>OZ036000.1:12953916-13361416 GCA_964035015.1 Corallium rubrum | reverse complement strand
TTTGACAGATTCATTAGCCAATCAAATTTGTCACTCGGGAACTACTTCATGTATGCTTATTATTTTGTCTTGGTTTTGTCCTGGTTCAAGTCACGCTACTTCTCTGGCCTTTTTAGAGTCTTCTTTTTCCATAAAAATTTGTTGATCAGAGCAGTTGTATAATAAATCTCTTATAAGATGTTTTGGTGTGTAGTATCGCTGTATATTTTTACTCGTTGTTTGTATTTTGACTCGCCCTGCGGGCTCGTCAAAATACGGCACAACTCGTAAAAATATACAACGATACTACACACCAAAACATCTAATAAGATATAAATATATATATATATATATATATATATATATATATATATATATATATATATATATACGTGTGGGTTTTTGGTCTACGAAACGCAAAGAGTGCTCGATAACATATAGTTAGAGCAAATATAGATTATCGCTTACCTCAAAAGTCTGCTACAGGCTGTTTCATCTAGAAAAGAATCTTCAGGCAGATGACAATTTTCGAAAACAGGGGGTGCTTATATCCTTCTTGTCGGAACGTGGGAGTGTGGGGGCGAAACAATACATGCATTCATGGCTTTGTTGCGCTGTTTGCGCGGAATTTGTGTCGATGACGACATTGACTGATAATTTCTGCTCTTTTGTTGAGTAAACAATTCTTGTTTTTATCTTTCAAAATATAAAATTTTTCCTCTAAACATAAATTACATCGTTTTGAACCTCCCGTGTACGAAATAGAATGTTTTAAAATTTGCCAATTAATACTAAAATCCTTATTGTTTTCTTTCAATGCCCATGCAAATATATTTCGAAAGTTCGGTGTCGTTTGCATGCTTTTTATGCTGAAAAGATTTAGTGTGGTTGGCCAATCGCTCTTTGAATGTGGTTGAAGTCATGCCAATGTAATTCTTGATCGTGTTTGTGTTGTTTACTGTGACTGTTGCTTTGTATACTATGTCCCTAGTCATGCATTGTTTTCTAAGTGGACAATTCGTGTTTTTCTTACAATTGCAACTGCTAGTGTCCTTATCCTGTGGCATGTTATTCCTAGATATGTGTGCATTGTGTTTAGTGATTATTGACTTAACATTGTTCATGCAGCTGTAACTTACTTTGACTGTGTTTCTGTTAAAAATCTTATGGAGCTTGTGGTGTGGTGGGAAGTGCTTGTCAATTAGGTTTAGGAAATTTCGTCCTATGTTTGTGCTTACACTCTTGCTAAAAGGTGGGTTGAACCAAGTGATGTTGCGTTGCCTATTCCTGCGTGGTTGCTGTGCTGTGTGTTGAGTGTAGCTAAGGTCATGATCAAAGTTGCTGTGCCTAAGTGCGTTCTGATATATGGGTGCAGATTCCTGAAAAACTTGTTCATCTGACGAGAGAAGTGCAATGCGCTTGTTGATTGATGCAGGTAACTGTCTTGTGATGCTTGGTGGGTGGTTAGAGTGCTTATTTATGTAAAGCGGATCGTCATTGGGCTTCCTATAGGGCCTATAATTTCCATTGTTAAGGTCGAAAGTTACATCTAAAAAGTTTACTATGCGTAAATTTGATTCGGCGGTAATTTTTAGGTCAAACTGCTCGAAAATTTTGTGGAGTTCTTTCCTTGTTTTGTCTGCTAAACGTGCTGATTTACTTTTTATAATAGCTAAACCGTCATCTCTATATAGGCCAATACTTTCTTTGCCAAATTTCTTACTTAGGTGATTTAAAATGAAAAGGCCTACTAACTCACAAACTTCCGCGCCGTCGAAACAACCCATGGTAACGTCAAACAAACTATTGCTATCTTTTTTTATCCATGAAATTCCGGTATTGAAAAGGAGAGATTTTCTAGCGTGTTTTATTATTGAAATATTGTTTTCAGTTATAGTAGCCAAATTCGAAGCCCAAGATAATGCTTGGTCCAATAGTTTTTCGGAAATAGACGGATAGAAATCGACAATGTCAAACGAAATAAAACTATGTCTGTCCTTATCTTTTATATTGCCAAACCACTCAATTACTTGTTTTGTATTTACATTTACATTGTATTTACATTGGAATCTAAAAGGAAAAAAATATCAAAGTTTCGACATAACCTGGTCTATGGAAATGCTGGTATTAAAAGAATGCAACGACTCCTTATTTCTTAAATCGCTAGGGAGACTATTCCACAGTTTAGCCCTTCTGTAGCTCAGGCTTTTGTTAAGAAATTCAGTCCTTGGTTGAGGTAAGTGAAGTTTTGTCAAAGAACCTCGTAGGTTATACTGAAGAGATGCATTTGACTTACGAAAGATTTCAGTGAGCGATCTAGGTGCTAGATCACGAGTAATTTTGTCCATTAATCTGGCTACAAACTGTACTGTGTCCTTCGCTCAATCAGAGTTTTCCATCCAAGTTCATTTAGAGCAACTTGAGACTGACCATGTTCGTTTATTACGACCCATGATGACTCTGGCTGCTCTATTTTGTAATTTTTGTAGGCGGTCAGAAAGTGTAATACCAATAGAATCCCACACTTCCCAACAATAGTCGAAGTGTGGTGTAACAAGTGCATTGTAAACAGATTTTAGTGTTTCACGATCTACACAATGCTTAAGCCTTTTCATCGCACCAATCCCTGATGAAATCTTCTTAGATATATTATCTATTTGTTTATCCTATGATAAAAATTCATCGATATGAACTCCAAGTGCTTTTGTGACTCTCACCCTAGTAATTGGTACATCTCCGACAAAAAGTTTAGGTTCTTCAAATAGCTATTTATATTATATCTCGACCCAATTAAAAGATATTCAGTTTTGACAAGATTAAGAGACTCAGTTTATTTGCAGAGAGCCACTCCTTGACATTTATAAGGTCAATATTTAGGGCCACCTCAGCTCTATCGACTTAGCAGAGGCGGTTAAAGTCATATCATCTGCAAATATTCTTGTTGATGAATGTTTCAAACAATTTGGCAAATCATTTATATAGATTAAGAAAAGAAGTGGTCTCAAAATTGACACTTGAGGAATTCCGCATTTTACTGTCCTCGGACTAGACAATTCGTCATTAATGAAACACATTTGAGTTTTATCTGTCAAATATGATCGAAGAAGATTTAATGAAGTTTCCTCCAGGCCATAAAGACAAAGTTTATTTACTAATATTTCACGATTTACAGTATCAAAGGCCTTTTTAAGTCTAGAAAGACTGCAATGTTAAACATACCACGATCCATATTAAAGTGCCTATGAAGCGAAAATTTTTATTGCTTCATTTGAAAGAGCATCAAAAAGTAGGACAATATGCAGTATACCGTTCCTTGATATCTTTTATAGTTCCAGAGTTATAAAGATTTAAAGATGTCAAAATGAAGAAAAAATATCGCACAAACAAATTACTGATTCAGCATTGTGACGTCATGTGGTTTTGCATGTTAATTTGGTGAATGTTTAAATGAACAATAGCTCAGTTACTATGTGTCAGAATCAAATGAACCTTTGCACACATATAGTGCAAGATGAAACATAGTTGATAATATCACCAATTTTATTGTCTAGGTAACACTGTTGTACCCAGGCCCCTTGCACGGATTTTATATATAAACCACCTTCTCTGTCCTAATAAGAATAAAATAATATCAGACAAGTGCTTGTCATACCTATGCATGCCTAAAATACCTTTATACTATAATAATTTGAAAATTATGCCCACAGAGATAAATACATGGTGTTTTATAAAATCTGTGCAAGGGGCCTGGGTACAATAGTGTTACCTTGACAACAAAATTGGTGACATTATCAACTGTGTTTCATCTTGCACTATATGTGTGCAAAGGTTCATTTGATTCTGACACATAGTAACTGAGCTATAGTTCATTTAAGCATTCACCAAATTAACATGCAAACCACATGACGTCACAATTTGTGCTGAATCAGCAATTTGTTTGTGCCATATTTTTTCTTCATTTTGACATCTTTAAGTCTTTATAACTTTGGAACTATAAAAGATATCAAGGAACGGTAAACTGCATATTGTCCTACTTCTTGATGCTCTTTCAAATGAAGCAATAAATAGGCACTTTAATGAACAGTAGTATAAATACGCGGGAGCTGGGACAATCCTCCAAAAATGGGATTTCCCCTAATTATAAATTCAGTTTTTCGGGGATTTCCCCAATTATAAATTCAGTGATGACGTCACAAGATAGTGCTTTAAAGTGCCTATGAAACGAAATTTCACTTCAGTTTTTAAGATTGTATTTGGAAGACCTTAGGCCCAGGTCAAACGTCGAACTTTACACGAGACGAACTTAATTCTGCAAATTAAGTTCATGACAAGATCGACGTTTGACTGAGTTAAGTTCGACTGATTGTTTTTGGATCGTCTGAGACGTTCTATCCGTCAAACGGATAGAACGTCTGAAGATCGTCCCTGGGTCAAACGTCGATCTTCTCATGGGCTGAACTAAATGCATAATTTAAATTTAGTATGATAAATTATTTATGATATGTATTTTGGTATGAGAGCATGCGTAGTACACTATTTTTTGACGCGTGCGAGGGACTGGGAAATCTAAAAACATCATGGCGTCTTTATATGACCAAGTGGATGATCTGCATGTGTATCATGTTTTCAAAGCACAAAAAACTTTTGCCTGGACTCGTGCTCCATTCCAGGGATGTACCTGAATGTATCTCTGGATACTCGAAATGGGTTTTCTTCGAGCATTCGGGTATGTATTCCAAACATGATTAAACCAGTCCATCTCACGTCGTGACAAACAACGGCATGAACGGAAATGAACAATATTAGTTGTATTGTTACGTGACAAAATAAGTAGAGTTGTCAGAAAGCAAAGTTGTAACATGACCACTCGTCGTTTACGTAAGTGTGTTCTCCTGCGCGAATTGTGAAGCATTTTCCACAGCGAACATCGCTGTTGAACATTCATACTTCGCGCCATTTTAAAGTTTTGTATGACCTCCCGCTGACACAAAGAATCGTTGCTTTGATTCCGAATTCGAGTCGACTGCATTAGGTTCGACGTTTGACCTAACTGTCGAACTTAATTAATTTACGTCGACCCAAAATAGAAATTTAGTTCGTCTCAATTAAGTTCGTCGTTTGACCTAGGCCTAAGATAATAAGAAATGGCTTTTACAAGCCTTTCAAATCTTATCTCATTCTTGAGTTATTGGCTACGCAATTTGAGCAATGACGTCGCAGATTGTATGTGGGAGAAAACGGAAAATCAGTCATATCTCTGGATTGGTTTAACTGCACGAAACCACACATTGCAGATGTAAGCAGACCATACCTTACATTGATTCAGTTTAGGCAAACCAATCCAAAGATACGACTGATTTTTCGTTTTCTCCCACAATAGCCAATAACTCAAGAATGGAATAAGATTTGTAAGGTATGTAAAAGCCATTTTTCATTATCTTTAAGGGGCTTTCCATTTACACGATTAGACCAGACAGTCCGGCAAAATGGACAACGATACATTTGAAGCTTGGGACTATGAAACTGGAAAATTTGGTCCTAATCATTCTGGCAGAGCTGACCAGTCCGACCTTGTAAATTGGAAAGCACACTTAGGTGTTCTTCCAAATACACTCTTAAAAAACTGAAGTGAAATTTCGTTTCATACTTTAACTCTGTTTTAGTACTTTACTCTGTCTAACGCCAAACGATTTTACTTGTCATGTGGAGAGTCCTCAGCAGTGAAGAAGTTAAACAAAATTGAGGGTTTGAGGGGTTATTTGGCCTTTTATTTGATTGAATTGCAACAACGATCGCCAACTAAATTACAACCGTTACATCTATATGGAAGCCAGGCGTTACCAGAAGTTGGGATTGTTTGTTTCTTAATTCTTGGGTAGCAGGTTGTTAAGTGTATTTATTATCGGAAATTTGCGGTTCTGGGAACGCGCATAAACTCTCAACGAGCTAAAATGTCTTGAGAGAAAATGTATAGTTTTTGTGATAATATTCAGCGAACATTGGCCTCTTTGAAGTGCTTATGAAACGAAAATTAGGTTTGTCTTATTTGAAATTACTTTTGAAATGACAGAGTAACATCTTTTGCAGTTTTTTGTTTCCTTGCTTCTACAAAGAAGCAAGGAAACAAAATATTTCAGTTTGTTTGATATGTGAAACTAACCAGTGACATCACAACGTGCATGATGGCTTACTCCATGGGAAAGGTTATATATCTTTGCTATTATTAAACATACACATAACCCTTCGAAGTGATTCCGTCTGATAATAGAAAAGATATATAACCTTTCCCGGTAAGTCATTATGCACGTTGTGACGTCACTGGTTAGTTTCACATATCAAACAAACTGTGATATCTTAAAAACTGCAAAAGATGTTACTTTATCATTTTAATAGTACTTTCAAATAAGACGAACTTAATTTTCGTTTGATACGCACTTTAAAAAGAGTAAAGAGAACAGTCATACTATTTAATTGTCGGTTTCCATTTGTTCGACGTCTTTCATGACCTGCGAGATCTTTTGTCCAGCGGATTTCTTGAGAACTGCACAAAAAAAAAGGAAAGCAATACTTAGTAAATGATTGCCTCTTTCTCCAGAGCTATATGAAATAGTTGATGGTGTCGCGTGCTACATCGAGTTATAGATGCACACGGAAAGTTAGGAGAGTACGAAAAAAGCGTAAAAGATGCTAACTTTTCCAGTGGCAGATTATCGAATGGTGAATACGTAAGGATTATTGAAGCGACCGAGGTCAATTAGTTGTTTTATAAACCGAGGGCGTAACTTTCTTATTGGCCAAAAAAGGAGGTTTTCTCTTGGGATATTAATTTGACGTAAGTAATTAGCAAGAGTGCTGCATAAATATAAATATAAAAATAATATTTTATTTCTTATATAGCGCCATTTCTTCTACTAAATTACAATATTTATTATATGCATGACAAAATTACTGCAATCTGATTGGCTAAGAGGAGTGCAATTATATCGTTAATTATATATCCTTCTGTAATCAGGCCCAAATACTGCAATTTCATTGACTATGCTTTGAATAACGTTTTAAGATTGTCTGTGGTTGTATGGCCAATAAACATTCAAATTAAGACAGAATTTTTGACTGTAATTAAGATAGATATCGTAATTTTGTCATGCATATAATGACAAATCGTGATATTTGAAAATTGAGCCAAATCGCACTCGCCTACGGCTCGTGCAATTTTGGATCAATTTTCAAATATCACTCGTAGTGTAAAATCATTAATTGCACTCGCTATCATATGATTACCTATACTTACAACAAAGATAAAAGTGATCACTAAAAACTAGTCTAAACTATAGTCATTATTTACAAATTGTAGGATAGATAATTCCATTGCTAATAATAGTTATAATATCATTAGTTGTGTTCTAGATCATTCCATATCTACGTCTAAATAAAAATTTCTGAAGTTTAGTCTTAATTATAGAGTTTATGCTCTTAAGACCTTCAGGTAGTTCATTCCATAGCATTGGGGCGGTAACGGAAAAGGCTCTCATTCCATATGTCTTTAGATTGTATTTTGGCACCACTAAGAGTCCTTTGCTAGCACCGATTTTATAGCACCGAATATATATATATATATATATATATATATATATATATATATATATATATATATATATATATCCCGCGGTAGATCAGAGAAAACCGACTTTGTCGGCTAATACTTCAGTATATACACGAATACTGTTATCAACTTATCATGCAATGGACCCCTCCGAAAGTAACGCGAATTTGAGATTGTTTGAATCGACCGAGACTGAAGGTTCCCAGATCTCTGTACAAGAAAGAGACCTCTGCAAACATCCGACGCTTTTCCTGTCGCGCATGCGTGAAGTTACCTCGACATCGAAGTTCAGAAACACGAGATATGCGGGACATTACGAGGCGATAGCCGAGTGTTTCATTAGCTATGTGAGTCGTAACTTCCCAACCATTGTAAACAACTTTATACCGACTCTGTGACAAAGTATTCTTATTTCTTTACGGAAATAAATTCTTACTTCTTTACGGAAATAATGTTCCGTAAGGTAAATAAAGAGATAAAATCAGGTTTACAGATTACAGAAACTGAACTGGCTCAGGAACGCTAATTTGTTACACTCCAACAACACCAAGTAAACAATTCGTTGGTCCTTGCGTAAGCACGCTCAGTAGCCAATCACAGAATGTGTGTTGCAGCAAACCTGTTTTCAAAACTGGTCTGACACGTCCAAGATTATGGACAGCGGCTACATCAAACAAAGCTATCGGATGTTTGCAGAAGTCTCTTTCACGTGCCTCTGCCAGCAGCGAAGGCGGAGGGAGAATGACTCTCTAATTAGCCTGCACACAGGATAACTGCTCCAATCAGCTCATCGTGCTCCGAGAGTAGCTCTCATAGAGATACTAAAGGGGGCATTCCTATGTTCAGTCCAGTCAAATGTGCGAGGAAAATTGAACGCCGCCATTAGAGGGACAAAGCTAATATCCATGCAACCAGTACAAGTGAACTCTATATATAACAGGACTGGGTGCTCCTATTACCTTTGAGTTAGGAAGTGTCCACAAAACCGTTTTCAAAATGGCGGCATTTATGGGTCCGTTTGCTAAAGTTAAACGTCGCTGACCGATACATAAGAATCGGACTGGGGACATATGTGTTTTGGGGTAACAACGTCATACCCAGGCTCAAAAATTCAAAATGGCGGTCAAAAACGAAAAAAAAAGGGAACGTGTACGAGGTTTTAGCCCCCCTAAACGCAAAGCATTATGGGCTATTGGAAAGTAGAGAATACAGGTCAGTGCCTCGTACTCAGGGTATCATTATCATCATCATCATCAATTTTATTATTATAGTATCTTTATCATTATCATTATTATCACAATGATTACTACTGGCATTATTATTATTATTATTATACAATACTGATACAATCTCGACTGTGATTGGCTAAAAACCTACAGACAATTTTCGATGTCTTGCCACCTACAAAGTATCAAAAATTGTCTGTAGCTATGACGAGCGGGCCAGCGGTTTGAACAAAACAAACATGGCGGCCGTCCTTAGGAGTGACGATCAGAATCGGATTAATGCGGTGGATTTGGCACGTTTTGTTGACGTCAAAACCACAAAGAAAAACCAAGTGAGCTACACATACAGCTGTTAGAGTTTAAAGTAGTATTTGAGAGAGAAAATTGTATTTGAAAGAGAAAAAAGTAAGCGAACCTCAAACTGATCACGGTATGAATTTACTATTTTTATCTAACTTTGTATGAAACTTTCTAAAGGCTTCTACATTTATGATTGTGTAATAAAACAATTATTGAATTCGATTATCGTATGATAGCTTGTGCTATCAAGCCTCGGTTTGTATTATCCGCCTCAGCCTTCGGCAGATAACACTTACCTCGACGTTGATAACACAAGCTATCATGCTCAACCTCATCCAATAATTGTATATCATCATCATCATCATCATCATCATCATCATCATCATCATCATCATCATCATCATCATCATCATCACCATCATCATCATCATCATACCTAGTTTGGGCTTGATCAGATTAATATTTGTCTCCACTTCCTTTTGATCAGCTTGATCAGCAAGTTTCTTACTTGTTTTCAATCTAGAAATATTGCCACAACATATTGAACATAACACATTTTAGTGTACAACGAATAGCTCAAGGTAGCTCAACTCATTATGAAAAATAGCAGATCATGAGACCAGGAAATTGTTAGATCAACAAAAATAGAAAGAGAAAAAAATTAAAGAGAGAGAATTAAAAAAGAGAGAAGGAAAATTAAAAAAGAGTTGAAAAAATCAAAAGAGGGCTTAGTGAAGACTCTGGGTATAAGGTTGGTGTCGTTAATAGCTACGAATAAGCCATGTTTGTGAAGAAATATCAAAGACAAATTCTTTCCGGTACTGACCAAGCCACGATTGTGCATTTTTCACTTCCGCTAATATTCATACTTCCGGTGAGTTGTTAGCCATGTGCCTGAGTGGACGGAGTGAGGCCGTGAGGCATGTTGTAAGTTCTTTGCTCCTTTCGCTTTTGGAGTTGGACAAAAAGTTGAACAGCTTTGCCTATTGATCAAGGTGTTCTGGCACATTGTTGGTAGATTTTGAAATAGACTGACTGACTTTGTAGTTTTTTCCTTGTTGTAATACTACATTAGCAAACGTTCAGCGCTTCCTGCGCAGTTCATATTTCCCATAGATTCGGTTTGTCAAAAATTATGCAATTATGCTTGCTAGAGTACGAACGGGCTACGCCAAGTTTTCAGAAATCACCAGGCGTCTTGTTTTAATAATAATAATAATAATAATAATAATAATAATAATAATAATAATAATAATAATAATAATAATAATAATAATAATAAGGCTTCAAAGACTGTTATTGCCTGGGGTGGTATAGGAAAATGAGCGGTCCTATGCCTACAAAATGCCCCAACGGTTCGCGCAAAATAGAGCCTCTGACAGTCAAGTCCAACTCCTGGCCTTCACGTGGCGAAGCTGTTTGGAACTAACAGGAGAAGGGGCGAAAGGCGAGATACTGGTGCCTTTAATTAACCAGTGCTCCGGGCAGGGTGAGCTCGTTAGCTTTCCAGCAGTCATCCTAGGAGAGGGACAACTCTGACCACAAACCAGGGCAGATGGGGCTCTTTAGTCGTGGTTGACAACCCATCTAGTGGAGGTTACACAAACAATTATACCCGCTACCCGAAGGTACCGTGCCGATATGGGTGAATGGCCACTGCGTTATGAGGTCGCCAATCGCGGGATCTGGTAGACGGCGCCACTACCATCATAAAGCCTTATCCAGAGAGCTGGGCAACACTGGATGGACTTCTTGTTCCCGTGCGTCGTTTGCAACTTTATATGGGAGATTTGGATTACAATCAATTTCAACCTAACAATGAAACTAACAACACCAATGGAGCACTTCAGAGAACCAATGTGGCTAGGCAAGACCAGGCTGACTCAAATGAAGAGGCTCATAGAAGACACTATTTATCAACATATACAGATGATGAAAAGAAGTGGTTAGTAAAAGTAGAGGAAGAAGAACGGAGAAGAGGTAGAGGATTCATGGAAAGACTGAAAAGGAGATGGGACGAAAAGTATCCCGAGAAACGTAACATGTCAAAGCAGAACTTAAGAGATAATGCAGTGAGATTTAAGAGAGAAATAAATATCAACATCGAAGCAACCAAGACAACATTTATGGTAGCGACAATACAAGTACAAGTAATGCCGAATGGACCAACGAAATGAAAATTAATTTATTAAGGATTGAAAAACAGGAAAGAAGTAGAGGAAGAGGGTTCATGAAGAGAATGAAAGAAGCATGGGATTCGATTTATGAAGACAAGCCAATGAGTGCACAGTGTCTGAGGGATAATGCAGGAAGATTCCGGAAAGATAAAGCGGTAGCAAACTTGATTGAAGTACGAGATAGGAGAGAACTGGAGCCAGACCAAGTTGAACAAACCGGAAGCAACAGTGAGAATTCACAAAGCGGAGACTGGGATGCGGAAAATGAGGAAGATCGGGAGAATGTGGAAGTACCTGTGAACAACGGACAAGGAGATCATGAAAACAAGCAAGAAGATGCAGAGGAAAGGGAAGGAGTAGAGGAAAACGAGGATGAGAGAGAAATGCAAATAAGATTCATGGAGAACTTGAATAAGCTAAGCCCAACGACTAATCAAAATATTGAGGAACGAGATCGACTTATTAAGATAAAAGTGAACATTAGTGAAACAGAGCTAGCAAACGCAAATAAACTACTGGAAAAACACCTGAGCAACACGGACAATGTATGTAAAATAGTAGATGCGGTGTATGCAATGGGAAGGATTATTGAGGAAAGAATGGGAATAAAACGGGGCAAGAAAAAGACGAAAAAGAAGGGAGAGAGGGATGAGAACAGAAGGAGACGAAAACTGGAAAAACAGGTGAAAGAAGCGAGACAGATGGTTGCGTGGTTGTCCAACGAGATTCATAGGAGAAAGGTGAAGAGAAAAATAACAAAGAAGAAAAAAAGAATATTGGAAAGGTTAAGGAGCAAAGTACAAAATAAATTAATAAAGAATGAAAAGTTTCTCAAGGCGAAAGAAATATGGCTTGAGGAATTACGATACGGAAAGACAAAGTTGGGAAAAATAAGGACGAGAGACGAAAAGATCAGAAACAACAAAATGTTTCGAGAGGATGAAGGGAGGTTTTACCGAAAGATCAATAATGCCAAGGGAAGGAGAGGAACAGTACCAGACATCGACAAATTTGTTGAATTCTGGGCGGGCATCTGGGAAGACGAAACCAGTACTCCGCACAGAAGGTGGATGAGAACAGTAGCAGAGAAGATCAAGGCAAAAGTAATTAATGTAGAAGAATTAACAATTACCGAAGAGAAGTTGTACAAGATAATCAGAAAGAGAAAGAATTGGTCAGCCCCTGGCATTGACGGGATACAGAATTTCTGGTGGAAAAATCTTAGAGGAACATGGAAGGCAATGGTAAAAAGTTTTAATAAATGGATCGAACAACCGGAGATAATACCAGAATGGATTACTCAGGGAAGGACAGTGTTATTGCCGAAGTTAGAAGATTTAAGCGATGAAAGGGAATATCGACCTATAACCTGTTTGAACACGTGTTACAAGATATTCACTGGAAACGTTGGAAGCTATATGAAGGACCACGCTGAAAGAAACAAATTTGGGATAAAAGTCAAATTGGAACATGCTCTGGCGTACTAGGAACAGTTGACCAACTTATAGTGGATAATACCATTATGGACGAAGTAAGAGGGAAAAAGCGAAACCTTGCTGTAGCATTCTATGATTACCGCAAGGCATATGACATGGTCAGACATGACTGGATGTTACGAGTTTATCAATGGATGGGAGTGCCAGAAAAAGTGGTGAATGTGTTAAGCCACCTGATGAAGGGATGGAAAACAAGGTTAGAGGTCACAGACAAAGGAGAAACGAAAATCAGCAGATGGATAAAAATTCGGAAAGGGTTCTTACAAGGCGACAGCTATTCCCCGGTGGGTTTTTGCTTAACGGAAGTACCAATTACAATGATGCTGGAGGAGACAGATGGGTACAAGATGGGACAACCAGGAAAAAGAGACCTGAAGAGAGCACACAGTATGTTTATCGACGATCTAAAAGTATACCAAGAAAACCATCTAAAGCTTGAAGTAGCGAATGAAACGATAGTGAAGGCAAGCATGGATACAGGAGCATGTTATGGTGTGAAGAAATGTGCGGAAATTGTCTTTAAAAATGGAAAGATGGTGAAAGGAGATGGATTGGCAGTTCTGGAAGAGAGGATGAAAGCACTGAACCCAGAACAGAATGAAGTGTACAAATTTCTCGGTTGTGAGCAAGGCGACAAAATTGATGTCAGAAGGGTGATGCAAAGAGTGAAAAAGGAGATTGCAAAAAGATTGGAACAATTGATGGGGGTGAATCTGAATGATGAAAATCTTGTGAAAGCGATAAATTGTAGGGTGGTGCCAGTAGCTGGATATGTCATGAATGTATGTAACTTGAGGAAAGGAGATTTAGAAGAGCTGGATAAGATTGTTAAAACCGCACTTAGGAAACAAGGATTTCATGGAAAGCAAGCAAGTGACGAGAGATTGTATGCGAAAAGAGATGATGGTGGAAGGGGATTGAAAAGCTTTAAGGAGGTTTACGATGAGACGAAAGTAAGGGTAGCGTGCTATACAGCAACATCGAACAACGAGTGGATTAAAGTGTCATGGATAAACGAGTACATGAAAGAGCAAACATCATTGAAAAGAGTGGCAGAGGAAGCAATGGGGCGAATGAATGCACACGTCGAATTCAATGTTGGAGAAATCAAGATCGGAAACGAAAGTTATGTGGATTGGAAGGTCGCATGGAAAAAGCTTAAGAACATCATAAGGGAAGGGCAAATCAGGAACAAGGTTGAAACCTTCAGGGAAAAGAGACTGCAGAGTGAAATACCAATGGGATTTGACAAGGATGATCATGGTTGGCTGAAGTGCAACACCGTCCCGAGAAAAACAGCATCGATATTTACATTGCAGGAACAGATGATCGAAACAAAAGCATGGAAGAAAATGAGAGGACTAGTGGACCAAGACAAGTGCAGATTGTGTGGGGAATTTAGAGAAACAGTTCAACACCTATTGGCAGGATGCAAAAAGTTGGCGGGATCGGAGTATGTGAGAAGACATGACAACGCGTTAAAAGTACTAGCAGTACAATGGGCGATTGATAATGGATTGTTACCGAAAGGAACGAAGTGGTACACAGAGAAATGGGAGAGAGGAAAAGTAATTGCAAATAACGGGAAGAAGCTATATTGGGATTGGGAACATCGGATGAGGATGAGTTGCACGGCAAGGAGGCCCGATCTGACGCTAGAGGACAGCAGAAAGAAAGAGATTATGCTAATAGACATGGCATGTCCGCATGAGTCGAACAAAGACGGAAAACGAGAAGAGAAGATAAGAAAGTACCAACAGCTTTGTTATGAATTACGGGAAAGACGGGACGAATATAAAGTGAAGGTTATACCAGCGGTGATTGGCTGTTTAGGAGGAGGGATGAAAAGACTGAAAGATGATATAAGAGAGTTGTTTAACAACGAGAGAGTTGTTTAACAACGAGAAAGATTTACACTGGATATGTAGAGAAATGCAAAAGACTGTATTATGGGAAAGCGAGACAATTATGAGAAAAATATTATCTGGATTGTTGACATGAAGTGTCTTCGGATAATAGCTGACAAACGTTGATAGCTATATAATTCGCCTTGAAGTAAGAAGGGCACTGGCCAATGTTACAATATGCTTTTAGAATTTTATTACGGTTTTATGAATTGTATAACTTAGTGGAGGCACCATTGTATTGTTGGTTAATTCTAAAAATAATAATAATAATAATAATAATAATAATCAAATCAACTTGCCCACAAAAACTTGCAGGTCATTAAAAATAGCGTAATGTATTACCCCGTATATAAGCGCAGCGCCTATAAGCGAATTTTCTGCAATTTTGAAAACATTTTGGTGTAAAAATTGACGTTTTATAGGCGCATGCGCCTATAAAATTTCGCTTATAGGCGCACTCGACTCGTACCCAGACCTACGAGCATGGGGTCTGGGTACGAGAATTGGCGCATCCTTTTTAATAGTGCAAAATATTAATGGTATTATGAATACCTCAGACGAATAAACCAAAAACAATAACTATTATCATTAACCATATAACTACAATTTATAATAGACAATGTTGATAATTTAAAACATAAAAAGCATTTATATCATTAAAAAAGGTATTCTGCTCATGTCTGTCTAACTCGCAAATTTTGACGGTTTAAAGGCGCATGCGCCTATATTCGGATATAAGCGCATGCGCCTTTATCTGCAGTGCGCTTATATGCGGGGTAATAGGGTACCGATTTCTTTCGGACCTCCAGTAAACGTGCGTCATTTGGTGCATGTGACCAGAAAATAAACCTGATTAAACACTCTTGTTCATTGTATTTAACAGACAAAGAAATTAGTACATATATATTATTTACCGGCTGGGAGGTCCGTATAGAGAAATATTTCCCGACGGCCGAGGGTCGTTTTTGAGACCAAGGGAAATATTTCTCTATACGGACCGACCAAAACGGTAAATAATTTATTTATTTTTTTTTAATTATCTTCGCTTGTTTCTTTTGGTCTTCATCAGTGTTTAGAGTGAATAAAAAAGGGAAGTTTCTGCTGTTTCTTTCGAAAAAGAAAATTAGATTTTAGGTCTCTTTCACGGATGAAAAACTCGATTTCAAAATTTTTGATTTCGTTTAAGTTTATTTTCAAACGTTTTAAGAATATTTTACGGCCTATAAAACACATTTAAAAAAAAATATTTTGAGCGGTCCGTACGGGCTCATACGGACCGCTCGTTAGCCAATCAGAAAGCAGGATTTGGTAAAATACGGTCCGAAAAAAAAATAAAGTTGTTTATTATATAGATGCGAGTGTTTTACTAGGAAATATACAGTGTCGTATTTTCCATATCCTCACTAGTGAAGATATCGATGACGTCATTTAGAATTTTACCGCTTTTCGCATTGAATCTATATAATAAAAAGAACATTACACGGTGGCTTGAAGAAATGAATTTTATCCTCTCGTGGCAAAAACAATATTTTACTCATTCGCTGCGCTCATTCGTAAAATATTGTTTGCCCCCACTCGAAGATAAAATTCATATCTTCGCTCCGCCGTGTAATATCCTCTATATATGCATGGAAGCCACTAACCTGTTACGAATAAACTGCTTCTGTCTTTTTTCTTGAATTTCAGATATTCTTTTCATGGCGGACACTGTTCGTATAAAAGTAAATCAAAGATCAATTTAGATATTCTATTCGATTCCAGTCCCTTCTCTTCCATTCTATACTATTCCATTCAAAATTATAAATTCAACAGTGAACACGACATTTTTATTATACAAATAAAGTAAATTGTTAAAGATTATGAAAGAGGAACTTCAATTCATTTAAGTGTCATGTTTGGAATTTTTAAAAAAATAGTTTTACGATATCTTCTCTCGAACCCGAGAAATTACGTTATCATTCCTAATTATGCTGCCATATTGAGTTGGAACAACGACTCAATTTTGATCTACAACAAAATTTTCTTTCCAATTTTGACGTCATATTGTCAATTTTGATCACCTGACTTTGACGATATGACGTCAGGATTGAAAAGAAAATTCCGTTGTACATCAAAATTGAGCTGTTATTACTCGGGCTACTGTGGTAAGCTGAGTCTAAGTTTCGGCACGGTTTCTTTCCCTTTTTTGGTGTCACGATTTTGCATTTTTGCACCTTTTACTGCCCTGCTACTATTCATCCTTCCAGTGAGTTGTTAGCCGTGTGAGACCGTGAGGCATGTTGTAAGTTCTTTGCTGAACAGCTTTGCCTTTTGATCAAGGTGTTCTTGTACATTGATGGTAGATTTCGAAAGAGACTGACTGACTTGGTAGTTTAATAGCGTTCAGATGTGGCGGACAACTGTCTTGATCGTAAACATTCAGTCTTCGATCTAATCTTCCTTGGCCCACTCCCACCTTTGCTCGCGCGGTACAGAACCTCCGCGGGGGAGACCTCCGCACCTTTGCCACCTTGGCGCCTTGTTCAGACTCAAAACTGCGGCATAAAATTCAAGAATGACTAACATCATTTCACATACGAGAACAGATATCGTAAAACTAGTAACATTTCCAAACATGACATTTCAATGACTTCCATTTAAGAGTCCTCCTTAACCAAGAACGAGGTCTGAATGGGAAAATATTAGACTAAGGTCTTGACAGTACGGATAGAGCCGAAGACCAAGGTCTGATATTTTCCGTACAGACCAAGAAAACAAGGTTAATAAATCGTATATTATACATGGCTATTTCAAGTTTTTCACTTATTGCATCAAAATTAGGGGGCGATTACATGGACCGGGCTTGTTTTAACATTTCGATTACATGGCAAGCGAGCTAGCCCGGTTTGCCGGGATCCCCGTTGTCGCAACCGGGCTGAAAAACTGTGTGAATAAATATTGTTGAAAGGAACTGAAATAGAACATCAAAACGTTGTTTGTGTGTTTCGTGATCATAGCGAAGATTCAATAAATTAATTAATCTTCGTGAAGACGCTTTCGTGGGTTAGCTAAGACTATAACAATCTGTTTATTAACGATGGGCTTACAAAATAAATAATAGACTAATTAGTGTAAAACTGAAGTAAAACTAACGTAGCTTTGCCCTTATTTACTTGATAATTGCGAATTTTGGCCTGAAATCATCCACGTCAATTCAAAACTCATCCCGGCTCACCGGGCTAGCCCGCTCCACGTAATCGGTTCGTAAACTCATCCTGGTTAACCGGGCTAGCCCGGTCCATGTAATCACCCCCTTAGTGTGAAAAGCTTAGAAATTCACACCAGAAAAATCAACAACCGGGACAGCGTTCCGGATACGCTTTGTTGCATTTGTCCTTCAACATCTATTTTTCAACCTACATTATTTCATATAATTTTCACTCTGTCAAACATTTTGCTGTTGGGTTCGTCGGTAGCAATGTAGTATGATCATTTACAGCATTAAACTCTATACACACAGTACCTGTTGTTTTAATGCTTTCATTTGAATATCGCACTGGAACGTTTCGTCGCTTCTCAAAGTCAAACGTCGAATCCTAATAATAACAATTTATGAATACAGTATATATGAGATGGTGAATAAAAATAATACTTAATTTCAGGAAACTCTCTCAGATTTTCAGAGAGATCTTCGCCAGAGTAATCCTGAACAGAGTAATTAATTACATGATTTTACACTGACCCTGCAACTATGTACATGGTTTCGAGTGCAATTTGGAAAAAACATGCACGAGTGAGTTTTTCAAAGACTATCAAAATTGCACAAGTCCGAAGGACGAGTGCTATTTGAGGCCTTTGAAAAACTCACGAGTGCGTGTTTTTTGCACTCAAAACCATGCTATTACTTAGTAATAATATACATGAAAATGTTAGACAAGATGTTCTTCCAGCTACGAAGTTACATACCACTCATTGCTCCACTTCTCGAAGCTTTAATGGTTGAAAACTGCTTCATTTTGTTCACTAAATACGTCAAACGTTTTACTCATAGCATCCAACCTCTTCTAGTCTTCTTGTAGGAACTTTTATGACAGTATTAAAGCAAAATGCACTCTGTATTTCATCGAAATGTTCTTCGACAACTTTATGTTTTGGTCGCCATATTGGATTTTCTCGTGAAGGAAAAACCATCCTTCAAAATCCGCATAGGCATTTCATTGGCTTTCCGGTAGTTTCTGGTTGTTTATTAGCCAATCAGAATGCTTAATACTCATTGAAATTTGCACTGTATTTCATTTTTCTGCACTGTATTACACCTTTTCTGCACTGTATTACATTGAAATTGCACTCCTCTTGACCAATCAGGATGCAGTAATTTTGTCATGTATATTATTAAGGCAGCAATAGGTCAAGGCCATCAACCTCATCCCCAGGGCATTTTGCCTCCACTTTGGTAGTCGGCGAAAATGGCCCTGGCATCGGCTGGTCACATGACACCCAGAATTTTGGGGTGTTTTGGCAAGAAAATTTATGCGGTCTTTGTGCTTCGTTTTTGTATAATACGTAAACATGAATAATAAATAAGAAATATTTAACGCTCTGCCGAATCACTCATGTGAACCTTTATCATAAATGCAACTGGCTAGCATTATTCATCATGATACTCCACACGATTATCCAGGATACATTTAAATGTCGGGAAGAAACATATATCTAATGTTGTTCTTGACTTTAACCAAAGCTATCGTTACAATTCTTTGGATGAACTTCGCAGAGTGGATTTATTGCAATTCATATTTTGATGAATAAATTACACTGTATCTGAATTAATCAAGTTTTTAAACCGGCCAATCCGATTATAGAATCGACCAGCCGATGCCAGGGCCATTTTCGCCGACCTCCCAACGTGGAGGCAAAATGCCCTGGGGACGAGGTTGTCAAGGCCATGTCCACACTAATCCGTTTTCAAATGAACGCAGACCTCGCGTATCGAAAACGTAACGTTTTTCGTCCACACTATCGTTTTCCAATCGTTTTCACCGTTTAGTAAAACGCAAAAAAGATCTGCAGGGGTTTGAATGAATAGTTCTAGGTGACTGGAACCAAGATAATATAATCGTGGCATCATCGTAAGCTTCGTTTTTGCCGTCCACACTGGTGCAGAAAAACGGCGTCTAGCTTCGAATGTCTCCACTCTGGAAAGCGTTTTCGAAACGCTCCGTTTTCGGTCACCGAAGATGTCGGATTAGTGTGGACGGCCTAACCGTTTTCAAACGAAAACGGATTAGTATGGAAATGGCCTAAGCAATCTTGGGCCAGCTGAATTGGCAGAGAATGTGTGGCCATGTAATAATGTATCAGACAGTGTAGTTCTATATCAAAACAAAATCCCACATTCAACCAAACACTTACAACAGCAAGCTCCTTTCCAGCTGCTTTTCTGAAGGCCTTCGTCCACCGTACTTTTCTTGGATTCCGCTTTCTTTTAAAAGCCTTGTGGCATTTTGCACGACAAAATCGGAAAACCTGAGAAACACAAGTAGTGAAGCAAATAGTATTATGTAACTAACAGTACAACAAAGCACCAAAACAATCATGTTTGAACACTTATTTCTACCTAATTTTCTCTAGATAAAAAAGTAATAAACATATACAATATTGCTACTGGGTGTGTGTGAGTGGGTGCCAACCTCCTCCCCCAAGTTTTTTAAAAAATCGAAAAAATGAAGTGTTAAATCCAACTACATATGATATAAATTTTATAAACATTAGAACATCATCATCATCCTGTTTGTCCCCTCAAGGGGGGTTGGGTCATCTCGACACCTCTTTCCACTCTATTCTGTCATCGACTTTGTCCAGATCCACCACTCTCCCGTCATCCCAAACACAATCCATCCATCGCTTTCTCAGTTGTCCTCTCTTCCTTTGTTCCTGGTTCCCTGCGCTCCGCTGCCCATCTAACAAACTCCATCTCTTCCACTCTCTTCCCGTGTCTGTACCATCTCAGCCTGCTTTCTCGTATCTTCTCTCTTAGTTCCACCATCTTCAACTCCTGCCTTATGTCTTCATTTCTCATTCTCTCTCATCTTGTTACTCCTCTAATAGCTCGTAGACATCTCATCTCCGCTACTTCCAGTTTCTTCACATGTTCTTCCTTCACTGCCCACGTCTCTGCCTCATATAGAATCACCGGTCTTACCATCGTTTTGTACACCTGCGTCTTCAGTCTCATTGGCATCCGTTTGTCGTATATTATTCCGCTTACATTCCTCCATGTGTTCCCTGCAGTCTTGCCTGTACCTCTCTATCCAGATCAACACTCTCGTGTACAGGGTTCGAAATAGCAGCCGGCTGCCGGCGATAGCCGGCACTTTTAGGACCTTGCCGGCAATTTCTAATTTCAAAATATAACTAGACTTTGGGTTATCGGCGAAATTGCTTTTGCCAAGATCAGAATTATGGTAATTTGTTTTGATTTCTCTGTATATGATCAAAAAGAAACCAGTACTTGGTTTACAATACATTATTTGGGCCTATGTCCAGAACGTAACTTTGCTGCTTGGGAAACAGCCGGCAAAAATTTTGACCTACAAAAAACAGCCGACAAAATTAGGCATATTTTCTGAACGTTATTTCGAACCCTGGTGTAGCCAACTTCCTAGGTATCTGTAGGCTGTTGTTTGCTTCAGTTGTTGTCCGTCCACTGTAATCTGCAGTTGTGGTACTGGCAGACCTCTTGAGACTTCTAATACATGCACTTCTGTTTTTGCCTTGCTCATCCACATACCATGTACTGCCAGTTGGTTGTACCATGTCTCTACTGCTTGTTGTAATTCCTCTGCTATACTGGTTCCCAGTGTGATGTTGTCAGTATAAGCGACGTTCTGTACTCGCTCCATTGGGCATTGCTTACTGATGTAATCCAACAGTATTATGAACAACAGTGGACTTAGAGCATTTGGGTAAATTCAACTGGACAACCCCTCCCCAATCAAAGTTGGTTCGCAACACCCCTGTGAGCATTTACAATGTGAGCGAAACGCGGGCCATTGTGAATCCCATACAGTTCGGATGCAAATAATTTGAGAAAATCAATCAAGAAATTTATGTGAATCCGGACGAATTTGTATCCAATTTACCACACCTAATTAAACATTTATTTTTAATTTTCATAAGTGATTTATAAATTGGATAAGTAAAGTTAGTAAATACGAATCTATATCAATTAAACAATGTACTATAGCAAAAAAGATGAAAGCATGCAGTATACAAAAGTTTAATTCTTTGCAAAGTAACCCGAACAAGTTAGAGCAAAACATTGTTTGACATAGCTACAGTAGATAGCAGCTTAATTTATTTTTACCAATTTTAGTATCCTTGCTTAGCATCCTATCCATATTCTGCCTATGTTTTCAGGCAATTTGTGGCAAAATGCGCGGTTTCACCAAATTTGCGAAAAATTGCATGGGGAATATATTCCCCGCGCAGGCAAAACTTTACAGTCTGGAGTCTAGCTACGTGCCTGGACCACCTCATTAAAAAGGGCATCTTTTTTGCTATGGTGGGTTGCTATTATATTGATTGATTTGAAGATTTCAAATTATCAATTGGCTTTCTGATTATTGATTTTCATAATGAATCAACTTGATTTAATCGAATTCAATTATTCAATCAATAATTATTTATATGTGACTACAAATTGTTCATCAGAAAATTTATTAAATAACACTTTTAAACCTGAGGACGAGTCTTTAAGGTTCATTCTGGCTATCGCCAGACGATTTTATTCAGCACAGGGAGAGGTCCACACCTAAAAGTGTTAAAACCTCGAAGCTTGAAGACGAGTCTTTAGTCACTGGCTATTGCCAGACAATTTTATTCAGACGACAAATTCAGGAGAATTTAGACATAAAATATCAAATAACTCCTTCAGTCATTTACCTACCTTACAATCGTTTCTAACAAATGCCACTCCATGACCGGGCCAGACGGTGGACGAGCAAAAATAACACTTTTCTAACCTCATCTTTTCACTTGATCAAATCTTGCAAGCTCATGGGAAAAAGAAAGAAGTAACGACGGCGCACAAGATCAGCGGTAATAATTTCGTATCCAGAGCCCGCGCTAATGAGCGGTAATCAACATAACTATACCCAGTCCCTTGCGTGCATCGTCATCAAATCTGCTTACTGTGGTCCCTAGCGTTTTGACTTGGCCAAAATTTGCAAAAAAACTGAAGCTTTTTGATCGGATCAAACGAAGTTTCTGAGGATTTTACAAACTAAAGGTCAACGTTCGTTGTTTGTTCTTGTGGATTCAAATATGGCCGATGCTGGCGACGAGTACGACGAGTACAATTGCGACGACAGTGTCCATGCTTGTTCGCATGCGAGGAAGGGGAAGTCGAAGAAGGACGCTGAAAAAAGCAAACATCCTCACGGTTATCCAGGCCACGAGAGAAAGATTGCTGACAAGATCGGCAACGCCGAAGACAAGAGAAAAGAAGAGCGAAAGTCTCATACGGACAAACAATGACTAATTTATTCAATGCCACAAATATTAACCGCAATACAGAGTAGACAATATGTACTTTTACGCATCGTTCAATTCTGATTTAAATTTTAGAAAGTTGAAGAGCGTATTTTTAAATAGTGAGATGTGAATTTCTCTCAGATTTTTAAAAATTATTGATTCATTAATATGTATGAAGAAATTGGTGGATTTGTATTAATTTGTCAGTAAATTTGTAATATTTGTTGACAATTTGTATATCCTGTTATACTGGCTACAATCTAAAAAGCTGTTTTCTATGGTGAATAATAGAAACTACATAATTTCCATGTATGTTGGGAAAGGCCAGGGGTGAGGCTGTAAAAGTAAGCTCCTCCTAAGTACAATTACCAGTAATCAGTGTGTGAATGGCTTTCAACTACCAATAATTGGTAATTGAAGGTAAGTCTCTGTCCCACATGCAGGCCAGGATGTTAAACTAAAAAGCATATAACGAAAATCCCAGTAGGGGGTGTTGTGGTCGGGGTGGGTTGGGGGTAGGTTTCCTTGTCCCCCTGTGACTGATTTATCCTTGTACAGGTCGACCTAACATCCAAAATTAAGGATTATCCTTAATTCTCAACTCGCCTAGAATTAAGGATAATCCTTAATTTTAAATGAAAACTCATCCCCCAACCCCTAACCACAACCCACCGGTAACCCTAAACAGGGACGTAGCCAGGGGGGGAGCCATGGGAGCCGCGGCTCCCCCCCTTTTGATATAAAACAACAGACATGTAACTACAAAACTGATGCAATATGCCATTGTGTCAGGAAATAAACTGTAAACAGTGTATTCAATCTACTGAGTGTATGCATTTTGAGTATCTATGTGACGTTTGCATGTTTTGAGTATTTTATATGACGTTTTTTAACCTTTAGAGTCTGTAAAATCTTCCTCCAAAAGCCAGGAAATGGCATTTCAGTGACTCTCGATTTCAAAATTTCCCGGGGGAGCATGCCCCCGGACCCCCCTAAAAATTTATTTTGACTTCGGCTCCCCCCCTTTCAGAATCCTGGCTACGTGCCTGACCCTAAACCTAACCAAAAACCCCCGGTAGCCCTAAACCTAACCAAAACCCCCCAGTAGCCCTAAACCTAACCAAAACCCCCCGGACCCTAAACCTAAAATTAAGGCCATGTCTTAATTGTAGCCCTATTTTAAAATTAAGGCCATGTCTTAATTCGAGCCCTATTTTACAATTAAGATATACACTTAATTAATTTTGGTAAGAGATCGTGTTGTGTGTATTAATTCCCAGTGCCTGCTCGACACCAGTCTTCTTCGTGTGTTCGCTCGTTCGTCAGTCACACATGTGAGTCATCATGGCGGGCAACTGGGGTAAGTTGTATAAAAGAATACGCTATATTACAGTATATCGGAAGATTTAGGGATTAGGATTTAAATATTTGTTTACAAACATTTCAACGTTGCTTGAGCTAATGTCCTATGGTGTGATCTGAATTTATACAGAGGAGGAGGACTTCGATCCTGGGGAGTTTCAAGCGAAGAAAGGTGATGAATGGGAGGGAGAAGACGAAGAGGAGGATGGTCTGAAGGTATTAAAGTATCTGTGATGGCATTTTCAATGTACTTGTTTAATATTATCAACTAGGAGCGTAG
Organism: Corallium rubrum; assembly: GCA_964035015.1. NCBI lineage: Eukaryota > Metazoa > Cnidaria > Anthozoa > Scleralcyonacea > Coralliidae > Corallium > Corallium rubrum. Next base: position 13,336,572 of record OZ036000.1, on the reverse strand, counting down.
TTCTAAATGTGCTTTGTTCTTTTGCTAAAAGGAAAATTGGGACGATGAGGAGGAAGATAAAACAGAAAAACCCGAGGGCAACACATCCGGTATGTACAGTACATACATACGATTACACAATCTGTATAAATAGAGAATAAAAGCCCAGTCAAACGAGGATGAGAGTCGCAACTCTCGGTCGTGTTTGACCACCAACTCTTATCGACTCTCATCAACTTTGAACTGGTTCAAATTTTAATGAGAGTTGATGAGAGTTTTTGTTCGTTTGACCAGTCATGAGAGTTGGCATATGAGAGTTGATGAGAGTTTAGTGGCTAGAAAAGACTGTATTTGTGACTTTTCTTGACAGGAAAAGGCAAGAATGCAAAATATATCTATTTATTTGTCCAGAACGAGATTGTAAAAATAGGAACTTTGTTTACCTCAAAATTCGTTCCTAGTCTCCTTGCTACACGTGGTAAATCCTACAACTCTCGTCAACTCTCATGGTCAACTCTCATCAACTCTCATCAACTCTCATCCTCGTTTGACCGGGGCATGAGAGTTGAGAAAACTCCCAGACAAACTCTCGCTTGCCAACTCTCATCAACTCTCATCCTCGTTTGTCCGAGCCTTAATACATGGATGTGTGGAAATATGACATTTATTTCGAGTGGTGACTAGGATATCTCACGAGTGAGCAAAGTGAAGGAGTGGGATACCTTGGTCAACATGAGAAATAAATTTCATATATTTTCCAAGCATTCATGTATTATTCTGTTTATTATTTAAAAAATAGCCCTATTTCTCCATAAAAATAGAGATAATCGACACATGTGAAATTATCATAATCACACATGTGAAATTATTGTTTTTATTAGTGGTGGAAACATCAATAAAACACTATTTTATATAATGAAAGCCTATACTGTATATATATATATATATATATATATATATATATATATATATATATATATATATATATATATATATGTTCTAAGGATTAGGGTGAAGGAAAATTCGAGTGTAGAATATATACATTTTAAGACCAAACCGGGAGCAGTTGCGAAAAATGCAACTACACAGGCCCTCTGGCAGGAATTGAACCCACGACCTTGCGATTCTAGTGCAATGCTCTGACCACTGAGCCACGGAGGCCGTTGCCGAGAGCTTCATCGCGAGTTCTGTATATATAATGAGGTGGTAATGCCAGGAGAGAATTCGGTATATTATAGATGATATTGGGCATTTCACTCGATTACATAGCATGTTCTAAGGATTAGGGCAGGAATTCCTGCCGGAGGGCCTGTGTAGTTGCATTTTTCGCAACTGCTCCCGGTATGGTCTTAAAATGTATATATTCTACACTCGAATTTTCCTTCACCACTATTTTATATAATGAAAGCCTATACTGTATATATATATATATATATATATATATATATATATATATATATATATATATATATATATATATATATATATATATATAAGTACTATAAACCCTGTCTAACCAGGTGTAACTTTTTGGTTAGAGGCAGTGCGCTAACAGCACACTCCACCTGTGCCTCCCTAGTAATAACAAGTAAGGAATTCCTATGGGATCTTCTCAGATTAATCTAAACATGGAAACTGACCAATCACAGCTTGTGTAAGACTGTAAGATGCAACTTATTTAATTATAATTTTTTTGATATACAGTATAGTGAGTAGGAAATTGAGTCCCAGCACACTTACATTGGTAAGTGCAGGCAAAACACATTTGTGGGTAATGATAGTTGCCCTGAGAAATTATATGGTGTTTATTTTAGCTATTTGATTTATATTTTTCTTGACATACAGTAGATTCCAATATTGTCCAAACAAAAAAGAAGAAAACTGTCAAACAGAAAATACTAGAGAAGGAAGAACAGAAGAGAGAGGAAATGTTAAGAAAGGCTAAATTAAAGAAAGAGATGGAGGGCAATGAAAATGATGATGACGATGAGGTACTCTGCATGAATTTATATTAATTTATTATGCAATTTAACCAGGCCTTGCCTGGAGACACCCTCAATAGAGTGCGGGTGTATAGAGTGCATCAAGATGTGTGTGGTGCACCTTTGATCACATGTGTGTATGCATTTAATAAATATTGCATTCTAATTTGGTATTTCTGGGGAGCTAATCATCCTTACATGCAGCCATGGTCGTATCGAGGCATATCAAAGGTGCTCCAGGCAGCCACCATATGACACAGTTCAGACCATGGATCACAGCTAAGATGTATACATGTGTTGATTTTACAGAGGGAGGAAAACCAGAGAACCCAGGAGAGATCAACTACAGCTGAACTCTACTCACATAAGTTCCACGCTCGACAACGGGGTTATTTCCAATCGGTCACCCAAAATACTAACCCCATCTATAACCGGGCTTAACTTTTGGTGAGAGGCATCACACTAAGAGCACACACCCGTGCTGACGTGCTCCTTCTGTGACACATTAGCAGACAGCTTGCACATGGCCATAAATTGTAACATTATTAACTACAATGATCTGGTTTTCTTATTGTTAGGAATCAATATTTTCATCACAGTTAGAAGAAAAGCTTAGAAAACAAAAGTATGGAAGAATGTTATTTTTTTTGTCATTTCATAAATTATACGTGGGTACATGTGTTAACAAATTTATAACATGAAATTTTACAGACTGGTAGAAGAAGCAGATCTCGAAGTTACCAAAGAGACATTTGGTGAGTATGTAGTGTATACATGTGTGTGTACAGCTTTCGTTCCCAAACTTTTTCTTCCAGTGCCCCCTCTGGTAATGACTTATCCCTAGGGATGCGTTTGACATGCCCAAATTTCATGGCAATTTTTTGTACAATACCAGTAACTGGTCACTGTCGACTAGAGTCAAATGACTGCCATGGGCTTAGCCAGAGGCCCCATACACCCATCTTTTCAGATGGGCATTTTTAGAGTAGTAGAGATTTTTAACACATCCCAAAAGGGCTTTTCAGTGATAATTTACAAGTTCATAATAAAAAAAGGGTCTGTACAAGTCCTAGTACAGAAAATTACAATGTTATATAACTCTGATCTAAATGCAGATTATAATAAAATAATGTACTTAAGTTAAAATAAATAGCATATTCTTAAGTTTGTTTTTAAAAATTGAAACATGGACAGGTAAAAATTGAAAATGGACGGGTAAAAATTTATTAAAACAAAACTCCAGTGCAACTGTAAAAGCTTTAGTTTTGCTATGACATTCAACAGTCATTGCACATACCTTGACCACAAGATACAAGTTCCTATGTTTTTGCAAAATATTTAGTATTGTAGGACTAAATTTGGCGATTATTTTAATCTTCAGAGGGCGGACGTTGACCAGCATAATTGCATTCTACCACCACTGACACAAATCCACGTGTTTTTAGTACAAAATAGCATGGGTGACTAATTGTTAAATATAGACAAAGAAAATGATCGATTTTGCTGTTCTTTGCTCTCCAATTTAGATTAGAGTACTTTTGTTTTCCAGAATGCTCAGAATCACGTTTTCAGAAGACCCGATTTTTCGGGAGGGGGGGGGGCACTCCCCTAGTAGTGCAGGCACGTTTGGATGGGTAGATTACTAATCCTGGTTAAGGCTCTGATGACTACACAGTACAGTACATGTAGGGGTTACTGAGTACGAGGGTCACCTGACAGTCTTGTGATTGCAATGGAAAGAACTCAGTGGAGATTACTGATAATAATGTACATGTAACCTTGATGTAATGTAACAGAATAAACAGATATACACTGGACACTTCATCAAGATCAAATGCTCAGAAAATATTGTTTCCATAGCTCAGCCCCAGACAGATATCGAACGTGCAACCTTCTAATGGCTGGTTGGACGCTCTATAACCAGTGAGTGAGTTACTGCGGCTCGGATTGGCTGAAAATTCAGTCACACATGCTTTCCTAAAGCCTGGTTTCCATATAGTTGTAATTGTTGTAATTCAGTCGACGATTGATCCGCGATTGCTTGCGATATTTTACAACAGTCGTGTTTCCATATTGTTGTAATTCAAATCGCCGATTCACTAGAACTGAGGACATCCCGGTTTTGACAAAGTTCAGATGAGCTTACTATTTGATATTCAAAAACAAACTGAATGACTGAACCTTCGTTTGTGATCATTTTCAGTTTATATAACATTATATAGTATACACTTAATGTCTGCTCCCGAGGGAAACAGTTTTGTTTTCGCGAGAGTCTTGGTATTTCCCAAGACGAAGTCAAGGGAAACATCGAGACTCGAGGGAAAACAAAACTAACTGTTTCCCGAGGGATCAGATATATTAAGTGTTTTGTTATATTAAATATATAGCTTGTGTTTCGCTGAATCATTTCGACGTTTATCAAGGGAAAGTACACAAAAGACAAACGCTAAGTTATCTTCCCCTAGTGCCCCCCGGTTCCGCGGCCTTTATGTAAATCAGGACAAACCTGTATGCGATTTACAGATATTGATTAAAATATTCATTCTTTTGAATTTTTCCCATGAATTTTTAATGAATTTGTAAGTGTAGTAAGAGTTTACCGGGGGAGTCGGAAAAGCCGTAAGACAATTGTTAGATGCTAATTTACCATTAGCATTGGAAAACAGAAGGAGAATACAAGCAAATATAGTTAATAGAGTCTGAAATTGGCAACTGCATACTTCAAGACTTTGCTAAGACATGTTTTACTACCAAAGGTATATAAGTAGTTTTATAATGAAGTTATTGAATGATTTCATTAGTCTTTCATGAGTTTTGTGATATAGGCAAGTTTATCGATTACTGAGCAGAGTAAAAAACCTACGAAATAACACGTTTTGGAAATAACACGTTCCACGAAAACTGAGCTTCCAAATCTTGTGCACTGTTCTTTGTTTGATACCAATAGCGAAAATTTTGTGGCTCTTTACGTCTCTTTTCGTACTACGAAAACATACAAACTTTCCGTGGCGGCCATCTTGGTACTCCAAATTCGTCATCTATATAGAGATCAGTGGTCTAACGAGACACCAAAAGGGGATAAATTCCCCTGCCGGTTTATATTGAGTTGTATATACAGTACTTGTTTTTTTTTGTTTGACTCCATATTCAATAGTACTTGTCAAGCTCAATTAACCCTTTCACTACTTGACTTCGTCTCTCAACGAGTAAAATCGTCTCGTTAGCCAAAGTAAAATACTAAAAGGCGCCAACAGTAGTGAAAGGGTTAAACACCGCATTATCAGAAATACATGCAGCGTTTATCTGAGGGTGATTAGCGCGTCTATTATATATCTAATATATTTGCTCTCAAATGCGGTGCTTACTTCGGAGCGGTATTTAGTTCAAAATATCTATTATCTGGGAAACGCAGCTTCTCGAAATAGGCGAGTTTCAGGGTGTTGCACGCGCATCATTTTTCAAGAAAACTGGATGTTTAGCACTGTTATTCTGCTGTTGTTGACTCGCTAGCAAGTCTGTTTGCCACTGTTTACTTTGTTGGGAGCCCGCCAATTCGCTTGCAATAAAATGACGTGCACAATACCCTGAAATTCGCCTATGGCTGGAATCAAGCTTGGACTATAAGTAAAATTACCTGTACGCGAAATCTAATGGATCCTTTTATAGGTATTTCTGCCAGCTCGGAGGAAGGGAAGAAAAGTATAGATTTGTTTAAACCTAAAACTAAGGAAGAATTTTGCGAATTAGCAAAAATGATTGTAGATAAATTGTCGCAATTTGAGGTAAGTTGTTTTGAACATGGTATGGTTGGTTTTATAGTGCCTTTGAAGCGAAAAACGTGTTAGCCGTTCATGACAGGAGCATTTCCGCAACAATGATTTTGTTGCAAGTTGAATCAGTATGTTGCAGCAAGTGGAACTGGAGTCTTGTTTTTTCAACAAATTTTTTCAACTAACAAAATCATTGTTGCGTGACAATATTTCAGGTGGACGGCAATACGTGTAAAATGTTGCCCATATTACCTCACCTTTAACTCTTGAATATTTCAAATATTGAAAATCCCAGACCTAGGTTTCCAACACTTTAAAGTAAATACCAAACTAACCATGTCTAGCAGTCGTTTAGTCTTTGAGTTGCAAATCTCGAACGAAGGAAATCTGACGATAAACTTTCTGGCCCTAAACTCGAACTTTGCCAGAAGAATGCGTTCATTCCACAATTTGAACTTCCCATTGGTAAATACATGTATATACTAGAAATACATGGACGCAACAACCCCTCTCCCGCTTTATATGCATTTTTTAACCCCACTCCCCCCGCCTCCCCTAATTTCTGTTTTTTGTTGTATTAATGACACAGATCAGAAAACATCCCAGGAAATTAGTTAGCAAGGTCCATCTGTAGTCATGTATTGACACACCGAAAGAACATGCGAAGTCAATATTAAAAAAAACCCCAACGAGATGAACCAAATGACAAATTTTCATTCAAAAATATATATAAACAGTGGCCAAGAAAAGACACAATGTCAACGTCCTAGCGTTCAAAGACAATTTTAGACAATACATTATTTATATTAATTATCATTTTCAAGATTTCTACAAGGCATCATTCCGTTGTCTTCATGATCTGAAAAGCCGTTTGTTTCAAAATTTCTTAATCGTTCCCTCTCGAGTTACGTAGAATACACCAGAGCAAAATTCTTTACCGGCTTTGAACAGTTTCAGGACACATCCGTCTTCTTTCAGTTAAGTTACATTTCGGTCGGCATCGTTTTCGGTCTTTATCGTATTAATTTTTAGGCTTTTTCCAGTGGTTTTAAGTCGTATTTATTGTAGTCTTTTTCTCGCTGCCACATCTCTTGTTAGCCTTCTTTCTTTGGTCTTTTCCATAGTAATATTAATGTACATTTTAGCTGAAACCATTTTTTTCTGGCAAAGATTTCTTTCGTCATGATCGTTGAAAAACTATTTCGCAATCCAACCGAACTAATAAATTATAATTTGCTGACGTAAATTTAAATAATTTGAATAATTTAACAGGTTAGTTACCAGTACCCTGCTATTCGAATTGCGCAAGTTGTGGATTCAGCTTTTCATCTCGCGTGTAAAGTGGACTCCACGCACGTCGAGATTAGCACCCTCACCGGGCTCCGGGCTCGGGGCATATATTTTTTAAACTCCAGATTGTGTGAATAGGTTTACACACATAATATCACGTTTGCGGGAATTTCTTTTGTTCTCACATGTGCATGAACACTAATATACATCATTATATTCATTTTTACTAATCCTACCTCCTCTGACGTCAAACCAAGTCTGATTAAAACTAATCATACCAGGTGTGGCGGTCTGAGATTGTCGCCCTGCTGAGATTGAATATCGATTTGCCAAATCGACTTATGACCAGAATAATCAAACTTTTTTGTGACTGATTTATGAAACTGTCAGGATAAAATCCAATACTTGCGTTGAATAATTGTATTTTTACTTCAAAATGTCATATGGAATCGTTCGTGGATCAGAATGCGTGACGACTTTTTCGGACGTACCAAATTAAGATGTTTGTATCGGCCGTTCCATTCGATTAAATATATCTAGAGTTTAGAGATTAGTGATAATTTTGGTTGATATATACAACGATAATACGAGAATATGGCAAAAAGTTTGACTGTTTTGGACGTTAAACATTCGATTACACAAATCGATATACAATCTCAGCACGATAACAATCTCAGACCGCCACACCGGTTTGACGTCAACGGAGGTGACAACAAAAGAAATTCCCGCAAACATATTACAAAGGAATACACCAAATCGTAGTTTCATTTATATTAGGCCCACATGCAAATTAGTTTCCTATTCAATTTGGGCCCCTATGCAAATTACATTAAAGCATAATGGGAAGATAACATAGGCTGGGACTGTTTTTTCATGTTTTGAGTTCATTATTCCTAGACACTACGTTTAGGATTATTGTCAAGGATAATCGAGAAGCAAAGTTTATCCTTATAGAATATATAAACATTAAAAAGTTTCTGAAATCAGAAATGTTATGTTTATTACGGCTGCTTCAGCCTCATGTTATAAATAAGCTACGTTTTATCCCGACTCGGATTGTATGCGCAGTCGAAACTCCGATTTCGTCTATAGCATAAAAGAGGTGCGTATTAGCTATTAAACGTCCCGCTCGATTTGGGTCCTTTACTAAAATTTTACTAAATGACCCTCATCGTGCGGAACGTTAATAGCGAATACACCCCTTTTTATGCTATTCCTTATAATTATTAGTACGTAAGGTACGAAGTTATTTCTGGAAGCAAGCTTGAGTGCGTACGGCTGTAAATTTAAGTTGGAACCCGGCGCGGCCCAATATACTCACAAGCTTAATCCGAACGTACCCCGACATCGGGAAATACTTTTGACAAATCGCTAACTGGCAGGTTTGTATTCGCACGGATTTTGGAAAATAAGGGAAATGGCGTCCCATGTCACGTTGTATACGATCTATGGCGCCCTTGTGAGAAGGGGTCGTTCCTCATTCCCACCTGTAATTTTGACCTGTTAATTTCGGACGACTTGTTTCTCTTGCAGACGTCTGTAGAATATCCCGGATTTTTGGAAGTGTTAATTAGAGATTTAGCAACTGGAAGTAAGAGTTGTATGATATATAATACCACATGCACTACATGTATACGTACAACTTATCATATCACTTTAACTACATCTCATATGCAAACGCTACCACTTCGGAGCACATATGACTATGAATTTGCAACCTTAGCTCTCCATCTGAACCTCAGTGGCTCAATGGTGAACGTCTAACTAGTCCTTAGAAGGTTGCAGGTTCGAACCCTGCCTGGAGTCTCAGAAATCGTTTCTGAGTAATTGAGCTTGACAAACATCTACCAAGCGTCTGTTACATTACACCAAGCTCGCAAACGTACCATATGCACTACATGTATACGTACAATATATATATATATATATATATGTAGTATTTATATATATATAATATATATATATATATATATATATATAATATTTTATAATGTTTATATAATATACATAAATGAATAAATAGTAAAAATCCCTTTGATATTGAGATGCTAATTAGTTATGGTTGTATCAGAAGAGTATATACTAGTGGTTGTAACTAATATATAGTTTGTATGGGGTTTACAGGGGTATACATGTGACGTAATTTCTGAAATTGGATTGGTTGCAAAACTCATAATTAGTAATAATTTCACAAATATATATATATATATATATATATATATATATATATATATATATATATATATAATATGTAGTATTTACAATATGAGTGGCCGGGCTGAGATGGACCTAATATACGTGTGGTTTGTATCATATATACAACCTCCTTCACGATCATGATTTCTTTTGTGTTTTCTTCATGAATTATTAATGGTATTTTAAGTAATGTTTACAACACGAGCGGCTGTGTTGTATTGAATATACAATCACGAGCCGAAGGCGAGTGATTGTATATTCAATACAACAAGGACGCGAGTGTTGTAAACAACTTGTGAAATGAATGAATAGTAAAAATCCCTTTGGGATATTGAGATGCTAATTAGTTACAAGCACTAGTGGTTGTATCAGAAGAGTATACATCCACTAGTGGTTGTAACTAATTAGCATAATTGGTTTTAGTTTCTATGGGGTTTACAGGGGTATACATGTGACGTAATTTCTGAAATTGGATTGGTTGCAAAACTCATGCATTAGTCATGAATTAGTCATGAATTTCACAAATATATATATATATATTTAAAATAGAAGTGATGCATGTCCACAAATCCTTTTCGAATTATGCTAAATTTTGTTATTCTTGTGTTCATATAGTTGATGCAGAAGAGGTGAAAAAACTTGCAAGTGTATTAAATGTTCTAGCTTCAGAAAAACAAAAAGCTCAAAAGGTAACGTAGTAAGCTCAATTACCATATGCCAGCAGCGCTGAGAGGTCCGAATACGGAAATTCTGTAATTTGATTGGTTCATGAGCGGTCGCATATTTCCCGTATCCGCCCGCTCAGGGCGGAATCTGCCGTTCGGGACCGTACGTTTTATAAACAAAATGGCAGTCATGTCAGTATATGCAACAAGATGGATTATAATTTCAGAACTACTCATTGTTGAAATATATCGTGCAGATATGTTGTTAGAAATTTTATAAGCTTTCATTTGATGTATAGTTCGAGTTTCCACATTTTGTGAAAGTTTTTAAAATGTCCAAAACGTTCGTAACAATATTGTTCATAATGATATAATATTTACTTCTCACAAGTATTAGAATTTCAGATGATTTTTTATTCAACTACTCAACGCACGATATTGATCAATATGTCAAACAAAAGCAATTGAAAAACACTATCTGGGGTAGAAAGTTCAAGATTGTAGCTGAACGAAAGTACTTTAAAAATGGGAAAATGTCTGCCATTTTCGTTTAGTTCGCAAGAAAGATGGGGTCGAGTTTTCACAGAACGTTCACAACATTTAAGGCCACATAATAATCTACTTATTGACCTCGCTTGTTCGGTCTGTACTAGTGAAATATCAACCTCGTACCCAGGGTCTTATCTCCGAAAAGACCCAGGTTGCGGCTGGTCACGTGCCGCCTAAACGAATTTTAAATCATGGGAGGGGTGGTAAGCTTTAGTAAGCTGCACACTCAATGACAATGCTACAACACAAGTCAGTTTTAATACTCATATTCTAAAATCTGATATTAAATTTAGTCGAACTATAAAGTTTATTAAAAGAATGAAAAACGCGATTCAACAACTGTATTTATACCTGAGTTTCTGTTGATGACAAATGTGCGTGAAAGGACAGTCGGTTTGATGTTGTATTGCAATATTTCCTGAATGTGGCTGAATCGCTTCTTTCGGCACTTTTCGCCGCGGTTATCGGGGCATTGGCTGAAATGTCAATGCATTTTTCATTGAATTTTGTGAAATTTTGTAATCTTCTTTCACATGGCCTTTAGATTAAACGAGGAAGAATACTCGTCGCAAGGAAGTCTTTTGCCGTAAGACATTTCGGCTGAATAAAGCAGTTCAAAATTTGCCTGGTACAAATTTAAATTCTTAAAATTGAAATTCTTATCACCAATTCACATCACCAACACTGCGACCGACAAAGTCGATATGTATTCGACGGTATGTACATATTTAGTCGATTGGTATATCTTCTTCGGGCTTTCTTTAACTTTTGGATTCGACATGACCTTTTGTTCTTCGACGACGTATACCACAGAAGAAAGCGAGATATGTTTCGTCAACACCGAGTAGATATTTTGCGATCAGACAGCCAGACAACGACGCCAGACGTAATATATTATTTGTATAAACAAAACGGTTGAAGCGGTTGTAATTGTGCCTTTGTCACTCCTCCCTGAGTATTTTTTAAATCGTTAATTGAAAACTCCCCAATTTTTAGGGCCGCAACCAGGGTCTTTTCGCAGCGCGGGGGCGGGGCGGGGGAGCGGAGATAAGACCCTGGGTACGAGGTTGGTGAAATATCGGGTACTAGAAAAACATCGGTCCGATATTTCACTAGTACAGACATCACGCTTGGTCAATAAGTAGTTATTATTTTTTTCTGTATTTCGAGTGAGATTTTTAGAGATATGTTTCTGGTTAGAAATTCTGGTACTTCTAAATGTATATTAGTGAAAACCATCTATTGCTTTATTGTAAATCGCTGGAATACTTTTGTCTGAATGTTATGCTATACTTTAACCACAGGTTGCTAAAGGAAAAAAGAAAGGCAAGAAGGCAGTATTAGGAGGAGGTGCCAAAGGATTAAAGGGTGTCGACATAGAGGACTATTCCACATATGGTGATGAATATGATGATTTTATGTAGGAGAATTATATAATACGTGAATTTGCAGAAAACGACAAATGACTTTGCAGAACATGCATGCAGCGGTCACCGAGGTGTTATGTCTTAAATCCCAAACAAATTCAATTCCCAACAAAACACCGCTGGATTGTGCTTTAACGCAATCGTGGGCACTATAGAACGTAACCTCCATGACCAGTTGACCGCGAGGACTTGGGAACATTATTGCTTACAAAGTTATTACAGTCCAATAATTTATTGCATCGTAGTCAGTATGGTCACCTAGCCCGAACGAAAATCCTAATCCTAGTCAGTAACAGAGTTTTAATAGTCTAGCTTATACGCTAACCCAACCCACTCGTGTTAAAGCGTGACGTTTTTGTTGTTTTAATCAACAGATGAGCATGGTAGAAGCAGTCGTTGAAACTTTCAAGAGAATCTGATGTATAGTTTTAGCGCCATCTTCTCTGCGAGTGAGTGCCCGTTTCCGACCGGAAAGTGGGCTCTGCCAACAAACTCCATATTTCTTTTTGAGCATGCGTGAATGGTTGCCAAGATACTATTTGGGACCCAGGCTCTAACGCATTACTTGCCATTTTCCTGCTTACGTGTGTTCATAAAAAATAAAACTAGAACTTGTTTGACCAGTTCAAAACCTGACTGACTTGCCCCAAACTTGGGGCGAAGATCGCGTTTGTTGGCAGAGCCCACTTTCCCCCGAAGCCTGCGTAGGTCGGAAAGGGGATCTGACTCGAAGGGTAAGCGCCATCATACTCAATCAAGATATCTTCTGGACACTCGGCAAACTCCAAATCGTCTAAAATGAACTGTGACTTTATGTTGAGACTGCTTTCACTGTGCACAAACCTTTGTTTTTCCCTTATTAATATTTAAATAGCACGGTTGAGCGATTGAACCCAAACGCTGCTATTGAATAATTGCTTCATTATACCAAAAATACATTGTATCTTCACCGTGAGAAGTTTGCATAAACGTGAACAAAGAGATAGAAGACTTTCGCTGAGTTTCCAGACCATCTCTCGATTGACTATGGCGCTATTAAGGGCCTGTTTATATGATCCCGGTGGACCGGGATGAATTTCATCCTGGGTCAAAAAGCGCTGGAATTTAAGGAAATGGAGCAAAAAAAGCACCCTAATTCTCACTATGTTAGAAGTTATTTCACGTTTATTCAGTGCTTTATCTCTAGACCTGACCGTTTGGACGAAATAATCAAAGTTATCTGAACCGTAATATTAAATCTGACCGTAATATTCAAAGTTACAAGCAATGTAGTTCAGTAAACTTCATCCCAGTCTACCGGGATTATTGCGTTTATATGGACAACCTGAGCCTCGGTCTCCATATAAACGTAACTTGGAAAATAACAGTGAATTATCTGCAAGCCGAGATCCCGGTACACCGGGTCATATAAACAGACCCTAACTATCCAAGTTTGCCATAGATTGTTTGTTTTTAGAGAATGGGCTCTCGGTAACAATGCCCTTATGACGTACGCAAAGGACCATTGGAGTCTATTGTTCTTACCAAATAAAACATAAAATTCGTGCATATGTACTCTTCTTATAAAAGTACGTTTGACATCATTTGAACACGAAAGAAGTTGAGTAGAATGTATATATTAAGCATAAGGTGATAGCCGAGTGCTTTTATACTTCTTTCGTGTTAAAATGACGTCAAACGTACTTTTATGAGAGTACATTCACAGGAGAGTTTTGTTTTATAAAATACGACGGGAAAAAACAAGCAAAAAGTTCGAGGTTGACGTCATCCTACCCCATTCCATGCCATTTTACGTCATTCATGATTTCTATAAGTCCTGTCATAAGGCATTGTTAACGAGAGCCCAAATTTTCTCTAAAAACGAACTGTCCATGGCAAAATTTGATAGTTACTAGCGCGAAAACGTCATTCTCTTAAAATGTTTTCGGAGTGCTCTTGTGTCAGGTAATCCATAGATGGCGACCCCATATTTGACTTGTTTGTCCCAGTTTCGTCACGGCCAACGGGTCTCATTTACGTTCCAGTGTCCACCTCGTATTAATCAATTGTCTGTGATAATCTGTAATTGAACCTTTGGCTGTAAAGAATCTATTTAGGTATACATATATATTGCCAATTATACTGATACTTTTCATAGAGCCTGTTATACCGAGATATCAGCCTTAACGACTTTACTTTATATGCTACATGCATGCAGCTAGGCCTTTACAGCTAGGCAAGCCCGGTAGGCAAAACCAGGCTGATTTTTGCCTTTTGCATTCAAAGCTTTTCTCTTGTTTAAGTAATCAATATTAAGCAAATTTAAAAAAAAATATTTGTCATAGCAACCGATGAAACACTTACTTAAAGGACATTGGCCATAAAAATTAAGTTTGTCTAATTGAAAGAACTCGTAAAATTGTAATAGAAGATCTTTTACAACGTTTTTGTATCTTTCTTCGTTTTCAAGATATTCTAGATGGTCTCTGACGTCAGGAGCAGGGTACATTATTTTCACACCTAGTTTGTTTAACGAAATAACTTGAAACTGTGCACATAAAAACGCCTTGTGACACTGAACATTTTATGTTGAGCAATCATAGAGGTGTCAGTGATTTTGTAATGTATGAAAATACTGTACCCTGCTCCTGACGTCAGAGATCATCTAATTTACATATCAAACAAACTGAGATATTTTAAAAACGAAGATACAAAAAAGTTGTAAAAGATCTTCTATTACAATTCTTTCAAATTTGACAAACTTCATTTTTGTTGTCAATGTCCTTTAAGAGTATTTCATACCTTGGACGATATTTTATGCATAACTTTAATTTCAGTCTTTTACAAAATATCAATGCACACTTTTCGAAGAGTTAAAATTGTCGAGGCAATAACCAGCTCGCATATAAACCGGTCTGGCTCGCCGATCAACGGCCCCTGATAGTGTACTTTAAAAGAAAAAGTCAAATTAAGGCTTTTAGAATTAAAGTTAAATAGGTTATCTTTATGAAAATACAATTTCGTGGGCTTGGTTCTAAAAAGCCTTATGTATTCTCTTCATGTTCCAAGAATATACCGAATATAGAATAATTTATTAAATTTTGCTGGCGGTAGTGTCTCCCAGTTTAAATGTACTTTATATAGAACATGACAACATGTTTGTAGAATATGTTTGTAGTCCATAAAATGGCGACACCACCAGTTACGATGATTCCTCAGTTTTGCATTGCGCAGCTTTCCTGCGCATAATTCTGCAATACTAATTCAAGATGTATCCATAGTTGGTAGAAAATATATATGGTTTGGAAACCCGGCAAACTTCAAAGCGGTCAACAATCAAGCTACGGTTCATGTTGAAAGGTACATGAAGGTGCCAAATCCTTTGTTTTAGGCTTATTTGTATAGGTAATAGCATGGTTTCGAGTGCGTGTTTTTTCCAAATTGCACTCGAAACCATGCTATTACTTATTTATTAATAATATACATGAAAAAAATTATCATAAAGAGAATCTTTCTAATCAAAATGCTTTGTTCAAATAACATACATGGGAGAAAAAATTAACAGGAAGAGCTTTTTTTCTAGTAAAAAAGGATTTTTGTGCTAATAATATGCATGACAAAATTACTGCATCCTGATTGGTCGAGAGGAGTGTAATTTCAATGTAGGCCTAATTCAGTGCAGAAAAGGTGTAATACAATGCAATTTCAACGAGTATTAAGCATTCTGATTGGCTAATAAACAAGCGGAATCTACCGGAAAGCCAATAAAATGCCTATGCGGATTTTGAAGGATGGTTTTTCCTTCACGAGAAAATCCAATATGGCGACCGAAACGTAAAGTTGTCAAAGAACATTTCGATGAAATACAGAGTGAAGTATGCTTTAATATTGTCATAAAAGTTACTACAAGAAGACTAGAAGAGGTTAGATGCTACGAGTAAAACGTTTGACGTATCTAGTGAACAAAATGAAGCAGTTTTCAACCATTAAAGCTTCGAGAAGTGAAGCAATGAGTGGTATGTAACTTCGTAGCTGGAAGAACATTTTGGCTACATTTCATGTATATTATTAATAAGTAATAGCATGGTTTCGAGTGCAATTTTGAAAAAACACGCACTCGTGAGTTTTTCAAAGACCTCAAATAGCACTCGTCCTTCAGACTCGTGCAATTTTGATAGTCTTTGAAAAACTCACTCGTGCATGTTTTTTTCCAAATTGCACTCGA
Organism: Corallium rubrum; assembly: GCA_964035015.1. Lineage (NCBI taxonomy): Eukaryota > Metazoa > Cnidaria > Anthozoa > Scleralcyonacea > Coralliidae > Corallium > Corallium rubrum. The sequence continues at coordinate 13,320,510 of OZ036000.1, read as the reverse complement.
AACCATGCTATTACCTATACAAATTAAAAAAATTACAGAATTTGCACTGTATTTCATTTTTCTGCACTGAATTACACTAAAATTGCACTCCTCTCAGCCAATCAGAATTGAGAAATTTTTTCATGTATATTAATATTTAAACACGGAGCGAGCGCATAAAAGGAGCCCCCCCCCCGGCTACGCACTGACAGTTTGAAATGTCAACAGTCAAGTCAACGAGTCAGTGAGCGGGTGAAGTTTTGAGAATTATCTTTTATTTATAACCTTTTTACCTTTCAATACACCAGGTAAATTGTAAAGAGAAACATAAGAGTCTTAGATAAAAACAATTCTGAAGTGATTGAATTTGTTTGGTCAATGAATTTGTAAACTATTGATGACCTTGCTTTCAAACGATGTTTGAAGGTCACGTGTAGCTGCTTTGTCTTTCGCCGTTTTTTTAAATAGAGTTCCACATAAAAGACAAGACTTTGATATTTAACTAAAACAGACCATTTATGTAAACGAAGACAATAAATAGTTTATTATATTAACTTTGCAAGTCAATATATCACAAATTGAGAACTTTTTAGTAGTCATTTGTCTGGCTTTCCAGACAACATGTACTGCCGGTCGTGCAAAAACAAAGTTGTCGTCGTTGGAAAGTGAGATGATGTTCAGATATCAGTGTGAAGATATTCATTATCAACATTCTTGGTGTATATAAAAGGGTCTTCTAATTACAAGGACGGAAGATATGAATGAATAAACAAAGAATACAGACATCATCTGCATTCAAGTGATTCAACAAGAAAAACAGTGAGACGGTTGGTCCACTTTCGTACGGTTTTTCCTCACCTTAGTTTTGTTTCGACGTATTGGAAGCGTAATTTTTCCGTCTTTCTACTCAAAATGATGTGTTACACTTGAAAAAGATAAATTTGACGTTTGGAAAGCGGCAAGTTTAATTTAAAAACAGTAAACAAGTCTCACAAAAGCTCCACTCTTCAGTCTTAGCGAAATTCCTCGGCAAGGCCGGAAGTAATTTTAGCTGTGTGGACCAATCAGATGCGTTTGGCCAGGATTGGCTGAGTACCTCAGCCAGTACTTATGCAGTCGCTCCGTGTTTAAACATTACGGTTGAGTGATTGAACCCAAACGTTGCTATTGGATGATTGCTTCATTATACAGAAAACACAATATGTTCAGTAACCGTGAAAGTGCAAAAATTTCCACCAACCCTAAAGTTACCGAGGAGGTAACTAAGTTAGTTAGTGACAGAGGCCGAAATCAAAGGGAATCGACGCATAATGAACTAAGAAATAAGAGAGAAAAATCACTTGGAGAATTTGAAATATCGTACGCATCGGGGGAGGGCTGAGGGAGGGGGTGCCACCAACCCTGGTGCCACAGCAAAATAGCAATATATTTGCGTTTTATTGTATTGCCTTGATTTTTTCAATATGAATTTGTGGAATGTTGCTTTTCGTTTTATTAACAAAGTTTTTGGTAAAATAATTTATTGTCTAAATACTTACCGTTTTGTTATAAATTATAATATTTTTATAATAATTAGCATAAATTAGCATAATTTGCAAAATGGGTTGTCTGACAAGACCCAACAACCTAAAATTTGAATAGTAGAGGTAAAGACGATGGTATAATGCCATGTTAATTCACAAGTTGGTGAGAGCAGGTCTGCAGACCTGTTTTTGAGTGGGACAACAACGAGTTGAACTGTGCCTGAAACTAGAGGAGCCGTTCAATCCCTATTGCATGAGCGTCCGGCTGGAGCACAGAGTTTTTCTTTGAGTTTAATTTACGACAGCTTGTACAACAAAAACATACCGAAAAAACAAGGTTACTTTGTGCTAACGCACCCAGCCATACTAGATCAATATTCATCACTACTAGTGTATATTAGTAATACAACTGCTATATAGTTTGAGTCTGAAGAAATCATCAGAAATTCGAAGTACTTCGTCCAAACGTATAATTTTACTTTACTTAATTTTTGTTGTTCAATATAATAACTAATGATCATTTCCAAGAAAAACACAAATAATCAAGAGGACGAGAAACCAAGATTATTGAACGCAGTGTACTACACAAATATTCGTATGGACTTCAGTGGCTTGCTTGAGGTAAACGAGATTGTCGCACGTTTTCTAGTTCCTTTGTTCTTCTCCAATCTTCCTGCAAGAGATGGTTTCGACCGTGGCTGATCGCCATCAACCTGCAACAAAAACAAGGTTTTGATGTTTTGAATATTTAACTGATAACATATACTGCACATAAAAGAACCTCAACTCTGGTTAGCTGAAAAATACAGTTCACAAATTCTATTTGACTGAAGGCTAGTTTCCACTCCGGAAAGTTTTCTTTGTCTTGTGAGCTCTCAGTCTGAACTAATGACTTTAGCACAAAGGAAACTTTCCTGTCCGTTACTATCCTGCGGAAGATTTTAATTAGTGAAAACTAGCCATAATAAGTATATACGAAATCAAATGATAGCGAGTGCAATTTTAAATCTTTAAAGTGAAATGCAACGTCGAAAGAACTGTGCTTTATCTTAAAGAATATATATTACAACATAGATTTAATACAAGGTTTCTCATTGGTTGTTAGTGCTCCATTTCTTGTTAAAACAAAAGAGAAAGCGCGGGAAAACATTTTTGAAAAGAGAGAAGAAAAACACTCGCCAAAAGAAAAGCGAACAAACCACCCACTGGATTGTGGCAACATTTAAAGATACATGTAGGTTAGGTGTTGGAATGGTTAAAATAAATGTAAAGCAGTTAAAGCAACAAACATACAGTCAACAGGAAACACAACTGAAACACTTCCCGTGACATACGTTGATTTCAAGCCGTGTTTATCATTATTGGATGCACTTGGGAAGTTAGAAGGGCATTCAGAAATCTAGAGTTGCACTCGGCTATCGCCTCAAGCATCTCATATAATTACTGCATTTTTGTGGAGTCAGCCCAACTTCCCAAGTAAAGTGCATCCATTCCATAACTCGACGGAGCACGCAAAACCATAAACCATTTCTTAAATGAAGTCATTATTAAGTTGGCAAGGTTTTGTTAAGAAATTCAGCGTAGTTTAAGAACTATATAAGCTTTAAATAAGTTAAAAAATCTATATTACGATATGTTCCGATTATTTTAGATCCTTAAAAAGGCAGACGTTTTTGACGTAGAATTATATTTAAATCGTTATTGTAATTAAAAGTTATTCAGTATGCTATTTCTGAGTAAAATTAAAATGACCACTTTATTGCAATGTTACTTGTGACGACACAAAGTTTCTGACAATGCGCTATTTTGAATTTGATTTCCAAATTTCCAGTTACAAAAACATCAAAATCTCGCAAACTTTAATGTTCCGTTGAAATTTTTTGTCAGTAATCGTATAATTTAACTATTTAATTTTCTAATTAGAAAAAATTTTACATTGCATTTCACCTTCAGGATTTAAACTGCGAGTAGTAATTGAGAATTGATCCAAAATTACACGATTCGTAAACGAGGTGAATTTGGCTCCATTTCCAAATATTACGAGTAAAATTGCACAAGCAAAACTATTATTATTATTATTATTATTATTATTATTATTATTATTATTATTATTATTATTATTATTATATTTATTGCATAAATTTAAATAGACATTGACAAACATTTTATAAGCTAGTGAGGTTTACCATTGTAAAATTTTAAAAATAATCTTTAGTATATTAGTATTATTAGGTTACAAGGAATAAAATTATTATCATTAAAAAAAAAAAAAAATAAATAAATTATTATTATTATTATTATTATTACTGTTAACTGTCTACCGTCTACCGTCTACCGTCACTGTCACTGTCACTGTCACTGTCACTGTCACTGTCACTGTCACTTTATAATTGTATATATATATATAAAGTATTTCAATAAAGTTTCCATTATTATTATTACAATATTATACAAAGTGAACATACCTTGCTAGGCAAAGAAAAGAGTGAAACCGTTCCACAGTCATTTCTCCTGGCGCTGCTTGACGCATTTGAACAAAATCATCTTCGATGTACTAAACATAATCGACACAACAAAAGCTTCTTGGATGACACAAAAAATAGCGAAAATTAAGTTCGTCTTATTTTAAAAGGACACTTCAGGTCTCTGTTAAGGTTTGCAAGGTCATTTCGGTAACGCGCTCTCAGTTACTCAGAATTTATGCCACAATAGATATCGTTAGAAAGCTCCTAATTTGTAGAATACTATGATTTTGCGAGAAACACAAACCAATAATAGTTGTGAATTTTAAAATTAAAACCAGAGGGCTTCACTCGGGGCGACTCAAGTAAAAAGCGTTTTATTTTGTTCAAGATTTTTTTTGCAGTTTAATTCCGAGATAAATTTCCAGCAGAGTTTCAGCGTTTTTTGATATGTACTTTGATGTTATTGACGACAAAAGTTGAAAATGCTGTTTTTCGACCAACATTCGGACAAAATAAGTCATAAAATTGAAACCAGGCAATAAATAAAAAAAAAAAGCTGACACCGTTTTAACATTGTCCGTGTAGAGAAACTTCTTGATTGCGTTCATCATCCTTATTTTAAGCGAATATTTTTGCACAATTTTGGTAGGAGTGCAATCAAACATTTTATTTATTCACTGATACATGTGTAAGGCTTGACTGAGCAAGCCTGGTTAGCGCAGGGACTCGTTTTCTTTTTAAACATCTCTAATAACGAGCTGGCGGAGGTATATGCAGTCTCTGAGTGCCCTCTTGTTACTTTTATTCCGAGATAGTAAAACTCACTTTTAGATTGTTCATCGTCTTACCCAATTCGCTAAGTTTTGGGGGCTTTTCAAAGTTTCTTTCCATAGTTTTTTTTGTAAAAAAGGATCACTGACAAAACCCGTAATCCGGATTGGACTGAAAAATAATGGACCGGCACGTCTCAGCCAATCAGAGCACGCGATTTCACCGGAATTAACTTGTGCTATAAAATAAACGTACGTATAATGAACTTAGAAGAAACCACTTAAAGCAACGACATGCATATCTTACCTTTTGAATGTCAGAACTGATTTCGTAAGAAATTAGGCGAGCCAAGCCAATATATTTTCTAACGTTCTCAAAAAAGCGTTCTCCGTAATTCTGGAGAATTATCTCAAACGGTACGGGTGGCTTTTGAACTACAATTTTAATTCTGGAATCCGCCTAGACGAAAACCGAGCACACAAAAATATTAGCTTACAAAGAAATAAACCACAATCCACAGTCTACATGCATGCAACAATAACGTTCATATATTCTAGTCAAGAAATCTATTTTACTTTTTCGGAATTATTTTGCTTCAAGTTTTTATTTGGTTTCTTTCTTTCTTGTTTCAGATAGCTTCAGCGGTATCTTTTTCAATTTCTTTTGGAAGCTATTCTCTTTAATTTCTAATTTGTTAATTTAACTTCAGAGAGATACCCACTATGTGGTGATCACACATCGTTGAAAAGATATCCCCCAGTATTGTGACATAGGAAACTTAACCGTCTCTTCTACAAACCTGTATCAATACTGCAAACCTGTATCAATACTACAAACCTGTATCAATACTACAAACCTGCATCAATACTACAAACCTGTATCAATACTACAAACCTGTATCAATACTACAAACCTGTAACAATGACTTTCCTTCTGATAGCACGAGAATAACCTAAAAATACAGAGTAACCTTTAAAATTCGCCGACGATAATGATAAAGTACACACATGGAACAACAACTGGAAAGTACTTACGATATTTGTGGGAAAGTCTGTCTTGTAGAAGCTGAAATCGTATTGAACCTTTTGCCAGGAAATAATATGATTTAAAGCGGAAATGTTGAGAACCCCTAAAACAACGAAAGAGAAAGTCGGGCCATTTAAACGGAGAAAATAAGTCGCGACTTAATTAAGATGCGTCCTATTTAAGTCGCGAACACACTCGCATAAACGGTCAATTTCTAGCAAGTCGCAACTTATTTTGGACTAGCTTTCAACCCTGTTCTTATTTTAGTCATGACTTATTTTGGTCCCACTTATACGGCCTATACGAATGTGTTCGCGACTTAAATGGCACGCGTCTTAATTAAGTCGCGACTTATTTTCTCTCGTTTAAATGGCCCTAATATGTTGATTTTTGAAAAACAAGGACCGGAAAAGTCACACAAAAGCAACCAGAGAATAAAGCCTAAGTAAGACTCGAACAGTCATTTGTGTTTTCAAAAAATAACCCTGAAAATTATGAAAGGGCCATCTCCGAATATTCAAATATATTAATAATACAGCCCCATACAACAAGTACTAACCTTAAAATTTTAGTAGTTTACAACATTTCTTAAAAGTTGCAAGAAACGTGAGGCAGTCTCATGCATTAAATTACAGAATAACAATAATTTCTCGTTCTTTCTTAGGCGGGAGCTCGCGTAGGCGCAAAACGTTTAGTGGCAGTGTTGGTAGTTTTTTATTATAGCAACAAATAAACAAATATTCAGAAAATAACATTCAGTTTGAATTACATCGTAGTCGCAAACATATTTTCCACTTTCTAAACTCAAAACACAATAAAATATCTAACATATCAGAATCGCATTCTCGTTCCCAGAGCCTGCGGTCGTTTTGGCCAGCGCGAAGGAGTCATCGGCCATTGAGTTCTAAGTAAACTGGAACGCTAACTCCATAAGACAGGCCCTATGATTGGGCGAAGCCAAACTTCCGGCCGCTGGGGGTAGCCATGCACGTCAACAGAAGATATGAAGTGCACAATGAAAAACTGAAAACTCGCTGCAAGAAACAACCAGAAAATTTATAATTTTTTACACCTAAAGTTTTTTAGAGATGATAACGAAGAAGCTAGTACGTATTGCGAACGAAAATGGATTGAACGAAGAAATATCTGCCGAAACTCGTGCGGAAAATGCAGGTTTTTCTTATTTTTCTACATAGAAAAATATAGATTAACATTAATCTCAAATGTTTAAAGGTTGTCATGCCAAGAATTAGTAATAAAATTAAGGCTAAGGGACTGGGGTGAACTATATTGAACTATATTGCAATATGTAACCGACAATTTCATGTTGCTCCTGTCGGGAGTAATATGAAATTGTCTGTAACATAGGTAGATTTTTTGTTTTGTTTTGTTTTGTTTTGTTTTGTTTTGTTTTGTTTGTTTGTGTTTTTGTTTTTTGTAAATATGCGTAAGTCCTGTAAATATAATAATCTTACGCTCTGAACCAGATATAGGCCTTGTCAAATTATTTTTGGTAATCTAGCTTTCAGGAATTTTTAGCAATAGCTATTTCTGAGAGCTAGTACCCATCTATTAATTAATCTTTATATCAGTTTATATAAATAATTTAACAAAAGGGGTACAAATAAAAATTGTTGTTGTTGTTGTTGCATGGCGGCCCCCATGTCCGCCATTTTTGGCTTCAAAACGTGCAAGCGAGTTATCGTTCCAGTCATCGGCTCTTACCGGAATCAGAATGGCGAATCAGAAAAACGTGGACTTCCGAGAGAACGAACATGGCGATTTAAGCCAATCACCTTACTGCTTTACTTCGTTCCGGCTAGAGCCAATGGCTCCTTGCCGCAGGCTCTGGGAACGAGATTGAAGGGTATGTAGTTCCACCTCTGCTGTCGCTATCGTACTCTTTCCCAACGGCGATCACAATTTAAATACGATGTCATAGAGCCATCATAAAAATTTCGAACTCTAACATTATAAAAAACAATGTAGTTTACCAGTTTTGTCTAGTTGCCCTTCCTCCAAGACAGTTTCGTCTAATATTAAATGAGTACCTGTATTTATGTAGGGAAAAAAATAAAAACAATATTAAAAACACCAACAAATAAATTTCGGTGCACCATGATTTTTGAAGTTCTATATTTGCTAAGCTTTCGTCTCTGAAACGCGAGAGTTCAGAGCAATATTCTCAAGCTTCAGAGAAGAAAGCTTAGCAAAATTAAAACTTTAAAAACAATCCGCCGAAATTAACATGACGTACGGAAATTAACCCTGTGTTGAATATAGGATGGGCGGTAAAGTTCAATAAGCGAGATGGCGCAGTCTCTGTCCGTTTAGTGCTTCCCTTCCCTTCCTTCCCACTTCCTTTCTTCCCCCTTCCTTCGTCTTCCTTCCCCCTCCTTCCTACCCCCTCCTTCCTTCCCTCTTCTTCCTTCCCTCTTCTTCCTTCCCCTTCCTTCTTACCTTCCCCTTCTTTCCTTCCCCCGTCTTTCCTTCTCGTCTGCCCTTCCTGCCCCGTCAACCCTTCCTTCCCCGTCCATCCCTCCGTCCGTCCGCCCATCCGTCCGTCCGTCCGTCCGTCCGTCCGTCCGTCCGTCCGTCCGTCCGTCCGTCCGTCCGTCCGTCCGTCCGTCCGTCCGTCCGTCCGTCCGTCCGTCCGTCCGTCCGTCCGTTCGTTCACCTTCCTTCACCTTCATTCACCTTCCTTCACTTCCCTCGCCTTCCCTCAACTTCCCTCGCCTTCCCCTCGAGCTATCAGCTTACCGTCACTTATCTGCAGTTTTCCTGATATTAATCTGTTCGTTGCATAATCTTTTTTTGGAAGTAATTTCGATTTGTTTAAATTAGATATACTCATAGGAAATCTGTGGCACTAAAAAATAACAAAAAAAACCAAGGCTACTGTAAAAAACAATAAAATAAAAATTAGAATGGTAACCAAACAAACGCTTAACAAAAAATGTTACATAGCTACCCAAGTCCCATATCTTCTATGCTGCGAAAAAACTCACTGGTCGAAGACGCCACCAATCTTGCTTCCATGTTACAGACTGCATGCCGGTAATGTACTGTAAGCCCAACCAAGAAAAGCACTTTCGCAACAGGGCCCCTCCCCCCGCAACAGAATTCTGAGTTAATCAAGAAATGAGGTCAAGGTCTGACCCTAGCGGCGTTATTGGCTCGGAGCGATAAAAAAGGCGTCTACTAGAGGTTCTCTGGCCGCTTTCATCGCGGGGGGGGGGGGGGGGGGGGGATGAAGCGTCTAGAACAAGCGTACTCTATAGCTTGCTTGGTTTTAAAACACAAACCTTGGGAACGATATATTCCACCATCTGATAAATATGTTCAGCAACTTCTTTTGAACAGCCAATAAGATTCACTGTGTATTTTCCAAGAGCTAAGACGTCAGGTCGAGAATATCTAGAGAACATGCACCTGATCGTTAGTAAAATTTTAGTAAATTTTAGAAAATTTTCGTGAGTGGTCTGGAACGTGAAATCCAGCAATTTGATTGGTTCCTGAGCGTTCCGGAATCTGCCGTTCTGGACCGCTGGATAATTTTATAAACAAAATGAAAGTCAGGTCAGTATATGCAACACAGGATGGATAATAATTTCAGAACTACTCATTGTTGAAATATATCGTGCAGGTATGTTGTTAGAAATTGTGTTAAGTTTTCATTTAATGTATAGTTTGAGTTTCCATGTTATTTGAAACTTTTTAAAATATTCGTAACATTCTTCGTAATATAACATTTACTGCTCACAAGTAGTATAGAATTTCAGATGTCTTTTTATTAAATTACTTAACGTACAACCTTGAGCAACGTTGGTTCAGTTCGCAAGAAGTAAACAAGTTTAGTGGTAAGACACGAAGTCTCATTGTTTTGAATATACATAAACAAGTAAAACTTGTGAATTGTTAATATGAGGAAGAAAGCTGATAAAATGTTTTGTCGCGTGTACGAAGCTTTTAATGCCAGCCCGAGTAGGCGAGCTAGCCTTGTTTACATGGGAAAAAGCAACCCGGGTAACCGAGATCTCGGACTCACAAAGCGAGATCTCGGCCAGGTGGGCTGGCTCGCTCTCATACAAACACAAGATGAAAATTAAGAAGAAATAATAGCACAAGCACGATCTTGGCCAAGTGGGCTAGCCCGGGTACCCGGACTGGCTCGCCTGCATATAAACACCCTCTAGGATACATTACATACATTGTTGACATAAGATGTAAAAGGAAGTACTCCGCAGCAACTGAATCACCATATAACATTTCTCCAAAAACGCTTAAGAGCGATCCTCGTACTTGAGCAATTTCGGAAAACTGACATTCTTCTGAAAGTGAAAAAATTAATTTCGATGCATGTAAATAACGCGATTATAAGAGGGAAAGTATACATCAATATTATACTAGTGTATTTGACATTGCATGGTCGGAATAACAGACACAAGTATTTATTGTGATTGAAGTGCCTATGAAACGAAAATTACGTTTGTCTTATTTGAAACAACCCTTAAAATGTCAGGGTAACATCTTTTGAAGTTTTCCGTCTCCTTGCTTTGTTCTTGAGATATTTCAGTTTGTTTGATGTGCAAATTAAACATTTTGACGTCGTACGCGCATAATGAGTTATCGGAGGTTATATATCTTTTCTATTATCAAAACAAATTATGTTGTTTGAAGCTTTGCATGGCGAAAATGTATTTTATACATGAAAATTTGTTGTCTTACACCATGTTATGAAATGTTTATTAATTTCTGAGCTTTCGACACGTATGCTCGGGCCATTTTCAGAGAGAATAACCATTAAAAGTTTGCTCACGTCAACATTAATAAAAATTAATAGAAATAACATAACATGGTGTAACATAACATGGTGTAAGACTACAAACCAAATTAATTCGAAGGAAACATGTGGGTGTGTTTCGCCCACAACGCCAAACATGTAGATTTTAAAGTGATTATATTTGGTAATGGCAAAGATATATAACTTTTTTCGATAACTCATCATGCTCGTATGACGTCAAAATATTTAATTTGCATATCAAACAAACTGAAATATCTCAAGAACGAAGAAAGAAAACGAAAAACTGCAAAAGATGTTACTTTGTTATTTTAAGTGTTTTTTCAAATAAGACGAACTTAATTTTCGGTCCACTTTAGAGAGATCATCATCGACATCATCCTAACCGATAAGTTTGCAATAGGTTTTGCAGGATAAGTTTGCAATCGGTCGCAATCAGTCACCATTTGTGGCAGCTGTATACGGATGGTTATCAATTTACAATCTGTTGCGATCAGTTACTCAGTTACTATACTTGTGGCAGGTGTATTATTATACTTTATTAAATAATCCCCAAAGGGCTTTTCAGGATCTAATTACACGTTAAAAACAATAATATACTAAACTAAGATACAAAATCATACTACAATTAGTACAATCAATCCAGTCATAAAAACTTATCAATAAAAATTTAAATAACTAGGGGTATCTAAAAAAATCTTTTTAATAAAATACGCTTATACTCTGAGTAATGAACAAGACGCCTGGTCAGGCGTTCACTCGGGCTACTGCAAAATCACAGTGCTATGCAATCCCAAGGTCTAAAGTCTATTAAACACATTGGTCACAGACAAAAGTCAATTCGCAATCCAATTCTCCGATAGAAAACACAATTTGCAATAACAAAACACGATTGCCTGTATTTATTAACGTATTTCCACACATGTACACAGCGTTCATATGTCGAGTCTCTTCAGGTATTAAATATCAACACAACTATCAACGGCGAGTGCAATTGTAAGTGTATATAATATCAAGATACTTGACACCGACATTACTGACCAATAGCTATGTCTGTGAACACACATAACACATCCGAGACGAGTGATCAGACATCAGGAACGCAAAGAAAGAAACTATTATTTCCACACATGTACAGCGTTCAATATGTCAAGTCTCTTCGCCTTATTACACAGCTTCATGTTTACCTAGAAAGTGTCACTTGCAAGTTCACTTAATGAACGGCGTGTGCGATTGTAAGTGTATATAATAATATCAAGATACTTGCCAGCGACATTACTGCCCAATAACTATGTCTGTGAACAAACAAAACACATCCGAGACGAGAAAGCTCACTCACTCACTCACTCACTCACTCACTCACTCACTCACTCACTCACTCACTCACTCACTCACTCGCTCGCTCGCTCGCTCGCTCGCTCGCTCGCTCACTCACTCGCTCACTCACTCACTCACTCACTCACTCACTCACTCACTCACTCACTCACTCACTCACTCACTCACTCACTCACTCACTCACTCACTCACTCACTCACTCACTCACTCACTCACTCACTCACTCACTCACTCACTCACTCACTCACTCACTCACTCACTCACTCACTCACTCAAAAAGAAAGAAGGCACATGTCACATGCATATGGTCAGTTACTCACATGGCTCAGTTTCCCAAAATTTATTGGTCAATATCGCCAGCGGCCGCGCTGCAAAAAAATAACGCGTCGCAAAAAAATAAAAATAAGAATCGCGAAACCTAGACTCGGCTACCACAGGTAGCCCGAGTAATAAGATTTTCACTGTTCGTAATGATGTCCGGAAGCTCATTCCACAGAACCACTACACGATATAAAAATGTTCGTTGACTAGAGGCTGATTTATAGATTGGAATATCTGTTTTTATTTGGCTTAAACCTTAATTTTACGAGAACTCGTGCGATAAGGTGTTAATATAGCGGACAAAATTATTCAAAAGCTATATTATGTCCAGAAAATGTCGAAGTACGTGTACCTTACCACGGTCGGTGCTCGACAACATTCCAATTTCCCCCTCGCTCTATCGCTGTGGCTGTGGCTGTTGCTTTCTTTTTGTAAACTCGGGCAAAATTTCATAAATTTTCTAGCGTATTCATTTTCACTAATAGTTTACACTTCTTCAATAATATAAATTAGTTCAAAGTAAACAAAAAAGCATATTCAGACCGAAAAACCTTGCAGATTTGTTGAAAAAAGGTCAATCCTCTAAGGTTCACTGTCGCTAAGTAACCAAGCGACCAATCACATGCAAGAACTGCTGATCAAGGAACCAATCAAGTGCAAGTAATTTTGCCCTGAATTACAAAAAAATGCCCTCTTCATTAGCCAATCATATTCGAGTAATTTTGCCCTCTATATTATTAGGAATGCTAATGTTCACTCAAGGGGGGAGAGACACAAAGAGCGCGCGCCAAAGATATAATTGTAGCCCACGAAACACATTTGCATTTTAATTTTTGACTAAAAAGCCAAAGCGTTAGTTGTTGTTTAAGGAAGGAATACCTCAGTTAGTTTTAGTTAATGCTAAGAATATTCTAATAAGTATTTTTTAATACTTGGTAAACCATTTCGCTACCATGGTGGCCTTTTAGTCCCCGAGCCGGGCGGAGGGCCCGGAGCCCGGTGAGGGTGCTAATCTCGACATGCGTGGAGTCCATTTTACACGCGTGGAGAAAAAGCGAGGGAGACGTAATCTCGGAAATAGTTTATTTATTTATTTATTTATATATATATATATATATATATATATATATATATATATATATATATATATATATATATATATATATATATATATATATATATATATATGTTTGGTACGGTGTCACGCGGTAAGAATTGTTGGACACTGGTGTGGAGCCTGCTCTACTTAAATTAAAAGAGAACAACGAAGAAAAGGATACAAACAGCCGGTTTAATATATCTTGAAGCGAAACGAGAGGACCTGAAGAAACCAAACGCCGTATGGTAAACAAAACCTCGATCTGAAAACACTGCGTTTGTCGTCACTCAGTGGTCTCAAAATCATTCAAGTTTATAACGGTAGGGGATTTGTATTTTGTCCTTATACCCTAAAACAATATACAGCTTCACGTTTTCGTGCTTTCCCTTTGCTCGTCCAAATTAACCATAAGTCAGCTTAACTAAAGCTAACTTAAAACACTTAGGCTTATATCACGCTTATATTAACCGTGGTGGACGTGGGCTTTGTCGGTTTTCTTGGCTATGATTCCAAATTTTCGACTGAAACGTTGTCTGTTTAATACTTCTTTCTGGAATCCAATTCTACTGAATTGTTTTTATCTCAGACTCTATTATAAATGTAATTTTTGAGCTGTCAACTTTTAATTCTGCCTTTGCAAAATGTACATGCATAGGGAAGCCATTTAAAGGCTTGCTAGAAATAATCCCTTTTGAAACCTCCTAAAAACAATATATTTTTTAATATAAATAAGTTTTGTGGAAACACCACGTAAAATATTTCTTTGCTATATTATGTATTTAATATATTTTATATACTATATATTTATATATTTAATATATTTTATATATTTTATGTACCATATACTATATATTTAATATATTTTATATACTATACTATACTATATCTAATATATTTTTTACAACCAGAACTTAACAATGAAATCTAAGTTTTGCTTTGATATGTTCAACTTTCATTAAATGATTTAAGTCAGTTTTGTCATCCTACCGACCTATCCATAAATTCTATAATTTAATATCCCAAGGATTTAATATCATTTGTTTTTATATTTCTTTGTTTTTATATTGGCTGTATAATCAGGAGTGCTTATTTTCATCAGGGGGTGGGTGGGGGGTGTTTCAAAAAAGCATGTAAACCCCATTCTCCGCGCACTCGACCTCGTCCCCTCGAGAGACAGACTTGATCCAAGTCTAGCGGGCGAGGGGTTGTTGCGTTCATGTATTTCTAGTATTTTACTCTGGCTAACGCCAGACGATTTTACTCGTCAAGGGAAGAGCTCTAGTAGGGAAAGGTTAAGCAACTGTTTTTTAGGAAGATTTAAAAGTTCGCAAGTTCGGATGTTTCATCTTTTGTCTTTATTTACAAGTACTAGCCACCAACCTCTGCCCCAGATCTCGCGCATAATCTCACTCGTCCCAGTTCTCTAGTAGGCTCGCTGTGTGTAGATTGATGATCATTTACACTGTATCAGTAAAATGAACGTCATGCTTTCATTATTTAATTTTACACCACTCGTAAATATTGTCTACTTCAATCCAGAATCAAACTTGAATATTTCGAAAATTAACATAAATGTTTACTGTGTTTATTGCTCTGAACATTGTGCTTTTGATCTTGTTTGTTTAAGTTATAAGAAAATTACTCCTTCCTTATGCACAACAGCGACTGGACCATTTGGATGAGAGAAGAGTTTCTCACCAAAAAATCTACATCATGAAGTAAAGGTAAAGTTTGTAGTTCACCAGTTTCTGAATAACTTAACAAATAATAGGTGTCCCGGTCCACCAACATGGTATGAACAATAACTTTTTTAGTGATATGACTGAACGCCACTTCAACAACTTTGTGATTTGTAGGTAATTCAATTGTTTGCTTTAACTTTCCCACTTCAGTGTAGATATAAACAGTATCTCGAAACTGTGGTGCAGCTGGTGCTGCAACTATTTCATTCTTGTAAGAAATGTCCAGCTGGACTGTGGAGACATTCTTCTCCAGAGGAAAGCTGCATTGCAATTGTCCATCTTTGTTGCAGACATACACACGTCCTTCCCAAGCTTTGTGGATAATAATGTTTTTAACCATATTTATAGCAATTTCAACCCGTCCACACACTCCGCTCAGAAATTGTAGTGGAAATTGATGTTTCAAGTTTCCTTCTGCGTCAAAGACAAATAATTTAAGCTGTAAACATTGTCAGTTTGTTAAAAGCTTGTGACGATATATACATTATCCTCGTCGTCAATGGCCAGTGAGTGTATGAAGAAACCTCTTGCTTCTTTGCCTTCTTGTGGAAGACTACAAAATAACTTGGTTTAACCTTGACTGTTGAGAACATTGACATCACCATTGACCACGCTCTTTGCTATGATAATCTCTCCTTTGCTGTTTACAGCCGAACGGGATCTATCTCCAGCATCGTCAACATATACATGTAAGTTGATTGGGCGCCTCGTCTCCAGCCTCTTTCATTTTCATTAAAATCTTGCTTTTTCCACAAATTGGACGGTAAGTTCCTTCACCAAGTTCTACCATTGGCCAGTCGAAGAGATCCAGTGGTGCTTTAGTAAACATTTGGATGAAATCACACAATGCAAAATTGATCGAAGTCACAGATGTTACCTTTTCAAGTCGTTTCGTTTTCTTAAATATGCGCGTTATTCCTCCACTCAGGTAAACAGAGAATATTTCTCGAATGGCTGGCAAGGCATGAAGTTCTTCAAGGTACAACTTGCAATAATTAGCTGCTGCCTCTGGATGATCCAGACTTTCAAGAATTCTGTTTGCCATTCGAAGTTGAGTTGCAAGGATTCGATCTTCAATGCTCAGGGCTTCGTTATTAAAAGCTCTTGTTGCTTCCGTGTTCGATTTGTCAAATGATGACTTGACAGATGCAAAACTCTCTTCCGAGGCGATTTTCAATCTTCGGACTGCGTGTGCAAGCTTCAAAGGCAAAGCTTCGTTATTAAAGACAGCACGACCACCGCACGCTCCTTCGACTTGACTGCTCTCTTCTGGCCGTTCTTGCACAGAGGCAGGCTCATCAGTAGACGAGTCAGCATCGACTGGCAGATTTAGACGACAGACTCCTTCTTTGAAGAAACTAATGTTGCTCAGGAGATCTTTCCGAGCGAAACCATCGAGTTTCGATTTGATGTCGTCTAATTCTCGTACAATCAAACCTCGAAATTGCTCATCAGTTAGGTCACCTTCTTTCAGTTTCATGGCCGTAAGATCACGAGCCTTGTAGACTAGCAGACCGAAAGTTGCGTTGAGTAAACCAGTGATCACTCCAGACATCGTACATACAACTGATGTAGAACTCAAGAGTGGAGAGAAATAATGATGACGAATCTTCAAGACAAGCCTAGTATTGTTCGCCTAGTATTAGTCGCCTAGTATTATTCGTCACGAGATTAACATCTCAGGTGTACACACCCATTAGTATCAATTTACTTCCAAAAATGGTCATATATCTTAAAGTCAATATTCATGTATTAATCACCGGATCACAACAAAGAAGGAAGAATTTGTGAGAGAATAAATTAGCGTAAAATATTATTTTGATCTTAATTTCAAGAGTGTTTTCAAAATTTTACAAAATTGCCCGAGTCGCAGAGCGACGAGGGTAATTTGTAAGATTTTGAAAACACTCGTGAAATTAAGGCCAACTAAAAAAGTATCCCGGTTTCGCATGAGAACTTACTCAAAAAGTAAATGAGGAATGCGCTCTTTTTTTCCCCTATTAATTGTTCCCAACTAAAAATAGGTCATATACATGCAGTCTAGTGACAAATGGGATATACCCACATTATTATATATACTGTACTAAAAAGGCACCTTTTATATATAAAAGCAGTTCACTTAAATAAATTATGAGTCTCAGTTCTTGACCTTGGCGTAAAATGTTTTAATATATTAAATATACTAGAAATGCATGAACGCAACAACCCCTCGCCCGCTTTATAAGCATTTTTTAACCCCACTTCCCCCCACCCTAATTTCTGTTTTTTGTTGTATTAACGACACAGATCAGAAAACATCCAAGAAAATTACACCGAAAGAACATGCAAAGTCAATATTAAAAAAAAAACACGAGATGAACCAAATGACAAATTTTCATTCAAAAATAGATATAAACAGTGGCCACGAAAAGACACAATGTCAACGCCCTAGCGTTCAACTGGCAACTCTAGACTATATTATTTATATCAATTTTCATTTTCAATATTTCTTCCGTTTTAACTTAGCTAAACTGGTAAATATAAATCTCCTACCGTTAAACTTCTTCTGCTTTTGTCACCACAAACACTGCCAATTCAGTCTACTCTTTCGGATTGTTTTTCTCGTTCGCGATTTCTTACTTTTTTCGTTGTTGACACATAAATATGACAAGGTATCATTCAGTTCTCTTCATGAACTAAAAGGCCATTTGTTTCAAAATTTCTTCATCGTTCCCTCTCGAGTTATGTAGAATACACCAGAGCAAAATTGTTTACCGGCTTTGAACAGTTTCAGGACACATCTTTCTTCTTTCAGTTACATTTCGGTCGGCATCGTTTTCGGTCTTTATCGTATTAATTTTTAGGCTTTTTTCAGTGGTTTTAAGTCGCATTTATTGTTGTCTTTTTCTCGTTGCCACATCTCTTCTTAGCCTTCTTTCTTTGGTCTTTTTCCATAGCAAAGAATCCAAAGTAATTATAATTTGTGACGTAAATTTAAATAATTTGAATAATGTAACAGGTTAGTCACCATAGTTGTTTGAAAGGAAATATCTATTTGCAGTTGTTTCACTTTTAACTTAAGTCATTTTGTCCTCAACGTTGCTGTAAGCCCGACAGTTATAGAAAAACGGTTTATCCTTTCAAAATATAGAAAGGATACCCTGATTCATTTTAATACTTTATTGAAAGCCATTGTTACATTTAACATGCGTCAAAATAGTATATACGCCGTACTGTAAGCTTATATTTTATTAAAGGTGCAACTGTATATGCTATAAAGCAGTCCAACCAAGCGATCTATTTCCTCAAAAATGGAATCAAAATTTAAACTCTTAGTAAATGCTCCTACCATGATTATAACACTTTTTTGCTTCATAGATACTTATATTTTCCCTTATATTACCTAATTTTTTTGTTTTCTGTTTTATAAATATTGACTGTGTGTTTATAGCTTGTGACAGTTGTCTCACAGGGACCAATGTGTTAGTGGTGACCAACATTCTGATCAGACATTATCTGTATAGTGAATTATCACATAACTCAAACTAAACGAACTTAACAAAGTGAAGTGTGTGTAGTATGCTATATATTGTGAATGATAAGTTGTATGTATACATGTAGTGCATGTGGTAGGTTTAGGCTCGTAAATATACCGTATGCACTACATGTATACGTACATGTACAACTCATCAAATCATTTTAACTACATCTCATATGCAAACGCTACCACTTAGGATCGCATATGACTGAATTTGCGACCTTAGCTCTCCTTCTGAGCCTCAGTGGCTCAATGGTTAGAGCACCTAACCATGTCTGGGGCTGAGAAATCTTTTCTGAGTAATTGAGCTTGACAAACATCTACCAAATGTCTTATATATTGTATAAATATGTGGCATTATTACTGAGGAAAGTAACCAAGATTGAGGAAAATCCTGGACCCATTGTTTATATAATTGACCGAAGTCAGAAATCTGCCAGTTTTAGTGAAGGCAAACAAACTGTGTCTATATTACTAAGCTATATTACAAAGAAAGAACAAGTAAGGTAAACAGTAACATTATGGTTGTGGTAGTTTAAGGAGTTCGTTTTTAAAAGTTGGCAATTGTTCAATTGATTTTATGATCTTATATTGGGATCCAAAGCGTTATACTCTTTACAGGCATGATAAGTGAGTTTCTGCTTCCCCCAATTTGTCTTTGGTTTACTGAGGTAAATATCGTCCTTGCGTCTTGTGTCATAAGTATGATTAATATTAGTCAGTTCGAAATCAAAATCTATTAAATTATTTTTACACTTGAAAATCGTTAAAATGCGATGTGAATAGCGCCGGTATATAAGTGGATGCCAGTGTAGTTTGTTTAGGGCTTCAGTTGAGGAAGATAAATGAGGAACATCATGCAAGGATAGTTTTAGCAGCTTTATTCTGAAGAATTTGCAGTTGGTCCATAAGAGAGGAGTTATTTTTGTCACCCCATATAATGTCTGCGTAATCAAACAGTGGGAGAATGAGAGCATTATATAGCTACAGTAAGGCGAGCTTTAATTGGAATGAAGGCCTTAACTCTTAACAATCCGATACGTTGGCTAATTTTTGTTGATATTTTATCCAAATGTTCAAACCAGGAGAGGTTTTCTGAAAAAGTTATTCCTAAGTATTTAAAACTTCGTTCTCGGGCAAGTTGATGTCCGTTGATATGTATTGAAATGTCAGCAAACGCTTTCAAACGACTATTACTACCAAAAAGAAGGAACTTGGATTTTATGCAATTTAATGTGAGAAGATTATTATCCAACCATGCATTGAGAAATCAATTTAAGATCTTCATTAACGTATATCTGAATGTCCTTGGCAGAGTTAGAGGAATAATATAGACGAGTATCATCTGCGTAGAGTATTATTTTGCAGTGTTTGACAATGTTAGGCATATCGTTAATGTAAATGATGAACAGCAAAGGACCTAAGATGCTGCCTTGTGGAACACCAACTGACACTGGTAAAGAGCTAGACAGCTTGTCGTTAATAGCTGTTATTTGTCGACGGGAGGTAAGGTATGACTGCAACCAACTTAGTGAATTATTATCTAGGCCAATACATTTCAGTTTATTCAACAAAATGCTATGATCAACTGTGTCGAATGCCTTGCTAAAATCCAGGAAAACAGAGGCTGTGACAAGACCGTTATCAGCATTTTGAAGAATATTATCCGTAAAAAAGGCCAAAGCGGTACTGCTAGATAGTTTAGGTCTAAAGCCAAACTGTTGCGATGAAAGGATTTTGTGTTCAGTTAAATAATTGTAAATCTGCGTATGGACAAAGCGCTCCAGAATTTTACTCAAGGTTGGTAAGACAGTAATATTATAAATGATATTGGGCATTTCACTCGATTCATAGCATGTTCTAAGGATTTAGGGTGAAGGAAAATTCGAGTGTAGAATATATACATTTTAAGACCAAACCGGGAGCAGTTGCGAAAAATGCAACTACACAGGCCCTCCGGCAGGAATTGAACCCACGACCTTGCGATTCTAGTGCAATGCTCTGACCACTGAGCCACGGAGGCCGTTGCCGAGAGCTTGATCGCGAGTTCTGTATATATAATAAGGTGGTAATGCCAGGAGAGAATTGGGTATATTATAAATGATATTGGGCATTTCACTCGATTCATAGCATGTTCTAAGGATTTAGGGTGAAGGAAAATTCGAGTGTAGAATATATACATTTTAAGACCAAACCGGGAGCAGTTGCGAAAAATGCAACTACACAGGCCCTCCGGCAGGAATTGAACCCACGACCTTGCGATTCTAGTGCAATGCTCTGACCACTGAGCCACGGAGGCCGTTGCCGAGAGCTTGATCGCGAGTTCTGTATATATAATAAGGTGGTAATGCCAGGAGAGAATTGGGTATATTATAAATGATATTGGGCATTTCACTCGATTCATAGCATGTTCTAAGGATTTAGGGTGAAGGAAAATTCGAGTGTAGAATATATACATTTTAAGACCAAACCGGGAGCAGTTGCGAAAAATGCAACTACACAGGCCCTCCGGCAGGAATTGAACCCACGACCTTGCGATTCTAGTGCAATGCTCTGACCACTGAGCCACGGAGGCCGTTGCCGAGAGCTTGATCGCGAGTTCTGTATATATAATAAGGTGGTAATGCCAGGAGAGAATTGGGTATATTATAAATGATATTGGGCATTTCACTCGATTCATAGCATGTTCTAAGGATTTAGGGTGAAGGAAAATTCGAGTGTAGAATATATACATTTTAAGACCAAACCGGGAGCAGTTGCGAAAAATGCAACTACACAGGCCCTCCGGCAGGAATTGAACCCACGACCCACGAGTGAAATGCCCAATATCATTTATAATATACCCAATTCTCTCCTGGCATTACCACCTTATTATATATACAGAACTCGCGATCAAGCTCTCGGCAACGGCCTCCGTGGCTCAGTGGTCAGAGCATTGCACTAGAATCGCAAGGTCGTGGGTTCAATTCCTGCCGGAGGGCCTGTGTAGTTGCATTTTTCGCAACTGCTCCCGGTTTGGTCTTAAAATGTATATATTCTACACTCGAATTTTCCTTCACCGTAAATCCTTAGAACATGCTATGAATCGAGTGAAATGCCCAATATCATTTATAATATACCCAATTCTCTCCTGGCATTACCACCTTATTATATATACAGAACTCGCGATCAAGCTCTCGGCAACGGCCTCCGTGGCTCAGTGGTCAGAGCATTGCACTAGAATCGCAAGGTCGTGGGTTCAATTCCTGCCGGAGGGTCTGTGTAGTTGCATTTTTCGCAACTGCTCCCGGTTTGGTCTTAAAATGTATATATTCTACACTCGAATTTTCCTTCACCCTAAATCCTTAGAACATGCTATGAATCGAGTGAAATGCCCAATATCATTTATAATATACCCAATTCTCTCCTGGCATTACCACCTTATTATATATACAGAACTCGCGATCAAGCTCTCGCCAACGGCCTCCGTGGCTCAGTGGTCAGAGCATTGCACTAGAATCGCAAGGTCGTGGGTTCAATTCCTGCCGGAGGGCCTGTGTAGTTGCATTTTTCGCAACTGCTCCCGGTTTGGTCTTAAAATGTATATATTCTACACTCGAATTTTCCTTCACCCTAAATCCTTAGAACATGCTATGAATCGAGTGAAATGCCCAATATCATTTATAATATACCCAATTCTCTCCTGGCATTACCACCTTATTATATATACAGAACTCGCGATCAAGCTCTCGGCAACGGCCTCCGTGGCTCAGTGGTCAGAGCATTGCACTAGAATCGCAAGGTCGTGGGTTCAATTCCTGCCGGAGGGCCTGTGTAGTTGCATTTTTCGCAACTGCTCCCGGTTTGGTCTTAAAATGTATATATTCTACACTCGAATTTTCCTTCACCCTAAATCCTTAGAACATGCTATGAATCGAGTGAAATGCCCAATATCATTTATAATATACCCAATTCTCTCCTGGCATTACCACCTTATTATATATACAGAACTCGCGATCAAGCTCTCGGCAACGGCCTCCGTGGCTCAGTGGTCAGAGCATTGCACTAGAATCGCAAGGTCGTGGGTTCAATTCCTGCCGGAGGGCCTGTGTAGTTGCATTTTTCGCAACTGCTCCCGGTTTGGTCTTAAAATGTATATATTCTACACTCGAATTTTCCTTCACCCTAAATCCTTAGAACATGCTATGAATCGAGTGAAATGCCCAATATCATTTATAATATACCCAATTCTCTCCTGGCATTACCACCTTATTATATATACAGAACTCGCGATCAAGCTCTCGGCAACGGCCTCCGTGGCTCAGTGGTCAGAGCATTGCACTAGAATCGCAAGGTCGTGGGTTCAATTCCTGCCTGAGGGCCTGTGTAGTTGCATTTTTCGCAACTGCTCCCGGTTTGGTCTTAAAATGTATATATTCTACACTCGAATTTTCCTTCACCCTAAATCCTTAAGACAGTAATAGGTCTGTAATTTGACATATTTGAGCGATCTCCTGACTTAAAAAGCGGTGTTACTTTGCCGTCTTTCCAGATCTTAGGGAAAGTGGCAGACTTGAGAGATTTATTAAAAATATGGGTTAAATATGGAGCTATGACTGTAGCTGCATCTTTCATTAGACGGGCGCTGATACGGTCGAGGCCGGTAGCTTTGTTGGTTTTAAGAGTTAACAGCTGTTTAAGGACAGAAGAAACCTCGATCTCTTTGAATTTAAATGATGGATTAAGTCGGAATGCCAGGTCCGAAGATACAGTAGGTGTACATTTTTGATATCCACGGCGGCAGAGTGACACAGATCTCTGCTATAACCGGATAAATAAAGGTATATGTACAATATAACCAGTAAGTTGCGCGAGCTCAAAATCATTGCGACAAACGCCATATACGTCTTGTATGTAATACGAGAAAGTCTGAGCCAAACCAAGGTCAAGTTGGGGTCGCGTTATATTGAAAACACAAAAAGCGAGCGGTCTAACTTGTAGGCAAATATCCAGAAAATCAATTTGAGAAGAACGCCCAAACCGTAATAGCTCGACAGAGAAAATGTATTATGGAGAGTTTGATACCAAAAATATATCGAAAGCACTTGATAAACGCGGGAAAATTTAGAACAATGTTACTAGGCAACGAATAACATAACTTGGACGGGCTAACGGTCAAAATATACAACGATGAATAATTCAAGATGTACAGCAAGAACGACGATAAAACTTGGTAGAAGAGTTAAGACAACAAAATTCAAGCTTGCTAATAGGTTTCCGTCAAGTCAGGAGTAATATACCTTGAGAAAAATGCGATCTTGAAACCGATCTGAAACGGCGACGAACCAGACCAGATGCAACCAAAAATAAACAGCAAATAAAACTACAGGAAGGAGAATGATACCACGAAAAAGTACTCCAGGAAGATCACAATATATTTAGGAACATGAACGTGCACAAAGAATGATCAAATATGTTTAGACATAAGCAACTTTTAAACGTTTAATTGGAGGCACAACTGGCGCAATCTAACTTCGTAATACGATATCCTTTTTCCTATACATGTAGTTGTTTTTTATTAAATGATATGTATCATGAGGAAAATCAGATTATGTGAATAGATTGTTGCACATGACGTCACCATCATATTGGTTGATTTTTTGCTTGGCAAACACTGTTGACACACTGCTCACCATCATATCATATTTGTTTTAGCAAGGGTATTAGAAATTAACAGAAATCAACCAAGGGGGTGTCAAATGTCACGTGATTGCAAATGATGTATACTGTAGCCCTAAACGTAGACGCATGTACACATTGCGTACCTATTTTTAATATATGCAACTGCTTTATAAGAAAGCCGATAATACATATAAAAATACATAAAAATTTAATTAATTCGAGAAAGCAAGTGATGAGAGAAGTTTTCTAAAATTTTCAAGACTGGTTTCACATTGGCAATTCGTTCCAGAGTTGTACAGATAGATTTGTATAGACAGCCAAAGAGACAGACAAAGAGACAGACAAAGAGACAGACAGACAGACAAAGAGACAGACAGACAGACAGACAGACAGACAGACAGACAGACAGACAGACAGACAGACAGACAGACAGACAGACAGACAGACAGACAGACAGACAGACAGACAGACAGACAGACAGACAGACAGACAGACAGACAGACAGACAGACAGACAGACAGACAGAGTGGATATAAAGGAAAGAGTGGGTATAAACCGCAAAACAATACAGCAAGGCGATGAAACACATAAGAAGACATACTTTAAAAAAATTAAAAAATTCATACCCAACGAAGATGAAGGAGAGAACACATCAAACAGAGGATTTGAATGCTGCAACTTGTAGCCGACAACAGCATGAATACGCGGGACAAGAGACGAAGGTAAAGATTGAGGGCCCTGTTCCTCCACCTCCATGACGTCAACCGGTGGAGAAAAGTTGTCACTTTCCCTAAAATACAACGAAGACAAAGTATTAAGATGAGAATTGTTTCTATGTCGCGTAATATGCGCTCAAAACAGACGGCCACTGATCACACCTACACTGATATCTATATTAGATTATTTTATCTTTCCATATGTTTCTCAATCCCCCAATGCGTTTATAGTAGCAATAGGGTTATCCGGTATCGTTTCGTAAAACAGCTGGCATCGCGCCGTTATTAACATCTAAAATTATGGAAATTATAATGGTTATCCGTTGTATTTACCGAAAGAAAAAAAAAGGTTGTTGGCTTCAAGAGTTTAAACTTCTTTGGAATTCAATTTATAGTTTTGAAATTTATATCATTGTAATCACCCAAATCGTGTCGACGGGGAAAGTGTTCACAAAGATGTGTAAAATTTATGAGTTATTTGTTTTAAAATATACATAGTCGATGCCGTACCAAACTTGGTCGTCCTTATCAGTGAAGCCAATTTATATACGCCTATAGCAAATATAAATTTAAGTTAATGAGACAAAAACGTCTAAGCAAAATGTAAAGCTGCGTAAAGGCCTTGTAAATCGGCAGGGATGCGGACAAAGATCAATTTCTCGGCTGTCAGCAACTCAAATAAACCCCAGACGGGTATAAAGGTCAGTCTTTCCGACCAGCATGACTCCAATGGAAACGGTATTTCCTCTTTTTCGCGGGAAAATCTACCAATCAAATGTCACCTAGTCGTCCTTACAAGACTTCAACACGCACCATATGAACCATTGTGATCAAGAGCTTTACACAATAAGCTATGCGTAAGCTCGGTAAAGCGAACAAATTATTTTGAAAACGCTTCTGTGAGGATATATGCCTCCCGTTCGACGCCAAAAAGTTGCACGACAAGGAGCTGCGCCAAACGCTGCCGGCACCACCAACGATAGTCAGCCGTCGATCCGTGACCTCCGTCAACGATGTGCAGGAAAAGGTCTACCCCACCATGGCCGTCGAAACACATTGATCGCTAGATTGTACGACATGCCTCAATGAAAACGATGCAACCGAAACCGCTACCACGACCGATGTTCCATCAACTAGCGTCGAGACGCCATCTACACCTCCCAGCGAAAGTCCTTTACTGAACGACGTCCAGTTGACCCAAATACAATCTATCGCCGCGAGGAGTGTTCCAGAATCAGTGAATGAGATAGCTACCAACGCCGCTCGCGCTGCCGTTAAAGCCATGACAAGCACGTCTGGTCCAGTGGTCCCGAACGAACCGCTACGATCCGCCGACTGATTTACGACAGACAACCACCGAGACACTGCACACATCTCCACCAATTCTTCGAGTCGACAGCTACCAGCCACATACGTGAACTGCAACTTCAGTCGGGTGAGTTATTTGAACTGTCTAAACTTTTGCCGAAGAATCTAGTTATTATACAACAGACGAACAGCCCGTTTTGTTAACGCTTGAGAACTATGTGATTAAAGTTAAAAAGATCCACCCAACCCAGCATGAATATCAGTGGACAACTGCCTTCACTACGTACATGAGTGTTTTTACGCACGAATTCGCCACGCTGCGCAATGCCACAGAGGGCTAGGTTGGTGCATCTACGACTTCAAGTTTCGTCGGAAAGCTGTGCTAAACAAATATTTTAAATTGGTCAGAAATAGATTTGCCGCAACTTCAATAGGACCGGAATCTGCAAAAGAAACCCATGTACCTACCGCCATATTTGTAACCGCTGTGACGGCACACACGCCGGATGTCATTGTTCAGTCGATCAAAGGCAACGAACAGACGTCCAACAGAGCTAAACGCTAATAATGTACGTAAATATTTGATAAGTTTCAAGTTTCAAAGTTTTATTGCACTATTTCATTATTTACAAATACACAGATTAAATAAATTTACAAAAGTAGAATAATAAAGAAAGTTTTAATAATTTATTAAGTGTGCGCAGAGGTCAAAGTAGCCGAGGCTTTCGAGTTGACCACTGCAACATTTTTTGTTATATAAAGGAGGAGGTTAAGCTAGAAAGATAATTTATTAATAATAAAATAATCCGTTACTACTTAGTTGTATAGATATAGTATATTTAACCTGCGTGTAGACTAAGCATGTAGTCCACCCGCAGGTTACTTATATTTGGCTGTTAAGAAGAACTGTTTTATATCTTCTCTTAAATAGAGCGATAGTTGACAGTTGTTTAATGTCTATATCAATTGATTCCCAAATTTTTGATGAAACAAATTTAAAAGTATGCATTCCATAATTAGTTCTAACTTTTGGTCTAACAATGTTCATTTTGGCAGCATATCTAGTGTTGTAAGTATGCTGAATAGCAGCTGGTACAGCAAACTGCGAGAAGATCCGTGGGATATTTGACTGCATATTTATAATTTTATAACTAAATTCAGCTATTCGTAATTTAAATATATTATCAAGTCTTAAAATTCCAAGATTATAATATGGTGTAGCATTTTCTCTATGATGTGCAAAGCATATATTTCTAATACATCTGTTTTGCTTAGTTCTTATCTTCGCCAACTTTGATGTATATGTATTGCCCCAACTCATGAGGCCATAATTAAGATATGGATATACAAGTGTATAGTAGAGTTGCTTTAACATATTAAAATCAAGGTAATACCTAAGTTTATATATAATTCCTATATTCTTAGCAATTTTGTTATTTATATGTTTTATTTGATATTCCCAATTAAGATGTTCATCCAAGTAGATTCCTAAATATTTTATGTCATCTTTCTGTTCAATATTGGCAATCTTTATTCTAGATACTTTCTTATTAGCTGAGGTAATAACCATATGTGTTTTTTTAAAATTAACTGATAATTTATTAACTGAACAATAACGAATAATAGTTTTAAACTCTTCATTCATTACAGTCTCTAAATCTTTTACATTATTGGATGAATAAAAAACATTCGTATCATCTGCAAAAATACGAAATGATAGTTTTTTTGAACAATTTGGCATATCATTTATATAAAGTAGGAATAAAAGTGGTCCAAGTGTAGAGCCTTGAGGAACTCCACATGTAATTTCAAGCATTTGAGATTCTGTATGTCCAATTTTAACATATTGTTTTCGATTTTGCAAATAATTACTAAACCAGGACAGTTGATTTCCCCAAACTCCATATTTGTCAAGCTTAGCAATAAGGATCTCATGATTAACAGTATCAAATGCTTTTGAAAAGTCTAAAAACAAACCACATGTTACTTGTTTACTATCAACAGCGTTTCTTAAAT
Source organism: Corallium rubrum (assembly GCA_964035015.1). Lineage (NCBI taxonomy): Eukaryota > Metazoa > Cnidaria > Anthozoa > Scleralcyonacea > Coralliidae > Corallium > Corallium rubrum. Next base: position 13,292,230 of record OZ036000.1, on the reverse strand, counting down.
TATCTGTAATCTCAAGAATTGCCTGTTCAGTAGAATATCCTTCTCTAAAGCCAAATTGGTGCTCAAAAAGAATATTCTTTTTTTCCAAAAACAAAATCAATTGGTCATATACAAGTCGTTCAAGAGTTTTACTAAAAGCTGATAAAATAGATATAGGTCTGTAGTTGCATGAATCGGTCATTGCGCCACTTTTATAAATAGGAGTAACCCTAGATATTTTACCTGTTTTAATAGATTCATTGAAAATATACGTAAAAGGTATCGTAAGTTGCTTACTAGCCATTTTGATCAATTTGTTAGGAACATCTAGTGAAGCTTTGTTATCCTTCAGGTCAGAGAAAAGTTTATATACCTTTGACCAGTGAACTGGAGTCATAACAAAGCTTGAAGCCGGGGAATTTTGAATAAAACCAGTTGGACTTTCATTTGTGTTTTCAATTACATTTGCCAAACTTGGACCTACATTAACAAAATGTTGATTAAACTGATTTCCTATATCTAAAGGTGTTGTATACGTTTTGTTATTTCTCACTAGTCTCGTTGGACATAACTGCCCTTTTGTTTTTCGTTTAATTAAAGTCCCAATCAATTTCCATGTTGCTGTTAGGTTGTCTTTACATCTTTCAAAATTAGTTTTGTAATACTGCATTTTGCTTTGTGTTTTTATTTTATTCAGTTTATTTGCATATATTTTATACTGATTAACTTTTCTTATGTCATTAGAATGAAAGTGTGTGTAATACATTTTTTGCTTAGACTTTATTGATTTTAGTATTCCATTTGTTATCCACGGCTTTGTCAATTGTTTAATTTTACTCAGTGGTGTTAATTATATGGAGCATGCTTATTTGCAATCACAGTTATTAAATTTATTACTTTAGACGTCAATTTATTGATATTGCCATCATCGGCTATGATAGCATTCCAATCAATTGAATTGATATCATTTAAGTAAGCTTCTTTATTAAATTTACTATAATCTCTAGATAATCGTCTTACTTTTTCTCGTTTTATTGACGTATTTATTATGCAAAATATTGGTAAGTGATCTGATATATCAAAAAGACAAATCCCAGCGGTAATATTATCGATCGAATTATTTGTATATATATGGTCTATCAATGTCTTAGTATGATCGGTTAACCTGGTCGGTTTTGTTATTAATGGTAAAATATTATTTGCGTAAAGCATATCTAAATATTTTTCTGTTGGTAAATGATTTATAAACTTCAGAAAGTCTATATTAATATCACCTAATATATACACCTGGTATTTACATTGATTTAAATGTTTAAGCAACTCATCTAGTTTCTCAGTAAATAACTCAATATTAGCTTTAGGATGTTTATATATGGAACCTATTAAGATATGCTTAGTATCTTGACCAGGATCGATTTCGACCCAGCATGATTCAACTTGCTCAATATCTAATTGTATATCAGGCCTAGAAATAGCTTTTATATCATTAGCTACATATATCCCAGCACCTCCTGCAGCAGTGACTGAATCATTATGGAAAAAATTATATCCTATAATATCAATATTAGCAGTTGAGTTAACGTTCAATCTAGTTTCTGTAAGAGCTACAATGTCTATTTTTTTTGACATAGTATAAAGCATATCATTTAATAGACCTATATTCTTCGGTAGACTTCTTATATTACAGTGGAATATTGAAAGGCCCTTAGTCCCTGCATTTGTGAGACTCTTATTTATTTTTTGAACAGTTTAGTAATTAGATGTAGGTATATTTAGCATATTATCAGAGTCTCTTTCATCAAATTTATCTGGGTTTGTCATTAAATGGTATAGATCGGTATCAAAGTCAATTTCCCGGGTCCATATACCATTAAGTATACGGAGTTCATTATCAGTTAAATTATAAAATGGTAAACATTCAATATCACATGCACTTAACATTGAATCAGTCAACAAAAATAACTTACGACATATTTAAATTAGCATTACAAAGTCCAACCACTCCCTGTTTCAGTTTAGCGATTTTGTTCGAACTCTTCACATTCCTCAACTCTGGTAAATCCATATATTGCCGAAACATCAGTTTCACGCAAGAGTATTTTCCCGTTTATTGTCCATATATACTTGAAATGGCGTTCCCTCTTAAAAGCATTTACCCTGCCAAATAACCTCTTGCGATAAGTTGTGAGAGACTCGTTAATGTGAATTTTCCCGGTATTTCTTGTGCCCAGTTCTTGAGCAATTAATGGTAAATCTTTAGCTGTTTTCCCGGCCAATCTACTCTTTCGCCTGTAGAACTCATCTCTCGTATCTCGATGTATAAACTTCACTATCATCCTGTCTTTCACATTCTTGGTAGGCGGCAGTCTATGAGCTATCGATATTTGCTGTTCAGTTAGTTCAAGTGCCATTAATCTACCGAGTTCAATAGTTAATCTCTTGGGGTCGTCTTGTGATAGGGTGGGAATACCAGTAATTTCAATACAGTCTTTTCGACTATATTGTTGAATCTCGTCTGTCAAAGTACTGTGGTCACTTACGGACTTCTCTAGGTCATGAATCTTTTTACTTTGTAGCTTCGCTGCTTGATCAATTTCAGCTATTTGCTTCTTCGTACTTTGTAAAGACTGTAACACACCGTCATATTTATCAGCCAGAAACCTTTGGCTTCTTTCGATTTCTTCACACTTGGACTTCACTGCCTTGATATCATCAAATATAGGCGTAATTTCAGCATGTATTCGCTTCTGAATGCTTGGTAATAGTTCTTCTTTCCATAATATCATAAAGGAATCTCGTGTAAGACTAATAGCCATGATATAGTAACTGAGGTGTTAGATTCTAATAGCTTAACCCTCTTAATTTCTCATCTTATCACGGAGCGATACACAACACGTCCTGCCGCGACGAATACCAACACCTATTGTAGTTACAATACTAAGCTAGAAGACACACTAGCCGGGCACGCGAACCCACAGTTCGTTTCACAATTGTGTGACAATTTAAGATATGGGGCCCGAATAGGATTTGATGGACAGCGAATCCCTAGGTTTTCAAAAAAAAAATTGCCTACCACCTTTACCCAGCCAAACATTGTCACTTCAAATTTGGAAAAAGATATCACTCTTGGCCGCGTGGCTGGTACATTCGATACCCCACCGTTTACTATTTTTCAAGTCTTCCCAATTAGTGTAGTACCAAAAAAGAATTCGGCTAAGTTCCGCACGATCAGAGTTCATATTTCATTTCCAAAGTCGGGCACGACAAGCATTAATTCTTGAATGCATAAAACGTTTCGGACAGGATTGTTTCCGCTCATTCCAGTTCACCCAGACGATTATGAACTTCTCGGCATGTTTTGGAACGGTAAATATTATTATGACAAAGTCTAAGGAGCGCTGCATATCTTTTCAACCAGCTTTCCGACGCTATTGAGCGGATCTTACAAAAATAAGTGTCACATTTCGTTTGTGTGTCATATTCTTGATGACTTTCTCATTATTGAGCCACCATCACCTTCACCACCGTGTGATAACATTTGTCAACAAGTTTAACTGCCATGTTGCTTACTTTAAAAAACATTAGTATTCCAACAGCCGCCGGTAAAACACAGGGTTCAGCAACAGTATTCGAATTTATGGGCATTATCTTAGACAGTGTCAGGATGAAAAAAATAAATAAATAAATAAAAATAATAAAAAATTAAAAAATTGAACGCCTACGGGCAGCTTTCGACCTATTTCAAAACAAACGGTCATGTACTTTAAAAGAACTTCAATCTCTAATAGGCACTCTAAATTTTCAACGAATGATCGAGCTGACGAGAAATATTACAAAGCCGCACCATCAATCATATAAAGCTTAGGCGCGGGCTTTTTAAAGATCTCGAGATGCGGAAACAATTTATTGTTAACTGGAAGGGTGCAAGTTTTCTTATCTTCTTCATGGCAAAACTCAGACTGCCTTGAACTATATACCGACGCATCTGAGCCAATTTTCAGGGGGAGGGCTATTCGTCTATGGGGAATACGCATTCTGCGTATTTGTGGGGATGAAGTGCTCCCAAAGGTCACCCCCAACCCCATAGACTCATACGAATTGATGTAATTGTAAGAATTAGTTGAAAGTAAGGAATGTCCAACTTGGGGATCTATTACCCCTTGGACAAGTAGGATGCCCTTGGGGAACTACGACCCCTTGGGCAAAGTCCAACATGGGGATCTACCACCCCTAGGACATTAGACTAGAGTCCTACTTGGGGATTATTACCCCTATAAGTCGACTAAGACCGTAACGTTGAGTTGTTGGGATGAGGCTGACCACAATTTTCACCATTCGGAGTACTTCTCCCCGAACCCTTCTCCCACAAAAACATTGCGTGTGTGTCATAGCTGTATTCTTAGTGTCGCAAAATATGCGTATAAGGAGTTGGATCATTAATTAGGAATATACTATCAATTTTTGACAACTTATATATGTTATTCGTGAACAGTTTTCCAACTACAAAATGAACGACAAAAAGATTGTATTTTTCTGTTTATGTACACGGCATTGTGCCAAGAGCCTAGAAGGCAAAAAAAAATTGAGATGTGGCTCGAGTGACGTCATTAGTTGTGCAACTATGCCCACTATTTTAATGTTGTCTCAATTTTTAGGAGAAAAAGCATGGTTTTCAAACGCTAAATAAACATATATTATGGCAATTTTTATCAATAAAAATTAGAGTTAACGTACAATACGAGGTAAATGCAGATATGCAACAATTAACGTTCATCGTCAACAATTTGAGGTCTGTCTAAACTGTCAAACACTGAATTGAGTTCTATACCCAAATGAATTCGGCCAAATGTTACCAATATCAACATCGTAGACTCAAGGTATTTTAAATTGCACTTTTACAGACAAAAATTTAGAGTAAACGTACGATGGGAGATAAATGCTAACATACAACAATGTGATATCAATTCCACATATTTCATGGTATTCTTGTCTAATGAACAAGGTGATTGTTAAAACAATGCCTTGTTCTAACATAGATGGCTATAGAAATCAGTGATTGACAGTACGTATAACAAAGTTATTTCACTTATTTGGCTGCTCTCTATTAACCATTTCTGACTCAGGATTGTTGACTGTTCATTCATATCCAACAATCAACCTTAGTCAAAACTATTCGGCCTAAAGCTAGATGCACACGTTTACTTCGTCATTCTTACTGAGAATTCAAACAGTAAACGTCTGCTTAAAACACCCACCCACCTTCCCATAAACCAAGCTTATAAGTTATCCTATTATAGTATTAGTAGATTATTACTAGATTATTACCATTAATTCTATTACGACAATCTGTACATTGTTATTTGTATAAGCTCAAATTTATCACTGGCACAGGCTCGTCATTGAATGTAATATACGTAAACTATTAACTATATTAATTATGAACTTTTGCTCTTCCGTTGCATGAACTATTAGAAAACAATCTGCTTCTAAAAATAGCTAAGCAGCTTGCTTTTATTGTAAAACATTATATATATATATATATATATATATATATATATATAGTTTGTAATATTAATAAAGCAAGAAGTGCGGGCGGCAATTGCTCCAGTTTAGAGGTCACAATTGTCCCATAGACCTCGTTTTTTGTATGCTGATGTACATGTAGAATCTTGCCTTAAAGTCCATTGGGGAAAATTTATCCCAAATCACTTTAGGGCCCAATTCTCAATGTATATAGGATAAGAGAAACTTGTCCTAGAGCCCATTGCGTTATCGCAAATTGCTCTAGGGCCCATTTCTCGAATCTTCCTAAGCAGTGTTTGCCCTGACCAATTCTATCAGGGCCCAGCTGCCTTGATCAAATGGAGTGTTTGCCCTGGCCAATTTACTCAGTTCAGGGCCAAGCTCCCAACGATCTTTTAAAAACAGCTTACTGGAGCATATGTCCCACACTTCCATAACCCCACAAAACTGTTGTCTAATTTCTTAAATAAAATAAGGGAGTATTGATCGTTAACTTTCATTTAATTGTTTGTCCTAAAACTTTTACAGTTAAAAAAGAAGCGATATCAAACAATACTTTGATGTTGTTATATCCAACTTGAAAATTTCGTTGCATGGGCACTTTAAGCTTTACGGAGTTATTCTGTAAAGCGTTCTCATTTCGTCAGAATTTATGCCACAAAAATAAAACAGATATCGTACGTTAGGCCTATTATTGTTTTCAGCTTGAGTTAATTGATAATTTCGTATGTTTTTGCTTTAGCTACAAGCTGTCGTAAGTTCGAGACTCGTCTAGAGCTCAGAGTTTTTCTCTGAGTTTAACTTACACAGCTTGTACAGCAAAAACATACGAAAAAATAGATATCGTTAGAAAGTTATTAATTTGTAGAATACAATGGTGTCTTTGATTTTGCGATAAACAAACCAACAATAGTTGTGAATTTTTATATTAAAACCACAGGGTTTCACTCGGAGCGACTCAAGTAAAAGGCTTTTTATTTTGTTCAAAAGTTTTTGGCAGTTTAATTCCGAGATAAATTTACAGCAAAACGGTGTCAGCGTTTTTTGATATGTCCAGTTTTGCCGAATTTATTGACGACCGAAGTTGAAAATGCTCTTCTTCGACCAACATTCGGACAAAATAAGACAAAATCGAAACCAGGCAATAACATGGAAGAAATTGCATTTTGCATCATCGAACCATGTTGCTTGCTTCGATCGAGCAGCTCAAATTTTATCTACGAATTCGTGGTAAATTTTTAATTTTTAAAAGGTTTTTATTCACAAAATGCTTAAGAAGTTAATTTCAACAGTTCAAGCATGAATTACAGGGCGTCAAACTTGGTGATTTTACAATTATATATAGGAAAATGCCTCGTTCCCAATTAGATATTGTCGAAAAATTTGCCGATGGCTTCAACATGAAATGGGTCTAAAACATTGCAATACCTTTCTAGAATTCAATCATACCATACTTTGGACATGGGAAAATAGGGGAAGACACGACAAAGCTTTATATTTGAACCCTAGTCGACCTGTATAAGTTGTGGCTTTAGATATCGACCGACAACCTGCATTTGTTTGGATTAAATTATTGTTGGAATGCTTCTGGTTCATAGTCTTGTTGTTAAAGATGACAGTAGTTGCATTCTATTGGAAATCCCAATATTTTTTCTTCTGCTTGATGAATTTTGCTGTTATTTTGTGGTATAATTTATCGTGGCGTCTGAAGAAAACATACAGGTATTTTAATATTTTCACCGATGCTTCAAAACCAAACATGGTATTAAAACATTCTTTGTATACTATACATTTTATTTTGAGACCTTCTGTGTTACGGTATCAAAAATGTTCAACTTGATTCTTGTTTTATTTTTTACATAAAAATTATTTCTACCGCAAACGATACATTGCCGTTTATTACCAAAATCGATGATCCGTGGCATGGCCCAAAATAAACTTGTCATGTTTTCCGCCAAAACATTAACGAATCCGTCCGCATTCCGTAGCCTTTGAAATTGACACCGTGAGATCACTGCAATATGATTGGTCATTTGCCACTTTTGAATTCTCCAGCCAATAACGTTTAGGAATGCAGACATATTCGTTGATATTTTGGGCGGAAATGAGGACGTGTTTTTTTTAGGCCATGCCGCGCATCATTGGTTTTGGTAATATATTTAAATCTAAGCCTCAAGTTAAAGAAATAACAATACGAAAGGAAATATAGTTTTTGAAACATTTCGTTTATTTTTCGTGGGCGGGAAAATTATCACCCGTGTTGTCCACGAAATAAAACCGTAGGGAGCCATCTTAATTTTTTTTAATTATAACTAAAAATAAAGAAATTAAATATCCCATAGAACGAGATAATAAGAAAAAAAAAGTTAATCCTTTTTTAAAAAAATCAGACAAAATACTCACAAAATATCCAAGTCATCCTCTTACTAGATCCAAGAAAAGAAGGCTAATTTACCATTCGAAATATAGTAAGGTTAGACATACTGCCGAAACAGAGAACGTATGAGTCTAACGTTTCGAGCGAAGGTGCTCTTCGTCAGAGAGAAACTGTCTTTACATTTCTCTCTGACGAAGGGCTCGAAATGTTTCTCTGTTTCGGCAGTATATCTAACCTTACTATATTTCGATTGTTGTTTCAACACTGCCTACGCAACACGCTACTTTTAATTACCATTCCTTTACCTTTGATCACGAAATTCAGTGAGAAGTGGATCTACACATAACACTCCAACAAACTCAACGATGTCGTTGACTTTAAATGATTCAACTTCACCATAAACCTTAGAGAAAAATGATAAGTTCATTCAAATGTACAAACACAAAACAAAAATGTGTATTCAACCAATAGAATTCCACACTTCATGTTAACCCTTTCATGCGCTTTAGTTTAAGACATATCAGTTTCTATAGTTATTTGAATTTTATCACTTTGTTGACAAGTTCAAGTTCGATTTATTGCACAATATTTTGATCTATTACATCGTGAGGATTAGTTATAAATAAAAGTAGTATATATTGTACAGGGAAAATTTTGAAATATTTTGAGAATGTGTACGGTGGCCAAAGTAGCATAGGCTTTCGAGTTGACCACCGTCTACATTTGTCTACATATATAATTTAAAAACCGAGTCAGAGTGCTTTATCATTGTGTATAGACGCGAGCCGATATATATATATATATATATATATATATATATATATATATATATATATATATATATATATATATATATATATATGTTATTTACCGGCTGGGAGGTCCGTATAGATAAATATTTCCCGAGGTCTCAACTAGATCCCAAGGATAGTGCAAAGTTTCTAGTCAAAGGTAATAACAATTATTGCCATGTGTACAGACAGAGCTGCCAACCTCGCAGCCTGCCAGCCCATTTTCTAAAGCAAAGCCCAATAATAAAATAATACAAGCCAAAACTTAGACAAACAACCCAAAATCAAAAGGGATTCTTAAAGAGTCATTTTCTCTTGTCAAGAACGCCAAAAAAATTATAAACTCCGACAAACATGGATACTGACGTCTTTTGTGCCCTTCGCTATTGTTTTCCAATCTGTTTAATAACATCAAGAGATCTTTTCAACTCCTCAAAATTTCTGCATAAAAAGCTCGGTACGTCACAAGAATTCCGATACTAATACGTATCGTGTGACGTCTAGTCGATCCAGATCAAAATTGACTAAAATCTGCCAAGTGGATGTAAAGATACACAAGTTTCTATTGCCTTTACAAATTACGATCGGCTGATGATTATGTTGCTAGCTTCACGTTATGTAGCCTTGCGAACAGGTACAGATACATGTGGCCATGTATTTATAAGTAATAGCATGGCATTGAGGTTGATTAGTGATTAAACGTACCCGAAAGCCGAGGGAGGTTTAGTAAAAGTCCCGAGGGGGAAGCCCGAGGGTCTTTTACTTAACCTCCCGAGGCTTGAGGTACATTTAATCACTAATCAACCGAAATGCCATGCTATCACTTTATAATATTATGGTTACCGAGGAAGAACGAGAGTTATAAAACAAGAACGCTTTTGGCGGAGTCAACAACTTCAAAGTTAATAAATGATTGAGTTGTGATTAATACTATTGGGAATTCGATAAGTGTTCACTTCATGTATTTGTTAGTTATCATATGCATAAGCGAACTTTGGCGTAAACATTAGGTATGATTAGTTACTAATCGTACTTCATCTTAAGGCATCAAGGTTACTTAGAGATTAAATGTCCGTGTGGAAACAATGAAAACCGAGGTGGCCATGATATTATAATATTTAAAAACATCATGAATGGTTTAAGTTCTAATTCTTCGTACAGACGTACAGTTGTTTATTCAACGCCAAATCAAAATGCGAGGACAGTCTACAATCTCCAGTATACAGAATTTGTTATTGGGCTGACGTGCAAAAGTACTGCTCGGGCGCCACTCGTGTAGAATATAACAGACACGAACCAACAACACTCCACAAACCGACTTCACAACATCGTCAACATGCCAGACCATATTAAAGTTGAATATAAAACTTTTAAAATTTATTCGCACCTTCCGCTAGGCCGACAATAAATCCTTTCGGCCAGACCATATTTTATTAGCCATTCAGCTAAGCCTAGAAAGTCGTTGTTTCGAGAAGAAAATTGATCGCTCCTTTACGTTTCTCCGCCATTGTTGTATTCGCCAGTCGCAAACAAAAGTACAAAACCACGTGTGCGCAGTGCTATTCTAACGTATTCCGGGGGGAAACTTCTTTCATTCTCGATATATTAAGATATATAATATTGTGAAATTCATTAATAATTCATGAGTTTTGCAGCCAATCCAATTTCAGAAATTACGTCACATGTATACCCCTGTAAACCCCATACAAACCACTAGTGCTTGTAACTAATTAGCATCTCAATATGATTATCCCAAAGGGATTTTTACTATTTATTCATTTCACAAGTTGTTTACAACACTCGCGTCCTTGTTGTATTGAATATACAATCACTCGCCTTCGGCTCGTGATTGTATAATTCAATACAACACGGCCGCTCGTGTTGTAAACATTACTTAAATGCACCAGGCTTTACACGTCTTTCAAGAAATACCCATAGCTAGGGTACAAACCTGTCTGTTATCGCTCTTTAGAACTTACGAGCTTTAAGCAACATAAATATTTGTCGTACATGAAAGACTGATACTAGTGTTTCACATTTTCCCTGGTTTTAGCCTTTCAACTACGACAAGTATGTATGTAGTTAAACCTGGTAAGTTTACCCCCCGGAAAGTTTACACTATCTGTCGATCCATCCATCTATCGCGTGAATTTTCGCCACTCATCACAATACTGCAAAGTTTCTGTGAAACTTTGCACTATACGGACCGACCAAAACGGTAAATAACATATTTATTTTTCTTATTAATCGTACGATTTATAATTTACATAATTAGGTAAATTAATATAATTGAATTGCGTAATCGAGGTGACATACACGTGACATTCAAAAGTCCAAAGTTTATCGTTGGACAGTAAACAACTGCCGACATGCAGTCTAACAGGGAAGCTTGGAACCTCTTTTGTGATAAAAAAAAACCCCCAGTCAAAACATGAAGATCTAGTTACGAAGAGAAGTCAGAATGCAGTCCTAGTGTTTTTAAAGTTTAGTTGATAAAGATTCTTCGTCGTTCTTCTTCGTCGCTTGCTCGTTTTTGGCCCTTCGCTTGCAGGAAAATCGCTCTCAATAATGGCTGACTGCATGGAAATTGAAAGTGGGTCGTTCGAGTTTGAAGACGAAAATGCTTGTAATAAGCCATTTGTAACTTTTTTCAAAGACATGACACGATGAGGTTGGCATTTGAAAAATATTTGACTAAAGGGTAAAGACTTGTAGCGGTTTTGTTGAGTATAGTTGGACAACAGAAGAATGACAGTAATAGTATCAAAAGGTTTCAGCTTTTCTGTCTTCTCGTGGTATGTTTTTTTTATATATACTTCTATATAGTTTCATTTACTGATTCAAAATACTGTGTTCACAAGTTTATGTATGTTTTGCCTACTGTTTTAAACTGTTTTCATACGTCGTTGAGCAATAATACTTTAAAACGTTATAAATGTCGCTGGCTGAAATTTTGCTTTTTCACAGTTTTGTCGCGTTCTTTTAAAATTCGCTGTTTTCACACGAAGTTGTCAAACCATTTGCATAATAAAACTCATTTGCATCCCCGTAGCTCTCTGTTGAATATATTTTTTCTGTGGCAAGCGAAATAGTTATGAAAATCGATCAATTTTAAATGACAGAATGTAAAACTTTTTTTTGTTTTGAAATCCGCTGCGGTCCGTATATCGGGGTCCGTATCGTGTGATACGGACAGCTCGCTAAGCCAATCAGAGCGCGCAAATTCAGATGGATACTGGACCGGAAAAAATAAACGATAAACCACGATGACGAGGTTTTTCAATAACTTCAAAACGTACCTAAGGTTGTAACAAAGCAAGTCAATCACCGAATGTGGGAGGCTATAAGTTATCATAGTAGTAGACGTAGCGTGCTGCGTAGGCAGTGTAGAAACAATAATCGAAATATAGTAAGGTTAGATATACTGCCGAAACAGAGAACGTAGGAGTCTAACGTTTCGAACGAAGGCCCTTCGTCAGCGAAGGCCCTTCGGCCTTCGCTCGAAACGTTAGACTCCTACGTTCTCTGTTTCGGCAGTATATCTAACCTTACTATATTTCGATTATAAGTTATCATACTGGTGATTGGAGCATGCGCTGTGATACAAAAGAGTCCCACATTTTGTATTCAAGACAAAGAGGAAGAAAGTTGTCACCTAAGAAACAGCTTGTTTGCAACTAAACGTTGCCTGTCTCTCTCGTATGGGGTCGCTACCAGTGTACCATTGTCGAGCGACAAGTGTCTATATATGTGATATAGACCTGATTAATAAAACATCAGTGTCTATATCACATTTATATACATGTTAATGGATTTATATCATACTATAAAGGCACTGATTCTTTTGAATTTTCCTCATGAATTATTAATGATTATTAATATATATATATATATATATATATCGATTGGCTGATTAATTAACTATTTAATTAATCAACTAATCAACCAATCCTTCATATGACAATTTAATCAATCAACCAATCCAATTTTATTCTTGATTTGAGATTAAACTAATTTTATATTGCCTTTTAAAACTATTTGTCGTTGTTAATTTTTTCAAGCAAATTGGAATGCTTTCCCATAACACTGAAGCAGAGTACTTAAAAGTAAATTCTCCAAAGTTAGTTCTGATTTTTGGTCGATAAAAATTGTATCTCGCTGCATGCCTAGTATTATAGCTATGAACATTTGTAACAGGCAATAAAAAATTGTGAAATATAGAGGGAACACTCGCAGGATTGATAAACAATTTATGCGTTAGTATACCAGTTAATTTGACAATATTCTCAATTTTTAAAATTTCAAGCAGTTGGTAAAAAAGTGAAGCGGATTCTCTATGGTTAACAAAAAAGATATTGCGAATACAACTATTTTGCTTGGTATTTAATTTCCCCCAACTCAAATGGCCATTGTGCCTTTTGCCATAGAACAAAGACTAAGTATTGTAGCAAAACGGTGCAATGGTCATTCTAAGTCTGATCGGGAGCTCATTTATATCCATTGTAATGCAGATTGGAAAACTTTAATTGCTGACATAAAGTATTTCTACCTATAAACTCTCATCTTTTATCAATCCTGTTGACGAACTCATCATGACTTACTTTCACGATACAAGCTGGTCCATTTTCCTCAGGTAATGGGAAGTTCAAGTCCGCCCTACCATTCACAACGGTTCCCGCAGTTGCTATAAAACGACAAAATAGATGTATATTAGTTTTTAAGAATTTCTAGTCAGAGTTCGCACCTTCGGGCCTGTTGGTATATACAACACGACACGACACGACACGACACGACACGACACGACACGACACAGTTTGAAGTGTGTAGCGCAGTTTGCGGTGTGTAGTGCAGTTTGCAGTGCAGTTTGCAGTGCAGTTTGCAGTGTGCAGTGCAGTATGTAGTGTGCAGTGCAGTATGTAGTGCAGTATGTAGTGCAGTTTGCAGTATTTAGTGCAGTTTGCAGTGCGCAGTGCAGTATGTAGCGCAGTTTGCAGTATTTAGTGCAGTTTGCAGTGTGCAGTGCAGTATGTAGCGCAGTTTGCAGTATTTAGTGCAGTTTGCAGTGTGCAGTGCAGTATGTAGCGCAGTTTGCAGTGTGCAGTGCAGTATGTAGTGCAGTTTGCAGTGTGCAGTGCACTGTGTAGCGCAGTTTGCAGTGCAGTGTGCAGTATGCAGTGCAGTGTGCAGCGCAGTGCAGTGTGCAGTGCAGTGCAGTGTGCAGTGCAGTGTGCAGTGCAGTGCAGTGTGCAGCGTAGTGTGCAGTGCGGTGTGGTGTGCAGTGCGGTTTGCAGTGCAGTGCAGTGTGCAGTGCAGTGTGCAGTCCAGTGTGCAAGGTGCAGTGCAGTGTGCAGATGGATACCGGACCGGGGGGAAATAAAGTACAGTACGGTACGGTACGGTACGGTACGGTACGGCACGGCACGGCACGGCACGGCACGGCACGGCACGGCACGGCACGGTACGGTACGGTACAGTACAGTACAGTACAGTACAGTACAGTACAGTACAGTACAGTGCAACACAATCTGTTCCGATGCAATTCAATAAGGTTATAGTTTTTTTTATATAACCTTTTAAGTTTTTCTGTAAAGATTATGTTTTGGTATACTATATGTTATCTATGTATATCCAGGCTTCGCTCTCGGAATATATTATCCCTCTCGGTTATATTTCATCGAAGTCCCCTGGGTCAAGGTCTAGAAATGAATATACAGTACTCTTACCTTGATGTCCTTCTGGTTTGTTTCTCTTGTCAGTTTTGTCATCTAAATTTAAAAGGCAAATTGCACAAATGCAACATGCAACAACTTTATTAAATTTGCAACTTTCAAAAGTCATGTTATGGCGTTATAACTCAAATCATATAAGAGATGAACGAATTAATTTAATTCTTTTAACAGCCAACATCGTCCGAAGGGGCATTACAATTTCGACCTGCATAAATTAATATATAAGATTGATATCGCGAATAAATTGAGGGTTAGGTGCTTAATTTATTTTTATTATGGTGCTTTCAATCAAATCGAATCGAATTTTGGGGTGAGGGGCACTCTAAAACGTCTTCGTACCTTCTTTAGCGCCATTCACTGTAAGCGTACTGCAAGACGTGGTAGCTGACATATCATTTACATTACTCTGTTGTAATTCACTAAAATTTCTTTTCATTGAGTTTGGTACGTTTGTCTTCGAGACCGCAGAAACGTCTGTCTGTAACCCAGAGGCTTTTCCAAACGCTTACAAACTGTCAAGGAAAAACGTTAACTATACTCTAGTCGACATAAAAATGAAAATGAATAATATATAAGAATACAAAAATAGATATAAAATAACAAAGAAAAATAATATAACATAACGTGACGTAATATAATATAATACTACACTATACTATACATACATACACACATATTTCATTTGAATCTCCTGACCGGGCTTTTCAGATTCAATTACAAGTGAAGAATAAAAAAGGAAGGAAAAACTATTAACATATTAAATATAAAAATGTAAAAATGAATAACTATTTACATGAATGTAATTTATATACAACGTAGAAATATTGAAATTAATTAATTAATGAAATTAATAATATAATTTACGATAAAAAGAATATATGATTTTAAATGTTTTTTGAAAGAGTTAAAATTACTAATACTCCTTAAGTTTTCATCCTGGTCATTCCATAATTTAACTGATCTATATTTAAAACTTCTTTGACCAGAACTAGTATTTAAAGATGGAATGTTAAGTTCGTTTCTGCTACGAGTCACGTATTGATGGATAGAAGTACGTTGGGAGATTTGCCATTCCATTTAAACATTTGTATGTCATTAAGATATCTATATATTTCAATTGATTTCAATTGATCTTCAACAGGTAACCACTTTAGATCTTTTAAGGCAGGCGTGATGTGTTCGAATTTACGCGTGCCCGTAGTAATTCTGGCGGCGAAATTCTGTACCAATTGTAACTTCTTGATATTAACTGAGGATGTATTAGACCAAACAGAGGAACAGTAAAATAACTTACTAATTATAAGGCATTGAATAATTAGTGTTAAGGTGTCTTTATCAAAGCAGTCTTTTACACGGTAAATTTGACATAACTTAGACATACATGATGAAATAAGCTTAGTGACGTGACAGTTATAAGACAGGTTTGAATCGAGGGTGACTCCCAAATCACTAGCTGAATTAGTTGGTTTTAAGCTCTCACCAAGAAAGGTCAGAGACATTTCATCTGGTAATCTCCGAAGTAGTTGTCTCGTTCC
This sequence comes from Corallium rubrum, assembly GCA_964035015.1. Taxonomy (NCBI): domain Eukaryota; kingdom Metazoa; phylum Cnidaria; class Anthozoa; order Scleralcyonacea; family Coralliidae; genus Corallium; species Corallium rubrum. Next base: position 13,276,296 of record OZ036000.1, on the reverse strand, counting down.
TATAAGAAGAAACTTGGTTTTCGTGGGATTAATTAATAATATATTCTCGCAACACCATTTTGTTACTCCAGTAAGATCCTCCTGTAGGCTCTGAAACGGAGATGATCCTACTGTAGGCTCTGTACGTTCTTGATTATAAAAGAAAGGAGTAACGTGGAGTCATCAACATATGATTCGATTTGGCTGGACAATGTAACTTGTGGAAGATCATTAATGTATACACAAAATAATAATAATAAGGGTGAGAGGATAGCTCCCTGAGGTACACCATGTGTAATTGGAAGAGGAGAAGAATAAGATGAGTCAATACGTACAACTTGCGTTCTGTCCGATAAATAGCTTTGGAACCATTTTACGGTGGCAGGAATTTATGATTGCCGCAAGAATTGCATCAGTTACTGTAATATTGAGAGTTTCAGTTGAATGGTGTTTTTTGTTTCCGCTCTGATGAGGGGTTAATTTTCCCGTGGATGTTAAATAGTTAGCTACTGAATTGATTTAAGGCGATCTTTTTACAAACTTTGGAGGCAACTACCAGCAATGACAAAGGATGATTATTATACTATACTACACTATAGATACTGTTATACTGTGTACACTGTATAAACTATATACACTGTATATACTGTATATACTGCATATATACTGTATACTAGAAATACATCAACGCAACAACCCCTCGCCCACTTTTACCTGCTTTTTTTTAAACCGCCCCCACCCACCCACCCCCTGATTGAAATAAGCACTCTTGATATACAGCCAATATAAAAACAAACAGATGTAAACCTCAGGATAATTATAAAATTTATAGATAGGATATCAAAGCGAAATTTCATTAAATTCTTGTTGTAAAAAATATATTGTTTTTAGGAGGTTCAAAAGGGTTTAATATTTTTAGCAAGCCTTTAAATGGCTTCCATATCCATACATGTTTTGTACTTTTGCAAAGGCAGAATTAAACTTTAATAGCTCAAAAATAACATTTTTAACAGAGTTTTAGATAAAAACAAGTCAGTAGAATCGGATTCCAGAAAGAAGTATTGAACAGACGTTTCAGTTGAAAATTTGGAAATACCGCCAAGAAAATCGGCAAAGCCCATGATTATTTTTAATAATAGTGCATGCAAAGTCAATGAAAAACCTCACGTCCACACAAGCTTATGGTAGTGTTTTAAGTTAGCTTTAGTTAAGCTGACATATGGTTTGGACGAGCACGAAAACGTGAACCTGTATTTTGTTTAGGTTAAGCGAAAACTTGAAAACAACATATAAAGGACAATCTCAAGGTATACTGAAACTTTAAACCGATCTTGGCGTTTACAGAATATATAAATACATGTACTGATTCCAATCAGCAAAATAAATAAATACAAATACCCTACCGTTAACTTGAAAATGATTTTGAGACCACTGAGTGACCACATGCAATTGAGATCGAGTTTTTGTTTACCGTACGGTGTTTGGTTTCTTCAGGTTCTCTGGTTTCTCTTCAACATATATTAACCAGCTGTTTGTCTTCTTCTTTTCTTCGTTGTTCCCTTTTAAGCTAAGTAGCTCCGGCTTCATTTCGTTTCGTTAAACGAAACCATTTTGATTCGCAAAATATGGATGATTTAGTTTTCTTCATAGCTAGTCACCAAGTGCCCAACTATTCTTACCGCGTGACACCGTACCAAACATATATATAAAGATATAAACTATTTGCGAGATTACGTCTCCCTCGCTTTTTCTACACGCGTGTAAAGTGGACCCCACGCATGTCGAGATTAGCACCCTCACCGACTACATACTGTACTATATAGAAAATATACAAAATATGAAAGAATATATGAATATAATTGAATATAAAAGAATATAATGAAGGAATATAAAAAAGAGAAAAAAGGAATATATAAAACATAGGGAAAAAAGGAATATAAAAATTTAAAGATAAAATAATATAATATAAAAGATAAAATGATATAATAATCTAAAACAACATAAAATAAAAATAAATAAAGCAAAGAAATATACTATAACACAAAAGAAATATAAAAAATTGGGATGCATGCCGATCAGATTGATAAAAATGCCGCTTTTATAAAGGATATTTTTTTCGCCCAAGTCGTTTCACCTGGGATCGGTACGCAATAGAAACACTGGCGTTCCTTTGTCACATTCTTTAAAGAATTGAAATCCACTTCATGACCAGGCTTTAACACAAAATAAAACAAAAAAGTTAACAAATGTGTTCTTTGAAGCGTTGCATGATGATTTACCAATTAAGAAATATAAAACATTTTCCGTGTTTCTATACAGTTTTATAAAATAAAAGGTGTCCTGCGCACGCTCTGATTGGACGAGAGCCATTTTCACTCAGAGTACAGAGACCACTGATCTCTATATAAACTGGACAGGGCATTCCCTATGGCCAGCAGTCAAACATTTCGTGGCAGTCGCCGCTTTTTTATTGTACAAGTTGAATAGTTTTCTACTTCGTTCCACATGGAGACTCATGAGACAAAAGAAAAATGTCGAGCGCGCGACATTTTACCCCCAGTGGAAATCCAGCTTTACGCAGTGGAACATATGAATGATTGCGGCCTTAGAACTTTTCCCCAATCCTAAAGTTGACTGGCATGATATACTGCCCGATATTTTCAAAAAAATCGTTTTGGCGGGAATTTTCCGTGTTTGGATACTCTGATCCAAACACGGCAATTGACCAATCAGGGCTCGCGTAGTATACATGTTATTTTATAAAGTACTTTAGAAATGGCACATGGTTTAGCGTGCTCCATCGAGCTGGAAATCGTAAGAGTTGGTCGAGGTGTAAATTTCCCAAGTGCATCCATAACTCGATGGAGCACACTAAACCATGAGCCATTTCTTTTATGACATAGCATTAAATCCTTTCACAAGCCGGCGAATCGTTTTGGTTGTTGTGTTTTGCTACTTTCGTAGCCAAGTCTTTTTTGTTCACTAAAATCCATCCAAAAAAACATGTCTTCTGTCTTCTGGGTCGTTGTTCTATATTACTCAATAAAATTAAATGACTCGGTATTTTGATAACATAAAAGGTCATAAAAAGTTTAAAGCTTTTGTTTGGAAATTGTTTCCCGCGCTTTTTTGCCGTGCTCCATCGAGTTATCGAGCACGCACGACAGCCAATCAAAAACGTTGCTATATCAAAGCTATGTTATAAAAATCCCTACCTGAGCGACTGAGCCGATCACTGCCGACGGCGACGCGGACATATAACACTCTCGTCAAATCATCCGGTTGACGATTTAGAGAAAGGTTAAGGAAGACCATTCGTATCGCAACGGTTTGCAAGAGCTTTGTAAAACATAATTGGCCATTCTTTATCGGCAAACAAATATTTTCCCTGGTCTCCGAACAAGCTAAATATCGCTGATGACAGTAACAAATTATAGGGAACTGCGAACCAGAGGACTGGGAACAAAATCCCATTTTGTTTATTTTTCCATCGGAGTTCCCCAGAGCTTCCTTGGTACTGACCAAAAGGATCGCAGGCTTTGGGTACGAGATTGATGATCCAATAGGCGAGTTTCAGGGTGTTGCGCGCGCATCGTTTTGGAAAGGAATTGGCGGGCTCTTGGCAGGTTCTCCACAAAATAAGCAATGGCAAACAGACTTGCTAGCGAGCCAACAACAGCAGAATAACAGTGTTAAATATCCAGAAACTGTATCTATACTTTGTTTATTTTAAATAGTACGTTTACTTTGAGGGGAGCTTGCCAGGTTTTTTGAAAAATGATGCGCGCGCAACACCCTGAAACTCGCCTATTATTGAAATGCTGAATATCACTAACGAACGGTAACTTACCTTGCAAGAAGCGACATCACGGTATAAGCCAATATTTCTATCCTGAAAGATTAAATATTATTAAGTTTCGGCACCCGAAACTATATGGCAATACAGTAAATAAGAACATAGCCTTCTATAATGGACATAATTTATTATACTGAACCACAAACTCCGATGTAGAACACCAAAATAGCTATTATTTTGTTTTTCGTTTAACTCATTCCTGTCCGGGGGCTTCCCCAGAGGTGAATAAAATCGTCTGGCGTTAGCCAGAATAAAATACTAAAGACCGATTCGGACAAGAAAGAGTTAAAGAGATAGTTTATAACTCATTCCTGTCCGGGGGCTTCCCCAGAGGTGAATAAAATCGTCTGGCGTTAGCCAGAATAAAATACTAAAGACCGATTCGGACAAGAAAGAGTTAAAGAGATAGTTTATAACTCATTCCTGTCCGGGGGCTTCCCCAGAGGTGAATAAAATCGTCTGGCGTTAGCCAGAATAAAATACTAAAGACCGATTCGGACAAGAAAGAGTTAAACATGACAATAATGTTCCTGGATGAGTTGTATGAATACAATATTAAAGTGCAATGCAAAAGATGATTTTTTTGTGTCGCTGACGTAGTCAGCCACACTTTGCTATCGATTCGCGTTTGTTTGATTGTAGACAGTACGTCACAACCGAACACGATACGGATGACAGCGAACATGCGCCGAAACCGTTTTGCTAGCCCGCCATCTTTGATTTACCATTTCTGCCGCTTGAGCTGCATTCATATCACTGTTTTGGCTAACTGTTTTTTCAATACTACATCCAGTATATCTTTCCTCAATGGAGCCATTACAGAATGCCCGAGAACACTTTCCTATGCGAATACTATTCTATGGGGGGAAAGCATTGAAGCCTTTATTTATTTTTGAGTACCGAGCTTTCTTACAAGCGGACATTATTTTAAAAGGTAACAAGACACCTGGGTCAGGTGTTCACTCGGGCTACTGGAAAGTGCAGAGGTCTCTATAACGCGCGAGCGAGTCAGTAAATACACATGCATGGTACACAGAATATACATTTGTATACAAGCTTCCTACTCAGCATAACAAATATAAAACTCGTTTAGTAATAAAGCACATAACTAATATGAAAAAATACAAAGATACTGTCGTGATCAATGTCAACAAACAGGAGAAAGCGCATATTAGGTAAACAGCACGTATATGTTCTTTAATATACTGTGGCCCTTTGTTGTTTGTGTCTCTAGTCCTCAAGTCAAACTTCCTAGGTATACTGATGTCAACACGGCATTTTTTCGCGTCTGTAATAACTAACTGTAACTTCGTCTATTCTGTCTTCATTGACAAACTTTGTCAGCAAGATTACTGATAAAAGTCTAAACGTCATTCGTCACCAAAAATAGTCAAAGCACTATCTAATTCTCCGATAGAAAACACAATTCGCAATACACAAAACACTATTGCCTGTATTTAAGGTATTTCCAGACAGCGTTCATATGTCGAGTCCTTTCGGTTGTTAAATATCAACACAGCACGAACATGTTTAATCAGCGATTGTAAGCGTATATAAGATCAAGATACCTGCTGGCGAAATTGCTGAACAATAACTACGTACGTCTGTGAACACACTGAACATGTCCAAGAAAGAACACTTCACTAGTTCACTTCAAGCAACTTGATCAGACCACTGAAGAAAGAACATAGCATTTCAGCACGCATCAGTTTTGCAAAGCCTGACGGGATGACGTAATGATTGCCAATTCGAAACAGACAAAAAAAAATAATAATAATAATGACAATAATAATAATAATAATAATAATAATAATAATAATAATAATAATAATGGAAACTTTATTGAAATACTTTATATATATATACAATTATAAATCTCACTAATTAAGGTAATTTATAATTGACTACTTGAACCTATTTATTGTTTACTACTATAAAGAAAAATTTGAATTTAAAATGTATCTTCAAATGTTCATTAAGTCTGGATAATAATAATAATAATAATAATAATAATAATAATAATAATAATAATAATAATAATAATAATAATAATAATAATAATAATAATAATAATAATAATAATAATAATAATAATAATAATAATAATAATAATAATAACGGAGCCGAAAGCCCGAGTAAATACATGTAGCTTTGGAAATTTAGTAATGACCTGTTGTAACTTATATTTTCTACGGGGGAAAAGCGTTGAAGCCTTTAACTTATATGAGTACCGAAATTCTTAACGGGATGCTACAGTATGTCATTTTGGAAGTGATCAAGCAGATATCAAAACAATAGTTCACATTCACAACGCACCAACTCTCACGTTCGAAAGGTAACAAGACGCCTGCTCAGGCCTTCACTCGGGCTACTGATTTCTGAAAGCTTGGCGTAGCATGTGCGTACTCTAGCAAGACTATATTATTGGCGATCATTTTGATATCGGACAAACAGAAAATATTTAAACATGTTTTGAAACACACGTTTCAAATGTAATACGACACGGACACCTACACGATATCTAGACATGCGAACAGCCAAACAGTTCAACATATTGATATCTTATTTGCTCTATTCGGTGCTTATTACTGTACTTGCATTTTGTAGTTGTTGGACTGAAGCAGCAAGGTCAGGGCCAACCTGTTTCGAAATAGTGAAATAAAAGAAGCGTGCTGCGTAGGCAGTGTTGAAACAACAAGCGATTTAAAGGCCCTTCGTCAGAGAGAAACGCGAGGAGAAAATAACGTAACAAGTGTAAACAAAGTCTTTACGTTTCTCTCTGACGAAGGGCCTTCGCTCGAAACGTTAAACTTCTACGTTCTCTGTTTCGGCAGTATATCTAACCTTACTACATTTCGATTGTTGGAGTTCGAAATAGCTCGTCATGTTTTACCTAAATCTACCGCGATCGGCGTGTGCAGTTGCAAACATAATTTGTAAGCATATTTATAACGAAGAGCAGAACAAAAGACCAAACAAAGAAAAATTCTCGTTCTTTTGGTAAAGCATATTGGTAGTCGATAAAATGCACCGGTGGGAACTCAGAAATATTCGCATGAAAATTAGCAAATTTCATGCAATGCAGAAAAAAACCTTAGACTCGGCGCTACCACAGTAGCCCGAGTAAATAGCTTTGGAAATTTAGTATTGACCTGTTGTGCTACTGGAATATTATTAACTACTTAATAACCGAGAGTGAGTCTTTATGGTAAAATATTTAACCGAGGTCTTGCTGTATTGACCGAGCGATAGCGAGGTTAATACGCTCAAGACCGAGGTTTAATATTTTAAAGTAAAGACCGAACGTCGAGGTTTAAATATTAAGTAGTTTATTATATGGCACTTTTTATTTCAAAATCAATCTTGTATTTCTGGTCTTTGCTTCCTTTAGCTTCGTCAAAACACCGAACTAGCGTTATTTTCTTCTGTTTCTTTCTCGTCTGGATACTAGAATTTACTTTTATAATGTTCATCGTCGTCTATTTCATCTATTTTCGCTGTTTTTCGGCAATAAAAGTTACTTATTAGGATTTTTTGTTTGTTTCCAATCGTAGGGCATTAACAATTTTCATAATGCCCGTGGGCATTACGGAGAAATCTCGGCCCATCAGCAACCAATCACAGCGCGTGATTTTACCGGAAGTAATCCGTGCCATATAATAATTGCTGCGAGCCGTAAGGCGAGCAGCTCACTAATCTTGACGAGGTCTGGGTCGAGTTTATATGCGTTCACAAACTCGATTTAGGATTTCGTGGGCGATGATCTTCGGTATACGCAATGTCTACAGATCAGCGGCAGGCATTATTAAATTGTGCGCTACGCTACACCTGGCATTGTTTGGCGGTGGAATATATTGATTTATTAAAGAGAAGTGTATTTTTCTACTATACTATTATATCAAACACAACTCTATTTGTTGTTGGAAGTATATATCAAGGCCACAAAAGGCTAAGCGACATTTCGAGGGGCAGACATATGAGGCGCCATGTGTAAAAAAATTATATAGCGAATTTTAACCTTCAATTTTCCATGGTTTACAAATAAGCAAACCATATCATTGATTCTTTGTAAATAATCATTTACACAATTTACACCACACACTGTAAAGAAGCAATTTACTCAAAATGCTTATTTGTAAATAATCAAGTAGCAAGGAATGTTTATATATAAACAATCAAAGTTGCGCAAATGCTTATTTATAAACAAGCATTTTACTGACAATGATTGTTTAGAATCGAGTATTGCTCAGGGGCGGATCTAGACTGTTGCAACTGTTGCAAATGCAACAGTCAAAGTGTCCGGAAAAACGAAAAACGACATTAAAAGATAGTAAGAATAATTCAATTTGCAAATTACCTAATGGTTTAGAACTCGAAAGCTCAGCCTCGGCCCTCTAGTCTTCGCTTCGAGCAAAATCCGGAAAAATTCTAACCCGCAATTGGGTGAGATTGTCATCACCCAGAAAACCCGCAATATACAATATTTCCGGCCGAACCCCCCCCCCCCCCCCCCCCTCCCATTTCCTTGTGCAACATCCTTGTGCAACAGGCCTGGTCCGCTGTTGCACCAGATCAGTCTGAAGTCGTTTGTGCAACAGTTGAGCTAAATATAGTCCGTGAAACAGGCTATATTTAGCATTTGTGCAACAGCTAGGGGTAGCTGTCCAATCAAAACACTAGACTGTGCAACAGTTGCAACAGATTGCGAAATCTGTTTCGCTTCTCAGATGATGTTATTGAGTACGCTTCATTCGACCTACTCGGCTTCTTCAAGAATAAATGGCTTCTAACGATGTACGTGTTACAACCGCTGTTGAATATATTGATGGAAGTTATTCTCGAGAGGAAACAGACTGTAAACTTATCGCTCTCAAGCGCGAGTGCGAGCGTAATATTTCAAAAGGATGCGGAAAGAATCTTGGTGAAGATCTACGCTCAGTACGCTGTACTTTGTGCAGGAATCGCGCGCCTCGAATCACTACCCGGTGAGGTAAGCCTTAGTAGCTTAGCTTATGAATAATATTCTATAAATTAATACTATATTATACTGTATGCTGATGAGTCCTCACTCAGTGTTTCATGGGAGTCAGCTCTCCGCTGTTCGGTTTCAATATTTACTGCAGTCAATGAGTCAAGTCTGTCATTATTAGTCTGACAGTCACTTTCCATATTAAATACATTTTGAGTTTAGACTAATCTCTTTCTCTCGTTTATGCTTTGTACAGTATAGTATTACTAAGCGCTTCTCGGTTGTATTTATGTTTAATTGTGTATCTAATTACAATACGTTATCTTAAATATATACAAAACGGTCTTCCAAGATGGCTTTAACTTGCTCTCAGAATGCGGGAAATGCGTTTTTAGAGGTCCTAATTTTCAAAATTTTCCGGGGGGGCATGTCCCCGTACCCCCCGAGATGGAGTGAACCACGCCATGCGTGCAACAGTCAAATATTTTCCTAGATCCGCCCCTGTTGCTTATATGCAAATAATCATTTTTACGACAGTGATTGTTTAGAATCGAGTATTGCTTATATGTAAATAATCATTTTTATGGTTTATCGCTCATTTGCAAATAAGCAAACTTGCGCGAATGCTTATTTATAAACAAGCATTTTTAAATAAGCACTTTGTTGCAATGCGCAACTTCTATGCGCGATGACATATAAGCACTTTGCTGCAATGCGCAACTTCTATGCGCGATGACATATAAGCACTTTGCTGTAATGCGCAACTTTTGTGCGTGAAGTGTGTTATCTCCTTGAGATTTCCGGTGAACTTGTTGCGTAAGTTCTTGTTTGACATACTACAAACAACTCGTTGTTCGCTTATCAGGTTCGGTATAAAAGTGAAAGTTTCGTTAGTTTGAGAACTAAAACATGAGTAATTTGAATTCAGAAGAATTGGGGAGGATTGTCGCTGACGCCGTACTGAGATATATGCAGCCTCCTGGGTCACAGGGCCAAAGGCAAAGCCCAAGAAACAACGCTAGTGACGTGAACACGAGAGACAACACGAGACAGCTCGTTAATCAGGTCAGTCAAAATCATGGTGAATTCCACACAATTTTGTATCACTTTTCTTTAAGATATTGTTTATTTTGACTTTTATGTGGATTGATAGTCTGGAAATGCAAACTTAAACCGCCCCCCAAGCTCAGAAGCTAGCGCTCCGTCTACAACTAGATCTTCTACACAGTCGCAACTGTCGCAGGCTAGGTTACCGTCTCGCTACCAGACGCTTCCTCTGATGTCACCAAGCACTCCGTGTTCGTCTTCAAAGCGCCAATATTCTTTTTGCCAATACATGTGTTAGATCTTCATAAAAATCTTGCACATTTACCAGTTCACTCCTGCTGTAGGTCAATACGGGAAAGTCAAACATGATAGAAAGGGACTGAAATCTTTTTTCGAATTACAGTAATGTATGAATCCATTCCAACTGACTGGGGTCAATCTGAGCCGAAATTATCGCAGCTGGAATTGATTCATGCATAACTAGTCAGATTGACAAATCGGGAAATTTAATTGAGAGGATTAATAATCATGTACATGATTCAAATTATGTTATCAGTCAATCACTTGTTTATCAACATTTTTTATTATAATTACTCTACAACACAACACAACACAACACAACACAACACAACACAACACAACACAACACAACACAACACAACACAACACAACACAACACAACACAACACAACACAACACAACACAACACAACAGTTTTAATCCTGTTTGACAGATCCAACTGCTTCTAAAGTAAATGCATGGTTTGAACCTGGCGTGTGCTGTTAGCGCACAGCCTCTCGCCAAAAGTTAAGCCCGGTATGCGGGGATGAGTACTTGGATGGGTGAACCCTTGGAAATGACCCCGTTGTCGAGCTTGGAACTCACGTGAGTAGAGTTGTAGTTGATCTATCATGTGCTTCAAAGGTCTTTCGCCCTCCATAAAATCAACAACTATATTACATCTCAACTGTGATCCGTGGTCTGTGATCTGTGGTTCGTGGTATGGCGGTTGCCTGGAGCGCCTTTGATATGCCTCAACACGGCTACGTTGATCTGCGTCCTTCGTAATTCAGCCGCTAGGTGCGAGTAAGGATGATGAGGCCGCAGTCTTTATAGATCCTGCTCCAACACGCATTAATATACGTTACTATGTTGCCTAACGTTTAATTTTCTTGCTTTAATGTAGCTGGAGATTCAAGATTGGCATTAGAAGACATTTTAGTTTTCGCCACTGGAACAGACACTATCCCCCCTTGTGGATTCGACCCAACCCCAATGGCCGCTTTTTGGGCTGATGTACGTCCACGGGGGGATACGTGTGCAAATACAATTTGCCTACCCATCTGGCCTGCCAAAGAAAATGTCTGTTATGAAGAATTTAAAGAGTTCATGGTTGACGGCATATTAAACTCACCAGGATTTGGTCGAGCATGAAAGTTACCTTGGTTTCTGTAAATTGACATACATGTAATCAACTTGTGTTACTAATAACCATTACCACGGTAAACTTATAAAGTGACAATGGACTTGTTTCGCCCCCCCCCCCCCCCCCCTCAACCCTGTGGGCTGTCTTACCGTAATTGGTCGGTTAGGGCAAAACATTTCGCCCTCAAATGCTAACTGACCAATCACAATAAGGCAGAGGTCAGGATTACGTGAGGGTGACACAAGCCATTGAGATGCAGTAAATCACCATAAACTTCAACAACAAACTTATGTATTCAGATAAAATAACAGTGCAGTTTCTCATATAATATCCCCCCCCCCCCCCAATAAAACAAAATCCTTCCGAATATATGCCCCCTTAATGTTACATGAAAAAATCCCTTATAATACATTATTATGCAAAATCACAAAGGAAACACTAGGAATCTACTTTTGCGAGATAAAAGTTCTTAATCTTTAATTTCTGATCTGCTAATATTCGTGTTTTGAAGATGTTCTCATGCAGTTTACGTATTTTGTACTCATTCCAACAAGCATTGTGCCACAAATTCAAGTGCTTGATTATACAAATCTTTTCCATTGCATGAAGATGTTGCCAGTGGATCAACCCTTTCTTGAAGCTCATGAAATTTTTCTACCGATATAGGACAAGATTTTCCCGTCACTTCGACATGTGGAAGACACTCGAGATTAACCAATAAATCCTGAACATTTAAGGTTGGGTAGGGATCACTGTGAACCAAAGAACTATGTAGTTCTGTGATATGCCTGTATGCATGGAATAGTTGCATTGGTGTAGAAGAACGTTCTGTAGACATTGCATGGTGGTTGTGTGCTGCAACAAACTCATGCAACACTTTATTAACACGCGCTGTGTAAACATATTGCAAGCAGAACAAGTCTGTTTCATTTGCTGGATCTAAGTCACCTTCGAACTCAAGATCGCGAAATATGGACGAAAATGGCCTAGTTACATTAATGTTGATGTCAAGATTAAATCGCTCTACACGCTGGTTTCGTATTGAGCTACCAACAATAACACTCTGCACTCCATTTGATGCAACCATGTCTTGCCAGACTCGTGAATTTTCACCCCCATGGTCAGTTCTTACACGAAGAGGTCTGCCAAATGTGTCTACTGCTTGCAAGAAGTGGTTTAACACAGTTGCTGATAGGTTATTCGTTGATGTTTCTGCAAATGTTACCAATCTGCTAAACCCATCTATGGCTACATGTATGACAAACCCCCACCTCACTAATTTGTGGTTGCCATCAATGTGCCATACATAGTTTGGGCATGGGTTATCATAAACTCGATGTCGTAACCGAGATCTTCGTCTTTCCACTACACCATCTGGGTCGACCCTGTGCAATGATGACCTTAGGTTTGCCCTTCTGACATGTATGCCTTGTGCATGAAGATGGCCTGCTACCATTACTTCACCTACGTTGGGGTGGGTCTCTTTAATGCGAACCAGTTGGTTATCAAGTTCACTGTCAGATATGCTTGAATACCGCTCTGCTGGGTTAATGTTATTATCTTTCATTATCTTGTAAACGGTGGGTCGTGAAATTCCCATAAGCCCAGCAATCTGAGAGGTGTTGTAGCGTAATGCAACCATTTCTCTTAGCCGAGCGACATCAACATTTTTTTTAGGTCTCCCAACACATCTACAATAAAAATATTTTAAAAGATTCATTGTGGACAAGTTTGAACTTCATTGGCACATATTAATGTAAAGATTGTAAAGATATTTTTTGCAAGGGTAAATTTACAGTGATTACAGATAAGAACACAAATGTAATACAGTCTGGGTTTTATAAAATAAAGTTGTACCATTCCATCAAACTGATCAAAGTTATCCAGTAAGGGCCTGGACAGAAGAATTAGTAACAACAATTACTGTACGTCTTTGTCTCAACCATAATAATCATATTCTATCATATAATTACAGCAGAAATTATGGTGTTTGCCATTCCTCTAACGTTTTATGATACATTGCAAATGCAAAATGCAAAATGAAAAAGAAAAACCTGATAAAACGCATGTATAATACAATTTCTCTCGCTTTACGATCGTGTTTCGGTTAGTGTTAGAAGATAACCCAAAACAACCACTACACATACCCCCAGACCCCCCCCCCCCCTAACGGCTTGGGTTGCGCATGCGTCGCTGCATTCGGATACCTATTGCAGTAAAAAATTCTGGAACCCTACCCCCCTGTTATGTCATTTCATCACACACCTTGACTCGAAATTTTCCTCAGACGGAGTCGACGAAATCGATGTGCCAGCGCTGGTAGCATCTTCACTACGGTCGCGTTCGGAGTTTTCAACCTGTTCAAATTGAAACCGTAAAGCGTATCTACAAGTATATCTATTATAAAAATTGGGTGGAATTCACCATGATTTTGACTGACCTGATTAACGAGCTGTCTCGTGTTGTCTCTCGTGTTCACGTCACTAGCGTTGTTTCTTGGGCTTTGCCTTTGGCCCTGTGACCCAGGAGGCTGCATATATCCCACCACGGCGTCAGCGACAATCCTCCCCAATTCTTCTGAATTCAAATTACTCATGTTTTAGTTCTCAAACTAACGAAACTTTCACTTTTATACCGAACCTGATAAGCGAACAACGAGTTGTCTGTAGTATGTCAAACAAGAACTTACGCAACAAGTTCACCGGAAATCTCAAGGAGATAACACACTTCACGCACAAAAGTTGCGCATTACAGCAAAGTGCTTATATGTCATCACGCATAGAAGTTGCGCATTGCAGCAAAGTGCTTATATGTCATCACGCATAGAAGTTGCGCATTGCAGCAAAGTGCTTATATGTCATCGCGCATAGAAGTTGCGCATTGCAGAAAAGTGCTTATTTAAAAATGCTTGTTTATAAATAAGCATTCGCGCAAGTTTGCTTATTTGCAAATGAGCGATAAACCATAAAAATGATTATTTACATATAAGCAATACTCGATTCTAAACAATCACTGTCGTAAAAATGATTATTTGCATATAAGCAATACTCGATTCTAAACAATCATTGTCGGTAAAATGCTTGTTTATAAATAAGCATTTGCGCAACTTTGATTGTTTATATAGAAACATTCCTTGCTACTTGATTATTTACAAATAAGCATTTTGAGTAAATTGCTTCTTTACAAACAATCAATACTTGTGTAAATGATTATTTACAAAGAATCAATGATATGGTTTGCTTATTTGTAAACCATGGAAAATTGAAGGTTAAAATTCGCTATATAATTTTTTTACACATGGCGCCTCATACAGACAGTGTATTTATACGAGTCTTTGTTCATTAATTTTTATATGACATACCACACCATTGTGCCAGATGATTTCACTTAACATTTTAAGCATGCGACGTTATATTGTCAACACTCACGTCACGCGTATAAAATTGAGCCACTAAAGATGGCAACAGCCGCTATTGCTGCAAATCAACAACCTAAAACTGCATAGATTGCCGTTCTTCACTTCAAGCAAGAGTGCTGACGCCATCACTCTTTAATGGCTCGATTTTATACGCGTGACGTCCATGTTGAGGAAAACGTCGCATGGTTAAGCTCGGGATACACGTGCGATTTTTTTCTCGCGGTGGTAACGCAACGGGTCAAAAGTTATTGCGTTGCCGGTACGAGAGAAGTGGCTACACGTGTGGTAATTTTATGACGGGGTCGCAATACCGTAATTATTCGAATAAACGCCTCCCTCGAATAAACGCCGCAGGGACAAGCAAAAATATTATTAAACGCCGCCCTCGAATAAACGCCGCACCTGAAGCGCCAAAAATTTAATAAACGCCGCGGCGGCGTTTATTCGGTACTTATCTTTAAAAAATAAGACAACATTAAATCTAAAGCAGTCTTGGATATTTATTCTTCTCGATTACAATGTTATTTAGTTCAAAGTGGCTATACTTCATAGCTTTGCTACTTAGTTCTCTCTCTAAAACTTCTGCTATGCGCAGTTCCGTGGTGACAGCCGAGAATTTTGCCGGTACAACTAGTCCGATTTCTCTCTTTCTTTTTCCAGTGGCTTTCGCGAATAGTTTGTTCTCAGTGTTTGCGTCTAGGAAGTTCTTTAATAAGCGAGACAGCTCAATTGGGACGTGGCCAGCAAGCGTCTTCTTCGAATTCGGCTGCTTCGTGCCAGTGGGAGGTTTATAAACACCAATTGCGTTTTCATCGTGTTCCTTTGCCTCTGCGCGAGTATCTTTCTCACATTCAAGTATTTCATGAGTTTTGGGAGTCCACACAGACTTATAAACATGGTGACCCCGGATAATCGTGTCAAAGTCTACCTTGAAATACATTTTGAACTCTACTGGCATTGCCCTTGCCATTGTTGCGACTTGCGAGTTAACTTTGTTTGAAATTTGAGAAGGTTTGCATCAAGTTTGTGACATTAAGTTATTACTCGCACTTACTCAAATTACAAACATCGCTCGTGGTCCAATCAGCAAGTGCGGTTTGTATTCATGCTAATTGCAACTAGATCTATATTTTAGCACAAGCAATGGCACAAAACCTACAACAAATGAGGAATGGCAGATTCAAATAGAGACCAAATTTCGCACAAAGGACAAAAAAGACATAAATACAGCCTTGCAGTAAAAAAACAAGCAATCGCATATGCTGAAATACACGGAAATCGACCTGCTTCTCGCCAATTTCAAGTCGATGAAAGAAGAATACGAGAATGGAGAGCAAAGAAGAGTGATATCGAAGGTGTTCTTGCGGTAAGAGGTAACAAAGTCAAACAAAGAAGTAGATTGTGTGGAGCTGGCCGAAAACCGCTAAGCACGAAGTTAGAGGAAGTTTTAATGGAGTGGATTGAAAGCAGACGATCTCGCGGTCTTCGAGTTTCCAGTAAACTTATAATGAAGAAAGCACAAGTAACATTCAACGATATAAACCAAAATGACGTGACTGACGACGACTTTAAAGCTTCAAGAGGCTGGTTGGCAAAATTTATGAAGAGAAATGGTTTATCTTTGAGAAGAAAAACCTCTATTGCTCAACAGGATCCAGAACGAATGATAGCTAAACTCGTGTCATATGTAATTCAAGTAAGACGCCTACAGAAAAAGCACGAATACAGCCCCTCTGATATCATTGCAATGGATGAAACTCCAGTTTGGTGCGATATGGTATCCGAAACCACTATTGACGCAACCGGGACAAAGACTATTACACTGAAAACGACGGGTCATGAAAAGGCTAGAGTATCAGTTTGTTTAGCTGCCAAGGCCGATGGGACAAAACTTAAGCCTATGGTAGTCTTTAAAGGAGCAAAACGAGAATCCGCAGCGCTAAACGAAGAGTTCAAACGTAGAGCGGTCGTAGCCACTTCGGTAAATGGATGGATGGACACTGAATTAACTCGTACCTGGACCAACTCTGTTCTAGGAGCGTTTTCTTTCAACCGAAGGCTGTTAGCTTGGGACTCCTACGAGTGTCACCTTGTGGACAGTATAACCGACTCTCTGAAATCCAAGAAAATCGATCGCGTGATTGTCCCGGGAGGTTGTACCAAATATATACAGGCGCCCGACGTAAGTTGGAACAAACCATTCAAATCATTGTGCACAGAAAGGTATGATGAATGGCTGGCGACAGTAGGCATTCACGAAGAAACAGCAGCTGGGAATTTGAAAGCGCCACCAAGAAAAAACATTTTGCAGTGGATTCTGGATTCCTGGGATGAATTGCCTACAGATGTCATCAAGAAATCGTTCAAAAGTTGTGCATTGAACCTTCCAGTTGACGGCTCAGAAGATGATCAAGGAGGGACAGCCGTGCAACACTGGACAAGCCGTCCTGAAATCACAACTGGATATTCTCGACGAGCCAGAAACGAATCCTTTCGACACTGAAGAATACACGTCTTCCGATGTTGAAGAGGCATGCCCTACTATTCAGCTGTTAGACTCGGACCACGAAGGAGACAGTGACATTGAAATAGAATAAAACTTAGTCATTATATAAGACAGTGAACAGTTCAATTTTCATATATATTTATATATATTTAAAAGACATATGAATTTTATTCTTAGTTTTTTAATAAATTCACAGTTGTTGTTACAAAATTTGCAATAAACGCCGCCCTCGAATAAACGCCGCCCTCGAATAAACGCCGCACCTGAAGCGCCAAAAATTTAAACGCCGCGGCGTTTATTCGAATAATTACGGTAGTGACACCATGACGTGTCGAAGAGCGAAGCGTTGGCTTCGGCAATGCTGTTGCTGTGAAGTCGATTCTGATAGAAAGCGTTTAAAACGTTGAATGGGAAGAATGTTATTTTTGTGAGCGATTTCCATTATTAGCTGTCCCTGATACTTTGATTCTTCAAGTTGAAGAATCCATGCGAATGTGATTTTCATACTTTCAAGGTAGTAAGATTGTCATTCTCGTCGCTACTTTCTCTGAGAACATCGACGGTCGACTAATCTATATCTGTACTAAACCGAGACTATTCAAGGAAAGAAAACGAGCATGCTCTACATCAAACTGATCATTCTAAAGCGAATTTTATTAGCCAGTCTGAAATAAACACTGTGTTTCCTGCTAAACCAGGCTAAAACAATGCCTATGTAATTTAATACTTTCGGCAATCGTTGCAGAAAGTTAAACCATTTTAACTTTCGGCAACGATTGCGGAAGGCATCAGGTTGCAATTGCGTTGCCGCGCAAGATATGATACATGCGCGATTTCCTCTCTCGCGCCAGCAACGCAATGAAATTTGACCCGTTGCGTTGCCGGCACGAGAAAAAATCGCACGTGTATCCCGAGCTTTAAGCTCTTTAATTGAAAATGCTTCGGACGATAACAAGTATTTTACTACTAAATAGTAAATGGTAGCAACTCGCAGCACTTCACTTTTGATAAAAACTTCTAGTTATAATAATTATAATGAATTGAAATAATCTTAATGTTTTACTGACAATTTTGTCGATAACATTGCGATTATTTATGTGGAAAACTCAGCCTTGTCATGATTGTCATATTATTATTTGATTGTCATAAATAATCTTAATGTTTTACTGACAATTTTGTTGATAACATTGCTTTTTGTAAAAAACTCAGCCTTGTGGTGATTGTCATAATGATATTAATGAACTGGCAATTTTTTCAATAACATTGCTTTTTGTGAAAAACTCAGCCTTGTCATGATCATTGTTGTGATATTATTTATTAATAGAAATAATCTTAATGTTTTACTGATAATTTTGTCAATAACATAATTTGCGATTACTGACAATTTTGTATACAACATTGCGATTACTGACACTACTGGAATGATATTATTTGATTGTCATAAATAATCTTAATATTTTACTGAGAATTTTGTTGATAACATTGCGATTACTGAAAATTTTGTCAATAACATTGCGATTACTGACAATTTTGTCGATAACATTGCTTTTTGTGAAAAACTCAGCCTTATCATGATACTACTCGACATTGAAGTTTAAATGGAAATAATCTTAATGTTTTACTGACAATTTTGTCGATAACATTGTTTTTTTTGAAAAAAAAACTTGAAAAAAAACTTTCTGCACATCAAATCAAATTGCAGCATTTGCAATAGTATACATATGAATTCACAATGAGTTGTTCAAGCAAACCAGCAGCTAGTTAACATAAACAAAAACTAAACATTAACCAACTATATGTATAAACCAAAACCTAAACATCAAGTATACATGTATGTACTGTATTTTAATTATATAAAATGTATATAAATGGAAATAGTCTTAATATTTTACTCACAATTTTGTCGATAACATTGTTTTTTGTGAAAAACTTGAAAAAAATATTTCTGCGCATCAAATTAAATTGCAGCATTTGCAATAGTATACATATGAATCCACAATGAGCAGTTCAAGCAAACCAGCAGTTAACACAAATAAAAAAACTAAACATAAGCCAAAAACAAAACATTAACCAACTATATGTATAAATCAAAACCTAAACATCAAGTACCGTAAATGTTCGATTTAGCGCCGCGGCGCTTATTAAAATTTGCAATCTTTTGGTGCGGCGCTTAATCGAGAGCGGCGCTTATTAAAAAAGTTAACAATTATCCATAGAAAAACCCAATAAATTTAACCCAATAATTTTCATAATACCCAATAGCACAATAAATTCAAAAAAGAACGTCAACGTCCTGGTCATCGCCTTCTTTATCGTCGTCTATCCATAGATGTGGATCAGAGGCATCTTCGACATCTGAATCAGAGACTTCAAAGGGATTTGTGTCCGGCTCTTTTAGGATGGACAGCGACTTTGACCGACGAAAAACTCCAGTGATGTATTAAAGATATGTTGATATGTTAGCGTATCGGTTTGTGTTTTTTTGCTGATTCATCTTTTTCCAAGGTGCGGCGCTTAATCGAGAGCGGCCCTTATTAAATTATCCTGCTTCTGGGTGCGGCGCTTAATCAGGAGCGGCGCTTAATCGAGAGCGGCGCTAAATCGAACATTTACGGTATACATGTATATAAAATTAAGAATCAACGACTGTCTGCCATCTTTTGCTAACTCTGTAAAATGTGTAATTGTCAACCCAACTGTCAAAGTAGATTACTATTTGCATATGTTAAGTACATCATCAATCACTATAGAAATTCAACCATTTGCTGTTTTTCAATAATAAGCCTTTATTCGCATGTATAAATATGTTTCTTCATTTTCACTAATGCAGTATTCAGTTAATTTACTCCATTTGACTTTAACCATATCTACAGTATAGTATTTGTGCTAAGGAACATATTGTAATAACTCAAAATGTCAAAATCTATATTCTTCCATTTCAAAACATACTGTTTATTCTTGGCTACCCCCTCGCCAAATTCTTATAAATTTTTTGAACTTCCAAATTTCACGGCAATTTGATGGTAACTTAATTGATCATACACCAAATCATGGATAATTCGAACAAGAAAATTTATGTAAACACCACTTATTTACTTCAACACAATTATATTGTTTCTCATATAACTAAATCAACCATTTCTACCCATTTGCACCCCATAATTGTGGTATACACTTGTCATTATGCTACATGTAATTTAATGTACAAGCGTGTAAAACGCATCAGATTATTCAAACTCAAGCAGCTGAAGAACGTTTGTGGACTTCTAGAAATGATAGTGATGGAATTTTCCAACTACTACCAACCGAACCGACGCTCACATTCACAATTCAGAATGCCTAAAAACTGCACCCAGCCTGCAAACAAGAATACAGCACACCCCTTAAAAGGCTAATACTCCTAAGCATCAGCGACACATGCACGCATTGCGTGCCTATTTTTTTGTTTAACGCCTTATTTATTTACCAGGCGGAAATCGTATAGTCTTAGCATGAACATAAGACCCCAGCTCAGAATTGTAAGGCGTAAAACCATAACAACAATACATGTAATATAAATCAAAACATTAATGAAATTATATACCATTCCGCTTTTCCAAATGTTTCTTTACGGTTTATTTTCCAAATCTGGTAAACGTGTCGAGTTGGGTTTTTTCACTTCAAAGACCAAATTCCTATGTTGAGATTGCATATCGTTTATATATATTAAATACACGTGTCTATGCTGTGCAGCATTAGTTTATTTCGGCCAAACCCAGCGCCGACATTTTCATACGAAAAACTGTGAACACACACATGGACATGGGTATTTCGCCTTGTTGGGAAAGAAGCGGATAATTCATTCTTTCTTGAGTGTTCTTGCTCACGCTCATCGAACTGCAAGAACGTATAACATCTCTTCCGACGATTTCTGTAGAATATCTCTTCCTGTTGTTCTAATATTAATTCCTGTCTTTTCGAAGTCCTCGATCCAAGCAGAAGCCTTCAACCAGTACTTTCATTCTGTATCTTCAAACAGTCCGGCAACCCAATCAGGCAACGTTTATTTTAAAAATAGTAAAATTTGGGGAAATGTTTACAAATAATTGTTTAGAGAATTATTAAGAGAACTTTCAAGCCAATAAATGATCGGTTTTGGTCCTTTAAAAGTCAATATATAGATCGTTTTCACTCACGTGATCGGTGGCCCCATTGGGGTGGTGAAACAATACGAAATATTTGAATAAGAAAGAGCTAATTCCCATACCGTACACCAATATGGCCGCCATTTCATTGTTTTGGTACACCAATATGGCCGCCGTGACGTCAGATGAAAACGATCTATTCGTCGAGGCATCTTTTCTTGTATTTTTGCAAACATATTTTAATTTAAGTAAGTGCGCCATCACCAATGCAAATGAAAAAGCCCCATTTATCCCAAACAAAGTTTACATATACTAACAACGAAACAATTGCGCGTTTCTTTTAGTGTGTGTGTAGAGTAAAACTTGTGGAATAATTTACTTCAATTAACGGCGTCGCGTCAAGCACGAATAAGTTAATCAGCTGCGAACACTTTCATGGCATTCTGTGCGTGTTAGCGATAAAGCTATTATAGGTACTGTAGCAAGTATTTTATTCTTCTAACAAATACTGTATAATATGCGCGATGCTTAATTTACTGATCACAAGAAATCAATATTGAATAAATGATATTCGGTTAAAAAGTCGGAAATTCTAAACGTTTATAGACGTTCATTGCAGACAAGTAATTGACAAAACTTATTAAAAATTGTTTCGGGTTTTATTACCAATCGTAATAAGTACGGTACTACCAATATACACTGCGATAAAACGCGAAAGATTTACAGTATATGAAATTTAGCCTTAAACAGTTATGATGACAAATGTCAGGGTGCTCACAACGGTACGGTTCCCACTACGGTTCCCGGTTAAATATAAATTTAGAAACTAAATTTAGGCATGTTGTTATTAGGATATTACGGACCAATTATTGTTTAAAAATTTTTTATAATTGTAAATTTGTTGCGTAATTCACTCCGCGATCGTGAACTCACGCTCTTTGCTGATTCGGTTGCTCAAGAAAACACTGGGACTGTATCTTTCACAATCTGTGACTTTAATTATCTTCAATTTCTCACATTTAACTACACGATTACCATACGACTACACACGTTGACTAACACACACTAAAATTACACATACTATAACACTAATATTGGCGCATAACGGAAACCGCACTTTACATTGTTCTTTGTTACTATACGTATGAATAAGTCGTTGTTTTTGACATTACATCATCTATACTAAACTTACGTACCTATAATTACACCATGCATAAATTAAGCAATAATTTGCGACACTCTCCCCTCCTTGACCCATTTATGTGTCAAGCATCTCTCTGTTTTTCCACTCTGCATCTAAAGCAGCAGCTCTTTTTGGCCTTGCAGCTCTTACTTCACTTTCTGTCTCCACTCTTTCCTCAGTTTCTCTTTCTATTCTCACTTCTAACGGATATAACTTTTGTAACGGTCTGCTCAGAACACTTGGCTTTCCCTTTTTTAACATTCTCACCTTTGCTCCTCGCACCTCACCATCTTTCCCTACTATCAATTCTTCAACCTCTGCCATTTTCCACTCTCCTCGCTTCACCTTGTCCTCGTACACAACCACAACATCACCCACTTGTGCAATTTTACGACCCTGACCAGCCTTAAACCGATGAAATTCCCTCAAATCAATCAGATACTCCCTTCTCCACCTATTCCAAAAATGTACCCTTTTTTTCACCAAATACCGAAACCTTGCATGAATACGAATACCTTCGTAATCCACATCATCTTCCTCTGTTTCGTCTGGCATCGACAATAACCTCCTCCCAAATATCAGATGGGAAGGCGTCAACATTTCCCCACTCACTTCATCGTAATCATACGTTAGTGGCCTGGAATTCAACGTTCCTTCGATTTCCACTAACGTGGTTGACAACTCATCGTAACTTAAACGAGCGTTTCCTAACACCTTCCTCAAACACCTTTTGACACAACCTACCATTCTTTCGAAGAATCCACCCCACCAAGGTGCCCTTTCCAAATTAAATTTCCAAGTTATCCGCTTAGTTTCAAGATATGACTGAACCTCTGAAGATTGATACAATTTTCTCAACATTTTGTCTGTTGCCTTAAACGTTTTAGCGTTATCTGAGACTATCATTGTCGGCATCCCCCTACGAGCCGTGAACCTCCTTAAACAACGCATAAATGTCACTGCAGAGAGATCTGTTGTTAATTCTAAATGAATTGCTCTCGTGACACAACATGAAAATAATCTACATAAACCTTTCTATTGTAATCTGAACCTACTGTGAATTACAATGGACCAGCAAAGTCCACGCCTGTTTTCGAAAATGCTGGCACTTGCCTCACCCTGAATTCAGGAAGTGGCACCGGCTTTGGTGTACCGTACGATTTTCCTTCAAATTTTTTACAAGTGACGCATTTTCCTAAGACCTTTCTAACTATTTGCCTACCCCTTGGCACCCAGTACCTCGATCTCACCTCTGCTAATGTACTCCTTACTCCACTGTGGCAAACCCTTCTATGACACTCCGTAATTACTAGTTCTGTCAGTCTACTATCTTTAGGTAGCAAAACTGGACGTCTACAATCTTGGACAATAATGTTGTAACACCCCCTCCCCCCAATTCAATGTTGACCGAAATGAAACAATGTTGGAATGGAGTTTCATATAACAACATTGAATCGGGGGGAAGGGGTTGACTGTTGCAACTATTATTGTCCAAGATTGTCTAAGACCCAATTTTCCTAATTTTGATAAAACAACTAGTTTTTATGTTACGGTAGTGATACAGCATTAAAAGATTAGTTTGCATC
This sequence comes from Corallium rubrum, assembly GCA_964035015.1. Lineage (NCBI taxonomy): Eukaryota > Metazoa > Cnidaria > Anthozoa > Scleralcyonacea > Coralliidae > Corallium > Corallium rubrum. The sequence continues at coordinate 13,252,202 of OZ036000.1, read as the reverse complement.
AAATTTTCAATATCGAGTATTAAATACCCTCCGTAGTTTGGACATCCAAATTATAAATAACATAATCTCTTCCATGGGCAAAAGAATAACATATATTAAGGAAAGGAAAGGCCAGAGACGGAAGTATTGACATGTAGAGTAACATTAAGACGATTGGACATTCAACCATATCTTAAAATTATGGCGGTATTCATTGTGTTTTTATGATTTATATAATAAATAGTTATCTGAACCATTCACCAACGGTCTACCACGGTCTACCACTACAATATAACAAAATTAATAGACATGTAAATCCCTTTGAAACCCATGGTAGACCGTGGTAGACCGTGGTAGACCGTTGCATAAGGCGGTATATAGTTGCGCAGGGGCAATTAAACCAACTGCTTATGAGTAAATGTGGCTTTACAAGCATTCTATAAAAGAGGCTTAAGATTTACACTTATTTATTGAATGATTTCAACCTCTTCCAGATTTCGCTTCGTCTAAAACGCGTGCGGCAATACGATAATTTCTCAAATTTCAACGACAAGGTAGCGGCGGGTCTTCTTAGTTTTTGAAGCTATTAATCTTAATATAAAAAAAATTATATTCCATTAACAATTCATTGATAGTATTCGCTGGGGAAATAATTTTTAAACTTAAATAAAACGTTATATTATGAAATGAAATACACCGTACGTGCTTATTTTCCCCCAATCATCACAATGTCAGATATAGATTCAGTAAAGCGGGCTCGGATACCAATCACCCAACGGCTGAAATATGAGCGTCATATCTAAACAATCATCTCTATCCTATCCAAGTTACCAACTCTCACACTTTCTCTCGCAATACTAGTGACGTAGATATTATTGAGTGACAAAGAAAGGGCTTCAGGCAGAGAAATATGGCGGAGAAGCGTGCGTAGTAGAGCGCAATCTATACATTTTTGAATGCAAATATCTTTCTACTAATTGCACGAAACAGTCTCAAACTTCACCATTGCTTTAATTTACAAATAGATATCATATTTTAACTGTATTTTATACAATATTAAGAAAATTCAGTCAAGGACAATCTTGGACAATAATGTTGTAACACCCCCTCCCCCCGATTCAATGTTGACCGAAATGAAACAATGTTGGAATGGAGTTTCATATAACAACATTGAATCGGGGGGAAGGGGTTGACTGTTGCAACTATTATTGTCCAAGATTGTCTAAGACCCAATTTTCCTAATTTTGATAAAACAACTAGTTTTTATGTTACGGTAGTGATACAGCATTAAAAGATTAGTTTGCATCAAATTTTCAATATCGAGTATTAAATACCCTCCGTAGTTTGGACATCCAAATTATAAATAACATAATCTCTTCCATGGGCAAAAGAATAACATATATTAAGGAAAGGAAAGGCCAGAGACGGAAGTATTGACATGTAGAGTAACATTAAGACGATTGGACATTCAACCATATCTTAAAATTATGGCGGTATTCATTGTGTTTTTATGATTTATATAATAAATAGTTATCTGAACCATTCACCAACGGTCTACCACGGTCTACCACTACAATATAACAAAATTAATAGACATGTAAATCCCTTTGAAACCCATGGTAGACCGTGGTAGACCGTGGTAGACCGTTGCATAAGGCGGTATATAGTTGCGCAGGGGCAATTAAACCAACTGCTTATGAGTAAATGTGGCTTTACAAGCATTCTATAAAAGAGGCTTAAGATTTACACTTATTTATTGAATGATTTCAACCTCTTCCAGATTTCGCTTCGTCTAAAACGCGTGCGGCAATACGATAATTTCTCAAATTTCAACGACAAGGTAGCGGCGGGTCTTCTTAGTTTTTGAAGCTATTAATCTTAATATAAAAAAAATTATATTCCATTAACAATTCATTGATAGTATTCGCTGGGGAAATAATTTTTAAACTTAAATAAAACGTTATATTATGAAATGAAATACACCGTACGTGCTTATTTTCCCCCAATCATCACAATGTCAGATATAGATTCAGTAAAGCGGGCTCGGATACCAATCACCCAACGGCTGAAATATGAGCGTCATATCTAAACAATCATCTCTATCCTATCCAAGTTACCAACTCTCACACTTTCTCTCGCAATACTAGTGACGTAGATATTATTGAGTGACAAAGAAAGGGCTTCAGGCAGAGAAATATGGCGGAGAAGCGTGCGTAGTAGAGCGCAATCTATACATTTTTGAATGCAAATATCTTTCTACTAATTGCACGAAACAGTCTCAAACTTCACCATTGCTTTAATTTACAAATAGATATCATATTTTAACTGTATTTTATACAATATTAAGAAAATTCAGTCAAGGACAATCTTGGACAATAATGTTGTAACACCCCCTCCCCCCGATTCAATGCTGACCGAAATGAAACAATGTTGGAATGGAGTTTCATATAACAACATTGAATCGGGGGGGAGGGGTTGACTGTTGCAACTATTATTGTCCAAGATTGTAGCTTCAAGGTCTAAATCTGATTCACCTAACCTTCCTTGACAATGTAAAATTCCTTCCTCTTCTACAAGTCCTAATACTTTTGTCAATTGACTGAAATTAGCATTCTCCTTCATGTCTTTCTGTGTTTCTCTAATCCACAACCTTTCAGCCATCAACATCTCTACTCTACTTAAGCCTTTGTTAGCACTTATTTCACTGCCATTTGACCTTGCTTTGAACTTAACTACCGCTCGCTGTACCAATGCAGTTACTCTGTACAATCTATATATTTCACTATATCCTTCCACGTCAATAATCTTACCAATACCTGTCGTCTCAGTTACGCTCGTAGTCAATACAGTCGTCTTTTTCTTCTCCGCTTTACTTTCCTCTGTCATCACTACCTCATGTGCTGGCCAATTCTCCTCTGTCCCACTTAACCACACAGGACCTTCCCACCAAATGCTTTCTTTCTCAAAGCTTGAAGCAAAGACCCCCCTTGATCCTAAATCAGCTGGGTTCTCTTTACCAGGACAATGACCCCAATCTTCCTTATTCGTAACCTTCAATATCTCATTCACTCTGTGACGTACAAACTCTTTCCACTCCCCCTTGTTGTATATCCAACAAAGTGCAGTCTTGCTATCTAACCAGTATCTACACTTTGTGATTTCTACTTGAGACCTAAGAGCATTCTTTACAGTTTCCATAAGCTGTGCCAACACCTTAGCTGACATCAGCTCTAATCTAGGGATAGTGAGAGACTTAAGTGTGGGGCAACCCTGGTCTTAGCAGTTAGCAACCGCGCATGCACCCCACTTTCAGTATAATACACTAAATATACCACTGCACAATATGCCTTCTGACTTGCATCGCCAAACCCATGTAACTGACATGACCACACCTTATTCTCAGTACGATTATGATAAATACATCTGCTCAATGAGATCTCCCTAACTCTGTCTAGATCTTCTAACCATGCCAACCATCTTTTTCTTTTTTCTTCACTCACTTTTTCATCCCAGTCAAGTTTATCTACACACATCTCCTGAAAAAGGATTCTCATACTGACTGAAACTGGGCTAATAATACCTAATGGATCAAACAATTCTGCAATCACACTCAATATGTTTCTCTTTGCCACCTTCAATCCCTTTCCTCTCTCAATCAATTTCAAGAATTTAAACTTAATCACATCCTCACTGCAATTCCAGTGCACACCAAGTACTTTCTGATCAGTGTTATCTTCATGAACACTCAAGGCCGACTTAGCGTATGTCTGATCCTCTCCTCTCTTACTCCTACTGTCATTCTCCTCAACCTCACTTTCATTCATTTCTATTTTTTCTCTTAATGCCAAGTCATTGGTCAACCATTTTCTTAGTCTGAACCCACCCTTAGCCATTCTATTCTTTGCCTTGTCATAAACCATGCCTGCCTGATAGCTAGTCTTGTCTCCTGTCACTAAGTCATCGACATAGAACCCTTCTAACATCTTCTTAACAAACTCTGGATCCTCTTCAATAAACTTCTCTATATGATACCTTAATGTAGCATTCAACAAAAATGGTGAAGCATTTAACCCAAAGACAACTCGACAAAACCGATAAACAACTAATTCTGAATTATCCTTCATTACATCTCTTAACCACAGAAATCTCAGGCAGTCTCTATCACACTTGTCTACTTCAACATTCAAAAAAGCCTTCTCTATGTCACCTACCAAAACAACCCTATTCTCACGAAACCTCAAGAGAATATCATACAATAACGGTGTCAATGATGGACCTACATGCAAGCAATCATTTAGTGATGTACCCTTAATACTTTCCTTTGAGGAAGCATCATACACAATTCTAATTTTCGTCGTTTTTGCATCTCTACGAATCACTGCCTGATGAGGTAGATAATGGACTTGATCTGCCTTCTCAAGTTCCACTGCTTCAATTATTCCTAAGTCAAGCTGTTCTTGTATTATTTCATTATATTCTTCCAATACATCTGCATCCTTCTTAAGTTTCTAACCTGACTTTTGAACCTAGCCACACTATTTGTATAATTACTCGGCAACATCCTATGACCTTGCTTCCAAGGCAACTTTACAGAATATCTAGCTCCATTAAATTCAAACCTGTCTATCAATGCTTCGTGAACATCATTACATTCCCTAATTCTTAAAGTTTCTAGATCCCACAACTTCCTAATATTTCCTTCAATATCTATTCCACCTGCCTCCGGTCTTACATTTCCAACTAAATGCACTCCCACGACACCATCCACATTGATCCCCTTGATAGGCCCTGACAGCACCCATCCTAGCCGTGTCTCCACTGCCACCGGCTCATTTTCCTCCCCTCTTATAGTTCCGTCCTTCTGAAATTCCCAAAGATAATCAGCTCCAATCAAAAAATCAATCTCAAGCAACTCTTTATCCTTACAGACATCGGACAACCATAACTCCTTCAAATGAGAATATTCACCCTTCACTAAGTCCAAACGCTCATTCTTCACCTTTGAAATGTGAGGCACAACAAAAGCCTCAACCATCAAGCCGTCGTCCTTGCCCACCGAAGACACTTTCATCCTCACGACCTCCATCAACCCAGCCTCGCTCGATCTTTCTCCAAACGTGCTAATTCCTAACCACACTTTTCTCACTGTACTCAACCCAAGTTCTTTCGCAACTTTAACTGTCACAAACGTTCTTTGACTTCCCGAGTCAAATAACACTCTCACTCTCTTTCCTTTCTGACTTCCGTTACCCATCACTGTGACCTGAGCTGTTTGTAACAAAACTCTACCCCCCGTTCCTACGTGTAAATTAGGACTAATATTATTACAGCTACTGTTATTTCCTAATTGTTCATCATTGCTCTCTAATTTTTCATATTTTTTCTCGGTCTCAGACTCACAAATCGACGAGTGATGACCACCCTCACACTTCTCACACTTCACTCTTTTCGTACATTCGCGGGCCAAGTGCCCTTTTCTTAAACAATTAAAATACCGTCCATATTTACGTATAATTGTCTTACGTTCAGCTGTACTTGTGATCTTCTTGCATTCTTCGTGCCTGTGATTGCCTCTACAAAACGCACAGGTCTTGTCTTCTTTCTTCGTAAACAGGGCGCTTGCTGTTCTTCGTCTGTCATCAAATCTGTGACTCTTGGCTGACTTCTCTTCCAGACCAACTTTCACCTCAGGGGTTTGTTCTTCTCTCAGCTCAACTTCTTTCAATAAATGTTCGAGCATTTCTTTGACGGTCCATTCCAAATAGTCCTTTCCTCTGGTTATTGTCAAACGAATGTTCTCTGTCAGCTTCTGCAGAATCACTGGAACCACAATCGTAGCATACGTGCTTTCGTCGACTTCAAGCGCGCGTAGCCCTCTATAATGGGTCTCTATGGTGTCAAATAGACTTCGCAGTCGGCGGGTGTCCTTTGCGTCAAAGACCGGTTTAATATTCAGCATTTCGTTGATGTGCGCTCGTTGAATTGCTGTCTTCTTCCCAAATCTTCGCTCTAACATTTCAACGGCAGCGCTGTAGTTGGCATCTGTGAGCGCGAACCCTGCGATCGCCGATTTAGCCGGTTCTTCTAAAAGACCCCGTAAATAAGAAAATTTGTCAACCGCAGACAGAGCTTCGTTTCGGTGTATTGCGCTACAGAATGCGTCCCAAAATTCTTGCCATTCATGAATCTTGCCGCTGAATTTCTTCACTTCGAATTTTGGCAACTTCGCTCGAATTGACTGCTTCGAGTTCGTGCATGGCTTTCGAACTTTGATCTTTGGACCCGGCGGAAGCTTGACCATCTGTCGCTAAAATATTTTCGAGTCGCGCCATTGTCTCTTGAATTCGTTCTCGAAAATTGGCTGCTTCTTCAATTTCAGCTTCGATGTCGCCTTCTGACGTGTCTTCGCCGCCGCACAACAAATCAAGTATCTCGTTGTCTAGGTTGTGAAGTGTCTCTAACTTCTCCATCAAGGAGCGCTTGTCTTGTTCTAAGCGTTTCTTCACCCGTTCATCTATACCGTCGTAGCCGTCAATAGTCTCGTTCGTTTTCTCTAGTATCTTCTTTGCGTGGACTCTACGTCCTCCCCGAGCTCTCTTCTTCTTCGTTAACTCGCTCATCGCTTGCGGATTTCTTGTCTTGAACTTTCGAATCTCCGGTTCGCAAGGACCATGTGTTGCGTAATTCACTCCACGATCGTGAACTCACGCTCTTTGCTGATTCGGTTGCTCAAGAACACACTGGGACTGTATCTTTCACAATCTGTGACTTTATTTATCTTCAATTTCTCACATTTAACTACACGATTACCATACGACTACACACGTTGACGGTCTAAACACACACTAAAATTACACATACTATAACACTAATATTGGCGCATAACGGAAACCGCACCTTACATTGTTCTTTGTTACTATACGTATGAACTAGAAGTTTTTATCAAAAGTGAAGTGCTGCGAGTTGCTACCATTTACTATTTAGTAGTAAAATACTTTTTATCGTCCGAAGCATTTTCAATTAAAGAGCTTACAGTTGATTTCACATTACTTTACCGCCGTGTGTTGCGAAGTTCGTTGGGTAGTTCCGAAGTTCGTTCGGAAGTTCGGAATTACGTTGCCAAGATTGAGAAATTACCCAATCAGAATGAGTTTTGATCCAAATCTCGCAATTTGATTGGATGATTTTCAACCTTGGCAACGTAACTCTGAACTTCCGAACGAACTTCGGAACTTCCCAACGCACTTCGCAACACACGGCGGTAAAGTAATATGAAATTAACTGTAAGCATGCGACGTTTTATGGGGTTATGAAATAACCAAGGTTAAAACAAAGGAGAGCGTGGCGGTTCGGGTACTGTCAACTGGCGAGGAAGAAAGCGAATCATGTTGCGGGCGGTGTGAATCTGGTCTCTAGCAATGTATGACGTGTTAAGCGCAGCGGAGTCTGTAGCCCCCCGAGGCATCATGACAATGTGTTGACAGCAAACGGAATGATCGGAGTTCGCATTTCGATAATCCTTTATTACTCAGTCGCTCATCGCATGGGCGTCACGCGTATAAAATCGAGCCATTAAAGAGTGATGGCGTCAGCACTCTTGCTTGAAGTGAAGAACGGCAATCTATGCGGTTTTAGGTTGTTGATTTGCAGCAATAACGGCCGTTGCCATCTTTAATGGCTCAATTTTGTACGCGTGACGTGAGTGTTGACAATAACGTGCATGCTTAAAATGTTAAGTGGAATCATCTGGCACAATGGTGTGGAATGTCATATAAAAATTAATGAACAAAGACTCGTATAAATACACTGTCTGCCCCTCGAAATGTCGCTAAGCCTTTTGTGGCCTTGATATATACTTCCAGCAACAAATAGAGTTGTGTTTGATATAATAGTATAGTAGAAAAATACACTTTTCTTTAATAAATCAATATATTCCAGCGCCAAACAATGCCAACTCGCCAAGAAAAGTCCTCGACAACGTGGTATAGCGTTGTGTACTAATATGAGGTGCCATTACCGCCAATATTCAGACCTATTTAATTTATGAAATGGTGCTCTTCGTTTCTAAAATGGTGATATTTATTTTTAAAATGGTGCTCTTCATTTATAAAATGATGCTGTTTATTTATAACATGGTGATGTGTATTTAGAAAATGGTACTGTATATTTTTTAAAATGGTGATGTTTATTTATAAAATGGTGATGCGTATTTAGAAAATGGTACTGTATATTTTTTAAAATGGTGATGTTTATTTATAAAATGGTGCTCTTCATTTATAAAATGGTGCTGTATATTGTGAAAATGGTAACAACTTTTTCAAAAATGGTGCCTGTTATTTTCCAAAATGGTGATCATTTTATGTAATATGGTGCCTTTTGTTTTAAAAATGGTGACCTTTATACTGCAGCGTTGAATTTTGAAAATGGTGACTTTTTTATGCAGAGGTCTGGTAACGAGTTTAGTAGGTACCCGGATCCCGGGGTCCATAGTCCATAACAAACGAAGATGGCCGCCAATAATGCCGATAATGTTGATGCACTGAGAAGGTTGACTGCTGCAAGAATTGAAGATGTTTATTCTTGTCTAGTAAACAACGATTCGGTCGACGTGGATGACGTTCTTGAAGATATAGAACAAATTTTTGAGGCTCTATATAGTCTGGATTCCGTGGTAAGACTATTTAACAATTAGTCACCGAAGTCGAGGTGACTATCGGTGAACATTTACCGAGCCGCGAAGCGGCGAGGTAAATACACCGATAGTCAACGAGACTGAGGTGACTAATTGTTTTAGTATAATTTCAGAGGTCGGTAAAAAACCAATTACATTGAAACAAAAACTTTTAAACAACTGCTTTCATTTTAACAGTGGTGATTCTGTTTATTCACAGACAACGTTAGCAAGCCACAGTCTTTGTCAGTAAATAATTTCAAAAAAAGAGTAAACAACATCCTACTCTGGAATTGAACTTGTACATACATTCAAATATATGCTAAAAAGACTTTTATTCTGGTGTTTTGGCTTCTGTGATACAGACTTTCTGCACTTAATTCATGTTTATTATGTTCTTCACTCATGACGAAGTTTTCGAAAACATCGCTACGACCAAAACCTAACCAAAACTTGCTAGAAAATACGAAGAATTATAGAAAATATACTTGCTACCTTTACAAAGTTTTGTTTTTATATTTGATATGTACAACATCTCAGTGATAAATATTTTCAGTATTATGCTCTTTTGTTTGTTTGAAAAACTACAGACACCATTTTGAAAAAAAATCAACAGTTCAACGAATCGACAAATTCTAAAGTCGCATACTTCAAAATGACAACTCCAAGGGGGAGACTGAAACGAGTAAAGTCAGTGCAGTGTTGAATAAGTACCAGTCTCTTTTCCAAAACTACTTTTGAAGAACAAAATGGTGTCTGTAGTTTTTGAAACAAACAAAAGAGCATAATACTGAAAATATTTATCACTGAGATGTTGTACATATCAAATATCATAAAAACAAAACTTTGTAAAGGTAAGCAAGTATATTTTCTATAATTCTTCGTATTTTCTAGCAAGTTTTGGTTAGGTTTTGGTCGTAGCGATGTTTTCGAAAACTTCGTCATGAGTGAAGAACATAATGAACATGAATTAAGTGCAAAAAGTCTGTATCACAGAAGCCAAAACACCAGAATAAAAATCTTTTTAGCATATATTTGAATGTATGTACAAGTTCAGTTCCAAAGTAGGATGTTGTTTACTCTTTTTTTTTAAATTATTTACTGACAAAGACTGTGGCTTGCTAACATCGTCCGTGAATAAACAGAATCACCACTGCTAAAATGAAAGCATGAGTTGCCTAAAAGTTTTTGTTTCAATGTGATTGGTTTTTATCAACCTCTGAAATTATACTAAAACAATTAGTCACCTCAGTCTCGGTGACTATAGGTGTATTTACCTCGCCGCTTCGCGGCTCGGTAAATATTCACCGATAGTCACCTCGACTTCGGTGACTAATTGTTAAATATTTTTCGTGACATTTTAGCCGCCAAGAGAATACTGGAAAATATCTCAAGATCCCATTCTAGAACCCCCAGAATCTTCAGTGGTATACCGGACGACCATTATATGATTTAAGAGCAAACCAACTTCAGGCACTTTTAGACGTGGGATTTAATGTCGGCCAAATCGCCGAGCTGCTCCAAGTTACAAAAAGGACAATTGAACGTCGCCTTGCAGAATATGGTATAACAGCAAGATCTTTTTGTGACATCACCAATGCTGAGCTGGATGCCCACGTTCAGGAGATAAAGTTGTTTAACCCTAATGTTGGTTCCCAAAATCTGGCTGGTTATTTGGCTGCTCGCAACATAAAAATTCCTAGGCAACGGGTTAGAGAATCTCTACAAAGGGTTGACCCCCTGAGAGTTGCTGCTAGGAAGTGCAGATCCATTCACCGTCGTGTCTATTGTGTTTCTCCCCCTTTGGCGTTATGACATTTTGATGGCAACCACAAACTCATCAGATGGCGATTTGTGGTCCATGGTTGTGTTGATGGGTTTAGCCGAATCCCAGTATATTTAGCTTGTCATACGAACAATAGAGCATGACTACTGTGCTTCACAGTATCATAGGTGCCGTTCATCAATGGGGATTACCCTCGCGTGTTCGCAGTGACAGAGGAGGTGAAAATATTGATGTTGTAGAGTACATGTTAAATAGAAGAAGCACCGACAGAGGTTCTGCACTGGTTGGTCGTAGTGTGCACAATCAACGTATAGAACGTCTGTGGAGGGTTGTATATAGTGACGTGTTGGATCTCTTTTATGGTATTTTTATGTCAATGGAAGATATTGGAATACTAGATCCTATTAGTGAAATTGATTCATGGTGTTTGCACTTTTGTTTCTGTGATGTAATTAATAACAAGTTGAAGGCTTGGGTAAATGCCTGGATAAGGCATCCCCTGAGTAGTGAGCAGAATCAAACTCCACTGCAAGTATGGGTGCGAGGTCAATTTGACAATGCTGAGCGACTGAATGCTGATCAGACTAGAGTACCTGATGACTATGGTGTTGACTGGGATGGTCCTGCAAGTACTGATGCTGCCACTGAAGATGATATCCATGTTGCAGACACCAACTGTCCTTTGTCTCAAGATCAGTTAGATCAGCTTACCATAGTGTCTGAACAAAATTGTCCAAAAAACCCTAGTCCATGGGAATGTCTCAGGTGTTACCAACTTGTAAAAAACTTTACATTGCAATACACTTAGGTTCATCAGACTTTTTAGTTAACATAAGGTTGGCCAGCCACTCATGAACTTAAACTTTTATCAAGTCTTTTGTGGGAACAATATGGCAGTTTTGTAATATATCAATATATATATGACTATATGTCATATAACGATTGTCATTCTGATGTATGTTTTAGATTAAGCATATAGTAGATAAAACTGTCACATTTTCTGAGCTTTCCCTTTTATGCGATCGCTCTGTGTTTAAGACATAGTGTGCAACAGCTCTAACCCCCCTGAAAAAGTGAATCCTTCTATATAGGTCAACCCCCACCTAAAACTTAAAAAATACCCGGCACATACATAAAATCTCATGACCCCTCTTTATTCTTTGCAATTTAGTAACTGGAACTCATAATTTAATATGCCTCAACCCACCCACCCCCCTGAAAAAATACCCCCTAAATGGGTCAACCCCACCTAAAACAGTAGCTAATGGTAATTCCCCAATTGAATCCCCCAATGACATCCTGGGGGTGCACATTATAAGGGTTAAGAAGATTGTGTTTTGAAATTCATATGCCTATATAACCTTCATTATTGAATACATCTAAAGAGTAAGTATACCAAGACTCATTTATATTTCTACTCTTTAACTTTTATGTACTAATGTTAATATAGCATTATGCATCATTTAGCTATATGTGCAATGCATGTACCACTACCTTGGTCATAAAGTATAAGATTTGTGTCATTCATAGTTAAGAAACAAATGTAACTGTCTGGAACTAAAACTGCAAAAGGTAAGAGAAGATTTTCTATTTTTATGCTAAATACAATTGAGTAAGATAGCATCCATTGTCATGTAACTTTGGTAATCACCAGAATGATGCTTTTGGCATGCAATTAGTTTCAATTCCAGTTGTATCTTCAGAGTTCAAGTCTGAAATATCAAATTAATTCTTAAGGGGAAATAAAGTCAAAAAATAAGTGTCTCTTAAATGAAAGGCATTTAACTGTAATATTTAGAAATGTTAATAATTTTACACTATCTGCTCTTGTTCTTGAGGAATAACTTTTTTATGCTTCTCAACGCCGCCAACTTTGATTTTGCCTGAAGCCTCAGAGTCGATGTGCAGCGGGTATTTCTTTTCAATTTGACGTGATATCATCAAAAATTGACGATATGATGTCAATTTGACATTTGAAAAGAAAACAGCCGCTGTATGTCAACTCTGAGCCTTCTAAGATGGTGGTCAGAAGCATAAAATACGATAATGAAAACGTTATTCCTCCAGAACAAGAGCAGATACTGTAAAATTATAAACATTTCTAAATTAAAAGAAACTGATTTTTGACTTCAGTTCCCCTTTAATGAAACATCACAGTTACTGAAACAACAGATTTTTGTTGTACAATGTGTTGTACAATCACACACAGCCTGTCTTCTGTACAGTTAATACACGCAAAAAACTTTCTAACAGAACAAAACCTTAACAAAACAATTTTTTTTTGATAGTCTACTGTAGTCCATTGATTTAGAAAATAAAAGCACAATGTTTCTATACTTTACCAAAACCATGGCATTCTAGAAGAGTTTCTTTCATAAAAGAAGAGAAGTCAGACGGGTCTTCAAATCCTCTTGGCAAAAACAGATGCAACCCACAAGTTGATGACCAAGGCCGGCGACGAATGTTCCCATCAAAATCGTAGAACTCTATGGTTATTAACTTGTCAAAACCAAGTGGGGGTACACAATCAGTTCCGGTGGTAAAAACAAGTAGGTCCTCGAGTGTTAAGCCAGTCACTTCACCCTCCTCAAGATCTGAAGGAAAAGTTCAAAACAGTAGACGGTACTGTCTTCTTTATCCCTCTTGTTTGATCCTTCCTCTGAACGACAGAGTTCATAAAGTGACATGAATGTCACTTTTGTTAGCCTTTGATGCTGGTTGCCAAGGATGTTTTCAAACAGTGCCTTGTTGCCCATAATGATGTCACCAAGATTTCCAATACTGTTCAGTCCTTGAAAAAACTGTGTAAACTCTGTATGGACACCATAAACAAAGCACTGCTTCAACAGCGACTCCACCATTTCGTTTCTATCTGATAGCTTACATATGTATACCTTGGGGTACCCACACTGGGAAATCTTCTCACCATATTTGCTTACTAGTGCAGAAAAACTTTCTTCTGTTGAACATTAAGCTGCTTCTCTAAGGACCTCTTTCATTTCAGGATCAGCAACAGATTCAATTGCAATTTCATGGTTAACTGCCAGACCTTTGTAAATGTCATAGCCCACTGCCGACAAGCAATGTGGACCACCTCCTCCCTGTAGGATGCTCCATGCCACCAACTTTCCAGCTAATTCATATCTGTTGTCCGCCAAGAGACCAAGGTCATGTGAGAACCAAGAAGCATGGAAAATTGTCGACTCACAAATAGCACGCATTAAGAGGCGGAAGAATTCGCGCTTTGGCCCCCCATCATCAACTGCCTCCTCTCCAGCAAAAGTGACGACGAGTGGCTTAACGAATGAGAACCTCTTTCGCTCTATGGCCCTACAGGTTGTTGCAAAGACTACCTTTCTGCTAATAATGATATTGACATTCTCATCTAACTCAGCATGATCTAAGTTATTCTTTTGAAATGAACCCAAAATCGATTTTACGGAATCATTTTCATCTTGTGGGGTACCAGGTTTTTGTATGGCACTTTCGACCAGGCTTGCTTCAATTGCTGCCAGGATCTCAAAATCTTCACATTCATCACTGAATTCATCATCTATTATTTCAACATAATTTTCATACTCTTCATTACTATTTCGCTTTGGTTGAGCTGCACTGTTACTTGCATGCGAAGATTTCTCAGGGGATGTATCATTGCCAGGATTTTCCTGAGTAAAATCAAATGCTGGAATTTCTAGCACACTATCATCTTCACTTTCTGCACCTGGTTGTTGCTTAAAAAAATTAAATTAGAAAGGGTATAAGCATGCAAATATGTATATCCACAGGGCAAGCAGCCCGTGAATACAGTTGCCCCCTGCCAGGCGTATTGATAGGTGCATTAGAGCCTGTGCTACCTACCATCATTAATTTTGCTGCAAAGTGTATAGTGGTCCCTTAAGCGAATCAAATCCACCATAGCACGACACTTCCTGCATTCTTCCTTCTGACTGGGAACTGCTGGTACATCTTCAGTGAGCAACAGGGCTTGCTGGATTGGTCTGATGTATATTTTGCCTTGACCAATGAATGAGGCGAGGTATTTCATGGACAAACCATCTGGTCCTTGTGGGATGACTAGCAAGTCTTTGCTTCGCGATTCAACATACATTAACTCAAATCCTCCACTTTCCTTCAGCTTGGGAAAGACGTTAATCAAGAGTTCACGAACGCTCTTTTCATTAGTATCTTCGGGAACCGATACCTTTACTTCTCCAAGTCTTGCCACCAATAACTCTCTTTGCTCTTCACGGTCTTATGAGGTGCCATTACCGCCAATATTCAGACCTATTTAATTTATGAAATGGTGCTCTTCGTTTCTAAAATGGTGCTCTTTATTTATAAAATGGTGTTGTATATTTTTTAAAATGGTGATGTTTATTTTGAAAATGGTGCTCTTCATTTATAAAATGGTGATGTTTATTTATGAAATGGTGATGTGTATTTAGAAAATGGTACTGTATATTTTTTAAAATGGTGATGTTTATTTATAAAATGGTGATGTGTATTTAGAAAATAGTACTATATAAACATCACCATTTTAAAAAATATACAGTACTATTTTCTAAATACACATCACCATTTTATAAATAAACATCACCATTTTAAAAAATATACAGTACCATTTTCTAAATACACATCACCATTTCATAAATAAACATCACCATTTTAAAAAATATACAACACCATTTTATAAATAAAGAGCACCATTTTAGAAACGAAGAGCACCATTTCATAAATTAAATAGGTCTGAATATTGGTGGTAATGGCACCTCATATAATAATGCCTGCCGCTGATCGGTAGACATTGCGTATACCGAAGATCATCGCCCACGAAATCCTAAATCGAGTTTGAGAACGCATATAAACTCGGCCCAGACCTCGTCAAGATTAGTGAGCTGCTCGCCTTACGGCTCGCAGCAATAAGTCGTTGTTTTTGACATTACATCATCTATACTAAATTTACGTACCTATAATTACACCATGCATAAATTAAGCAATAATTTGCGACAATATTATTTAAATTATTTTTGCTTTAAGATTATTTGGGGATCAACCCTGTTTGGAGTAATGCTCTGTTGACGATAACCCACATTGTGAACTACTTTGTTAATGCCGTTACTATTTATATTATTACCATTATTATTAATTAATTAATTAATTAATTAATTAATTAATTAATTAATTAATTAATACTTCCACTATCTTTGTTTTTCAAACTTACTACGCCAATGAACTTACCAAATGGGTTGGGGTTTTTTAAGTTATTTAAAACATTTGCAGTACGTGTTTTATCAGATCTAAAACACTCGGCAGTTGCCTCGTGTTTTAAATCTGATAAAACACTGCTGCTCATGTTTTAAATCATAAATAATTCTAATTTTGAACTTCTCCTTTGCAAATGTTTACTTATCTCAAAATTTAAGCCTACAATTAGGATTAGGATTAAGATTGAGATTGGGATTGATGGGAATGGAGATAGTGATGGTGATGGTGGGAGAGGGAGAGGTGGAGATGATACAAAATTAAGATTAAGGTGGCTCCCTATAGTTTAAATAAATGCATGCTATTTCATACACTCGTTATCTAATGTTATTCATAAGTTTAAAACATTTGTTAGATAAATACTAAGTAGACCTTACTATAGCAGAACTATTGCAGATATAAACTATTTATTAAAAAGTTCAATTATTTGCTGTTACTGTAGTAATAATGATGTTGGAATTTTGGTATATTTTCAAATATTAATGCATAATTCAAGCGGCATCTCTTCTGTTTGCTTCAGTGAATTTTCTTAAAAATTGCCGAGAAGATAGATATTGTTGTAGAGAATACCCATGCAAAAAATGAAGGTAGGTTGTAGGGACAGATTTTTCGCTATAAAAATTATCCATTTAAAAAAAGTTCTGTCTTATGAATTCTTTCAAAAATTATATATACTTTATTAACTTCTTATTAACCGAACGCGAGGTCTTTACAGAGAAATATCGGACCGAGGTCTTTTAGTACAGACCGAGCCCATAGGGCGAGGTTTGTACACAAAGACCGAGGTTTGATATTTCTCTGTAAAGACCGAGCAAGCGAGGTTAATAAAAAGTTTATTATATGGCATTTTGAAACAACAAACCTTACATTTATACCTTGTCATGATACGTACTTTAGTCAGTTTAGTGACCTCGAGCGTGTGACATAAACTCATCGTTTTCAATGTTGTTGCTTTTGTTGTCATCGCTTTCAGACTCCTAAACCCGCTTCCAGATTGCTCTCGTCCCAATCATACATAATTTAGTCCTCAGGTTGTTGAATTCACAAAATTCTTGTGGTTTTCTTTCGTTGTTTAGTTGCAAACAACATGGCCGACAATATCCGTAATCGACCACGGTTGATTACAGAAAATAATCGACCAGCACGTGACACGTCTCAGCCAATGAGAACACACAATTTCAATGGAAGTAACTTGTGCCATATAATAAAACTTTTTATTAACTACTTATTTATATACAAAATTTTACCAAAATTCAAAAGTCTAACATCCATGTCGATGTGGTCATAGAATTTCAAAATGACAACATAGCTGTTTACGCATGCGTATCGATACTACTTCTAGTCACCAGTCCCCTATTGAAATTACTGTAGGGAGCCACCTTAAGAGTGATAGTAAGAGTATACGGGTAAGATTAAGAATAAAATATGGAAATAGTATACTTCTAATATACTGCTCCAGACTGCATAAAATCAATTTACATGTACAGTACCTTCTTTTCAGTCAATCTGTTAATAGTTTCATAAGTGGAAAGATAATACTCTGGTTCAAACATATCTTGAATCATGCATCTAAATCGAACCAATGTATTTGGTTTGAGATGGTCTAGACTCTTCTCATTTACAGATTGGACCTAAGAAAAAATATAATTTTTGAACTTAGTCATAATACTGTAGGTTTGTGGGAACACAACTTTTATTATTCATTTGCTTATTTATTTTAATTCCAAAATTCATAGAAAAATGTATATATAGTACAGTAATTATAAATTGAAAGGTGTAAATCAAGAAAAGAGATCAGTAACTACAAGATGTAAACAAATATTTGGCAAACACACCCCCCCCCCCCCCCCCCCCACGCACACACACATGACCTACAGTACTGCTCAGAAATAGCCTAACAAAAACCAAGGTCAAACCTAGGTTTAACATCAGCTTAATCATAATATAACTCTGTTCAGTGTTAGTTAAACTGTCTCTAAATCACTATGAATCAAAATATGGACTGTTTTCTGTATTACTAGATAATTTCATTGTGCTTCACTAAAGTTTATTACCATTTCCATCATTGTTTAATTTAACCTCAACCTCACTGTTAGGTTATTTCTGAGTGGTACTGTACTGTACTGTAAATAGCCTGTAGTGTAGTGAGTGCATGTAGTCCAAGTTTAAGCCCTGTCTAAGAAGAATAAAAGTAGTTTAACTTTTTATTCTGCAAAAGTTGAAAACTGTAAACTGAAAACAGGCAAAAAAATGCAAATTTTTATGTTGTCAATAAAATATGCCCAGAAGATCTACTGTACTACAGTGTACATTAAGTTCCCATATCCCAAACTGTTAACCAAGTTTTATAATAAATTACAAACTTGAAGTCACAGCTACAGACTAATGCTGTGATAAAGTAATGTATAGACTAATATATTGCTATAAAAGTACACAAGCTCTTGACATGTTACCAGCTGGATTTAATGTTTTAACTGCTTACATGTATAAGGTGAACTATAACTAATTATAGTGCCAACTTTTATAGTGCCACCTTGTGAGAATATTAAAATTAGGCAACTAAACATTTCCAGGTTATTCTATTTTCCATTAAAGTTAGAGAAGTTCAATCTAAAACCAAAGAAATAATGGAACCTGTCACTCGGTTCCACTTCTATGAACTGTCAATATAAAATTTGAGTTTTTGCTCCTTTTGCTGAACTCGTGAGCACTAGGGACGAACATGTTGAAATTGCCGTTTGTCCCAAACTCCCAAGTTGTAACCATCATATAAAATTCAAATGCAGACCAAATAACAAAGCTCCTGGAATAGACAAAATACCTATCTGTGTCTACCCATTAATTATTGCACCATGGGTCACTTCAATTATAAATGATTCTCTAATTGCTATTGGCTGAGTGCTTGGAAAATAGCTGAAGTGACTCCTAACCTAAAGGAAGGTGACCACGAGGAAGCAAATAATAATAGACCTATTTCACTGTTACCTGTACTATCAAAGGTAACTTTAGGGGAGCACGGGTGGCGTGTGCTGTTAGGGCGCTGCCTCTCACCAATAGTTAAGCCCGGTCGGACGGGGTTAGTACTTGGATGGGTGACTGTTTGGGAATAACCCCGTCCTCCGCCAGCTTGGGACTTATGTGAGTAGAGTTTAGTTGGTCTTTCCTGTGCTCCGAGGGTTTTTCGCCGGGTTCTCCAGTTTTCCTCCCTCCGTAAAATCAACACCTAGGTCTTAGTTGTCTACACATAGGAGTTTGGTGTCAATTGGGACGAAAGTTCTGTTCCTCTCTCCTGCCACACATTAACTGGCAAATTTAATAAATTGAAAAAAAATTCAAGTTTGCATGAGGACAGCACTCAATCAACTAATATCGTTTTTGATAACTCTCCAGGGGGTCATTTTGGTTCAGGTTGAGTATACTGTAGTTTCATGATTTGAAGGGAAAGATCAGTGAGTTATGAAAACACATATAATTATTCATTATTTCTGAGTACAGTATTCCACAAAAATCACCCCTCAGTCGTGAGGTAAAATGTTTCATTTTTGAAACAAGAACTCACAAGCAACATACAGAAGTCTCTAACTGATAAAAATTAATTTGGATGTATCATCATTCATGCCACATTTTAGCGTCAACCCTCCACTCTAGTACCTTATTTACACCTTCCTGTGTCAGTCTCTGAGAGAAATATTCCTTAACTTGCATTATTTGTGATTCACTATCGTCGGCTAAATAAATTACACAAAAAACAAATGTCACTCAAGTCTATAAAACATGTGCTAGAGCGCTATTACTCCGCTAGTGCTTTAAATTTATAATTTGTCAACAGACTTCATAACTAGTCAGCAGTGAATTATATTATTATAAACGCTTACCATTGATACTGTCGATTATAAGCAAAGGATTGGACAACCATTCTTCTATACAAGGCATATTGGTGGGTAATATACAATAATTACAACAAGAATGGACAAATCCAAGTTGGTATATGAATCAAGCAATGGCTTGGTTGCGTTATTGGCATATTGCCGCAAAAGCACGCGAAAAAAATAAGAGTTCTTTAACCGCTTGCGTGTCCGTTCACCCCCCGGCCACTGGGAACAAAACAAGATGGCGTCTGTGGCAAAAGCAGGTCAAGCAGTCGCAAAGCCTTTGCTTTCAAATTCCTCGGCTGAAGCGAGGAGAAGGGCACTAAATCTTTACCGTGCCTGGTATAGAGAGGTAAAGAATACCTTACTGTTATTTATATTTTGTTTTTGAGTGTTTTTGAAAGGTACAAATTACAAATATGCATGATACAGATATTAAATTTGTATCATACAGTACATTATACAACGAAGGCATCGTTTTATCAAAGGTGTGGTATACCGTATCACAGTATACCGTATCACATGTTTAAAATGCCACGCATAACAGGATTAAAGAAGATTTATCTAACACAAACTCCTCGGTCCATAAACACCTTAGTCAATGCCAGGTGAATGACAAAAACTTAGATTAAATATTGCTAGAAATAGCGATCCGGTTAATATCAGGCTGCTGGAGCCTGGAGGCACATCATATTAAGAAGAATAGATGAAACCTCACTGTCAGATTAATTCACAGGAACAGTGCATCCTAATTTCATTTATTTTACCCTACTGCTCCTATACATCCCAGTGAGCCCATGCCTAGTTTACATTCAGACATTGTTATTCACTGGTTGTTCTTACTTTATATAGTTTAATTATTCGCTGGATTGTTCTTACTTTAGTTTGTATTAATTCATACACATATTTTGTTGCTGTCATATTTATATTCTGTTTTAACTCCCATGAGACTGTGTACAGCTATATAATCGCTCACTCGAACTTATTGCATTCGTTTCTGATGATGTCATTGAAGGACAAAAGCTCAGACAAATAAAATATTTTTTTTATTTTACAGTAGCTGGCCTCATTTAATTTTACATAATATATCATACACAAGAAGCCATTTATTATCTGATTTGAAAACGCCGAGAAGTGTGTTGAAAATTGAGGCAATAGCTGAGTTTTTAACTCACTTTGAGGTGTTTTTAAATCAGATAATAAATGGCTTTCAAGTGTATGGTATAGCTTCTCAAACAAATCAGTATTTAAAGAGAAATTTGAGGTAAAATTTGTCTTAATTTGTGGGTGTTTACTTTATTACCACATTTCACAACAACATCTCAGTAACTGCTTTCCATTATGTTTTCCTCATGTATTAATGAATTTGAGAATTATATACAACATGCAACTGAAGGACACTTTTTTCTAGATTACATAATCATAGATAATGGAAGGGGAACTGGATAGGAAACTTAGAATGAAATTTATAAGCCACCAATGCATCTAACGGGTGGTTCCACATGGCCAGAATCACCTATTGCTGAAATTAGACAATACTGTAGTGTCTGATTTTAGCCATGCACGACAACCTGTTAGGTGCATAATAATTTAGCCACTTATAAATGTATAATTACGATAGCATTAAGTTGTGCAAACATCGTTTCTGGTTTTGTAAGTTTCCTATCCAGCTCCCCTTCCATTATCAATGGTATAATTAGTGTACAATGAGTTACATGAACAATCAAAATATAAAAAAAAACCCACAAAAAACAGTAAGACCACATAAAAAGAATTCCTTTATTCTTATGACAACATTTTGAAAATGTCAAGGAGGCAGGAGGTATATTTTGTGTCAAAATATAAACAATATTCCATAAAATAATTTTTGAAAATGAAGTGGGAGGTTTTTTTTTGTTTTCCAAAATATATATACATAATTTCCTATTTTGTTATCACGAGCAAATAACCATGAAAGCATAGTTTATATAAAACTGTGTAAAGTACATGTAATTGTAAATTATTGAACAAGCCAAGCCCACCAACACATACTCTTGCCCCAGATTTTCTACACCACCTAATTCCCACAAAATGCTGAAAGTGGTGTGAAACACCACCAATCTCGCTTTCATGTTGCAAGAATTTAGGCAATTATTTTTGTTGGTTGGCCTTTAATTAACAGATTTACCCCCCCCCCCCCCCCCCCCCCCCTTACAGATTTCTGAGCCGAAATAATTCCTTTTGGCAGATAGTAGTAACTTGGGATATTAAAAAATCGAATATAAAATATAGAAAAATTAAATTTCTTCAGATTTTCAGTCAGGTGGCAATTACTTATATTTTACAACAAAATAAAAAAGAATGTTTATGCATGCCTCAAAATGTGGTTGAGCAGTGATGAGAATCAAGGTATCTTGTTTTAACTGGTCTGTACTACATGTACAGTGCATGTTGTTGTTCTGCATAGACCACCCATGTTATTTACATACACACTACAGTACTACATACAAATGTTATGATGTTAGCAACCTTGTACCCAGGGCCATTTGTAGGGAACTGGGCCAAGATGGTGAATAAAAACAAAATGGCGGGAACAAATGGCCCTGGTGGCGGCTAGCTCAAAATGCACAGTATATTACGCATTTTATTAACTAGAACTCAGTCCTTTACACAATAATTATACCTAATTACACCTAATTGCATGGTTTAAAATATAATTTCCCACGCCGTGGATAAGACCAACCTGACAAGGTAAAAATACAATTTTTAAAAAAAAATACAAAATCAAATCATCTAATTTATGCAATAAGCTCTTGACCAATCAGAGGCTAAGATAGCCTAGTCTCCACCAGGGTTATTTTTTCCTGCCATCTTGGCCCAGTTCCCTACAAGTGGCCCTAGTGCCTATGTCACGTAACTTTTGTATTTAGGTACCACGTGCTGTCAATGCATTTGCTTTGGACATCACAGTAAGGCAAGGGAGAGCTAAAGTTCGCGAAGAGTTCTTGAAGAATGCCCATGTAAAGGACATCAGAATGATTGATATGTTGGTAATTAAGGTACTGAGAATTGCCGTGTGGGCAGTATTGAAACTGCTGTATACGTGTCACCATACGCATCACCATAGTCCATATAATTTAGCCTGCGAAGCAGGCGCTAAGGGGTGGGAAGACAAGTTGAAAGAACGCCGCCATCATTACCCCACTTCTTGAATAGCGAAGTGCACAGTTACTATTTATAGACTAAAACTCAGACAAACAAACCGAAATTGAATCTCGAGGGATTTTTAATGAGCCATTTTCCTTTGTTGGAAATGCAAGAATTATAAACTCAGAAAACATGAATTCGACTTACGCCCCTTTTTTAAATGTCTCGTCATTTTCAGAGCCTGTCAAATGGAAACCAATGGGCAATTTGCACGATGACGTGAAATGGCGTTGGGTGACTACAACTACTACCAGAATGCTTTGCCAGTTTTCTAGGGTTTCGGCTATAAAAGGGACGATTCAAAGGGACCCGTCCAGTCCGTTCGCGGCTTTTCCAAAATGTCTTCAAATATGTTTTTTCAAAAAGCTAGGGGGTAAACCAAATTTCAGATTAGGGTTCGGGTTTATACTGTGGATTGCTAAAATCCTGAGACTCACTGAAACTTAACGACAAGTTTGGAAGAACAATTTTGAGGACATATTTTGGAAAAGCCGCGAAAGGACTGGACGAATCCTTTTGAGTCATCCCATTTAACCGAAACCCTAGAATACTGGCAAAGCATTCTGGTAGTTGTAGTCACCCAACGCCGTCTCACGTCATCGTTACAATGGTCTATTAAAACGACGTTAGTAACTAGATTATGTGAGCTAATCACATCTAAGCCAATGGGAATTTTGCGTACGCATAAATTTGAAAAGTTCACATCTAAGCCAATGGGAATTTTGCGTACGCATAAATCTGAAAAGTTCACATCTAAGCCAATGGGAATTTTGCGTACACATAAATTTGAAAAGTGGGGGTGATGCTGGCAAGCGCTCTTTCAACTCGTCTGCCCTGACCTTTAGCACATGCTTCGCAGCCTACATAGGATTTAATTGTCTGGAAACGCGGCTAACAATGAACATTTAATACATACGTTGATAATGCTCTGAAAGTGTATAAATTGTTTGTGCTGCACAGTTGAGCTATTAAATGCAAACACTGCTATTGACTGATTGCTTCCTACAATGATTGAAATTGTTTGACAGCAACTGTGAAAGGGCCACATTTTCATAAACATAAACGTAAACGTAAACATAAACATAAATATAAGCATAAACATAAACATAAAAATAAACATAAACGTAAACTTAAACATAAACATAAACATAAACATAAACATAAACATAAACATAAACATAAACAAAAATGTAGAACAATTAAGTTTGCCTTATTTGAAAGAACAGTTAAAATGACAAAGTAACGTCTTTTGGAGTTTTTTGTTTCCTTGCTTTGTTTTTGAGATATTTCAGTTTTTGTGTCCACTCATCTTATAAGGTCACGTGGCACAATAAGCTAACGCCGATCGTTGGATCTGAGTTTGTTACGTACCGATGACGCCACAGTTGCGACATCGAACCGATGTTTTGCCGACCATTTACGAATCCGGCACATGGCAAAAGATGTTACCTTGTTGTTTTAACTGAGTGTTCTTTCAAATAAGACAAATTTGATTTTTATGCCGCATGCACTTTCATCTAAATGTAACTTGCTTTTTGACTGAAATTGTCTTTTATACCCACTTTATAAATCATTTGATGATATTATATACACGAAGATGTCTGGTTTTCCAGTCATTTTATAATAATCTTTTGAATATCGGCTAAAGATTCACCAGGCGGAAAACGTGATCTAACAAGAACTTAGGCGTTCACTCGGGCTACTGATTTCTGAAAGCTTCGGGTAGCCTGTGTGTACTCTAGCAAGACTACATGACAGTGGCAATGTATAATTGCATAGATTTTCACAAATAGAATATATGCTGTGGTGCAAGAAGCGCCAAAGGTTTGCTAATTAGTATAAATGTAAACAAGGCCATTTTTCTGAAAATTAAACAACGGTCTGGTATATTTAGTAGAGAAGACCGATAGTGTCGGGTTCAGCAATTCAAGCGATCATTTTGATATAGAATTTATTTAAATTCGGAGAAACAGAAAATATTTAAACATGTTTTAAAACACACGTTTCCAAATGTAATACGACACGCGATATCTAGACATGCACTGAACATGTTCAACATACTGATATCTTACCGGTATTTGCTTTATTCGGTGCTTATTATTATACTCGCATTTTGTAGTTGTCGGACTATGAAGCAGCAAGGCCACGACCAACCTGTTTTGAAATAGCTCCTCATCTTTTACGTACTAGGTCTACCGCGATCGCCGGCGTGTGCAGTTGTAAGAATTGAAGACAATTGTCAGCCGCATTACTGATCAACTATAACTCGGTCACTTGCAAAGCTATTCAAACAAGTAAACAACTGAGAAACAGTGAAATGTCTTGTGAATATTCAAAAACATCGATAAAATGGCAATAAAAACGTCGTTGAAAAGAGACAACCACTGATCATCTGGAGACTACTCGGCCAAACCTCGGTTTCACATAATTAAACATGACTGTTCTCTGACGTCCTTCACTCCTTCCGTTTAAAGTTTCCGATTATTTTTAATAGGCCCACACCTTGATTCGCTGACAGTCCGACTACTCCGACATCTTTATTTGAGACGACTGCTGTGTAGTGTGCCAAGAAATGTCGTGGAAATATTCAAAACCATCGATAAAATGGCAAGAAAAGCTTCAAAATGTTCAAGAGACAACGCGGCCATGAACTGGCCATCGCGCGGCCGGGAGACTAATGACCACGACCCCCCAAAAAATAAAAATAAAAGGTCCGCTATGCGTACATGTATCTGCGCCAAACCCACCACTGTGAGAATCTTGTCAAGATCTTGTAAGATCTTGTGTGATCTTGGAAAATCTTGTAAGATCTTAAGAAAAATCTTATAAGATTTTTACACGTAGATCTTATAAGATTTTAGCGAGATCTTATAAGATAATTAAAGAGAAAGTACACGTTCTCTGACCAAAATAATTTTTTATTATGACTCACTCACAAAAACTGTGGTAGATCACACTCACAAGTTTACTATAAGTCACGTTAAAAATACTTACCAGTTTTATCAGCAATATCCCCTGTCTCCGAAATGTTTTAGTGCAAAACTTATATATCCCAATGGCCAATACGGCTGTTGAGCCGGACACCGCGGGCCTAAAGTATACCCCTGAATCGTCTGTAGGTTTGTGCCATTTTGGAAACTTATACCGTTAGATAGAGCGTCAAATTCTGTTCAACAAATGTGCATTAAAAAAATCGTAGAATAACAACGGAGAAAAATCTTTTTGAACTGAGATGAGCGCCAAATATGAAATGGCAGTTATCGGGTCAAACGCAATCATATTTAACGTATCCGCCGGCTGATTCCCTGAATCGTCTGTAGGTTTGTGCCATTCACGAAACTTGTACAGTTAGATAGAGCGTTAAATATTCTACAACATATGTGAATTAGAAAAAATCGTAAAGAATATAACCCTGAAAAATTATAGTGTTTTAGTCAAAAACTTTGTCGGAAGTATAGAATTTAACGGCTAACAGCCGTATTGGGATATATCTTCATTGCAGTTGAGCCACCGGATACCGCGTGTTTAAAGTATACCCCTGAATCGTCTGTACGTTTGTGCCATTTACGAAACTTCTACAGTTAGAGCGTTAAATTCTGTACAACATATGTGAATTAGAGAATATGGTATAGAATAACAACGGAGAAAAGGCAAAATTGCATTATTACGCTATTTACTTGGCCTACGGTCAAACGCGGTCATATTTAAAGTAAATCAATCGTCTGTAGGTTTGGGAAACTTGCACGGTTAGATAGAGCGTTAAATTCTGTACAACATATGTGAATTATAACAAATCGTATGAATAGCAACGGAGAAAAATATATTTGAACTGAGATGAGCGCAAATATCAAATTGCATTATTACACTATTTACGTGGCGCACGGTCAAACGCGGTCATATTTAAAGTAAATCAATCGTCTGTAGGTTTGTGCCATTTGGGAAACTTGTACGGTTAGATAGAGCGTTAAATTCTGTACAACATATGTGAATTAGAACAAATCGTATAGAATAGCAACGGAGAAAAATCTATTTCAACTGAGATGAGCGCAAATATCAAATTGCATTATTACGCTATCACTTGGCGTACGATCAAACGCAATCATTGCTGCCTCCCCTCAGGGAGGCAGCACACTAATCTTGACTTCGGTCTTGGGTCACTGTGTCTTGCGTCCAGACCTCTTCGCCGAACTATGTAAAGCAGACGGCAGCTCGATCATGGGATGTATATATGTTTGGATGTCCATCCAGTTTTATGACGTAGTCCCACGCGTTGTACGTGATTTCTGCGCGATTTTTGTGTCGCCAGTTGACAACTTCGATCATTCGTCGGCGTTCGCCAGCCTCGCCTTTTCATTCGAACCGAACTTGGAAACACATTTGAACTTGGAAACATACTTGGTAAGGTACGTAAGATGGTTAATAGTTGGCATTTCGCTAAGTTGGCTTTGTTTAACATCAGAGTATGTTTCAAAAGATTTGACTTCTGTTTTCTTCAATTTTTAGGTATCAGACACTATCTAGCTGGGGTGATGTGGAAGAAAATGCTGAACCTACCATATGATGTTGTTCATCCATATATATTAAACACACTAATCTTGGATTGGATTGCTGTGATTATTTTACAGGATCCTGGTAAAGATAGTATCACTGGTAGAATATTATCCTTGAGCTTGGTTGCAACTAAATCTGTTGTGACCATGAAAAATATGGTGTGTTGTTCAATCATGTGTATACATCGGTCTAAGCATGTTATTCCTAAACAGGTATAACAATGTAGATCCATCTCGATAAGTACCAGCCCAAAGAAGAGGCCACTGTGCATGTTCACCCACTGAGGCCACTGTGCATGTTCACCCACTGAGGTCACCCGTTTGGGACCAAACCGATTTTGCATGATTACATAATAGCAATTATATATAGAAAGAACATCTGTTGTCAATTGACAAGTGTCAAAAATATGGGTGTTACCACTGGGCACCAAAATACCGGCATTTCATTATGCAAGAGGACACCTTACTCATAGCAATATGTTTATATACTCACAAAGAATGAATATGAGCATTTTATTGTGCAAGAGGACTCCTTACTTGTAGCAATATGTTTATATAGTACTCACAAATAATGCAAACATTTAGTTTGAAAATTTGATTATGTCCCCCAAACAAAATACAATGACACAATTTTTAATTATTTACAAGTTGAAAATGCTCTAAACAACACAACTAAGGTGTAATAACCAGTGGTGTATTGGTGCCTAGGTGTACAGTACCTAGGCAGTTCTTTTCTGTGGCCTAACACTGCCTAGGCACCTTTTTATATCGTGTGTAAGCATAAAGCTTGAAATAATCATGATTTCTTCCATACAATCAAGACAAGAGCATGTTCATGACAATTGTCACCTAAACCACTTAGTATTGATGTGCGGAAACTTTTTTGAAACGACTAGGCACGTGTGTTCTTACCAATACACCACTGGTAATAACTGTAACTAAATGTCAAGCTGTTCTCTTACCAACAATATATAATATAATTATAATATATTCCCCAGACACCATCTTAAATTGTTTACAAGTTGAAAATGTTTTCTTTCAACAACAGAACTACTGTACAGTAACAAATAGTTAAAATCTACCAAAACACTAGATAAATGAGAAAATACACCATCCTTGAATTATTACAAGTTGAAAATGTTTCCTTTCAACAACAGAACTACTGTAATAATTATAACTGTAACAAATAGTTAAAATGAATTATACCAAAATACTAGATAAATGAGAAAATACTGTACACCAACTACACTAATGAAAGTAAAGTCAATGACCATGTTTTCTTTCAACAACAGAACTACTGTAATAATTATTATAACTGTAACAAATAGTTAAAATGAATTATACGAAAACACTAGATAAATGAGAAAATACTGTACACCAACTACACAGTCTACACTAATGAAAGTAAAGTCAATGACCATGTCAAACTGTTCTAATACCGTATAGGACTAGGTTGAAGTGACACTGTCAACAACATTTGTTTTGTTGTTGCATGTGATATACAATTTTGGCAGGGATAGCAAGATTTCACTGATGCTTTCTTCTGATAAATTTCCAATTTCTTTTCCATTATGTATTTTTAATGCCTGCATGACACAGTTGTGCCTAAACAACAGGTACATGGTAACATCTCCTACCTCGACCAATGCCTTCACATACCATTGTCTTTTGCATTTTTCGAGTTTTTGGACAAGTTTGCATCTTACGTTTTCACATTTCGCCACTTTCTTGGGTTGCAGAGGTTTGTTGCACTTGATGCAACAATGGTCAAGCTTTACATCTGCAAGACCAACAATTTCACCGTCGATCATGCAAGTTGTGAGTTCCACAGGAACGTCCTCTGGAATGTCCAAAGTGGTCTCAAAAGCTCCACATTCTGATATCGTACTATTTCCTTTTGCAGGATTCACATACAGTTCACCAGTGAATTTGTTTTTTTTCAACCTTAAATTGTTGAACTGATAGGTTTTCCCATTTTCCACTTTATCAATATCACCCTCCCAAAGGATGATTTTAGCAGTTCCATGTTGATCCACCAATACACCATCCGCTTTCTTCAGGGAGGATTGTGGTGTATTGATCATTTGGGCATCCTGAAGACATATCACTTTGGCTTTTAAAGTGATGAGTTGCTGTGGTGATATCGAGGGAAGCATTGACAGGTTCAGGTCTGTTGGAATGAGGTTTTTCTTCTCAAAATCAACGTCTTCTGGTGCCAACAACTCAACACTGACGAAGTCACCCATTAAAATATCACTTGACCCCTCCTTCTTGTCATCCATGAACTTTTTGATTTTAATAGGGGCCGACTTCTCTTGCGAATCGGCAAACAATTTTCTCTTTTGTGGTGAGAAACAAAGCCCTCGCACAGATTTTTCTGAATCTGTTTGCAGGGAGAAATCAAAATACTTTTTGGTGGGCCCTGTTCGTATGGGAGATATGTTATGTACATATCCAATCGCCTGTTTTTCCATAGTAGAATTCCTGTAAAGAGATGTATATAAATTGAGTTGCTAAATATATATATTGATGAATCAACTTGTCATAATTCTTATTTTACGACAATATTTAGGGTTAAGGTTATTTAGGGTTAGGTTTTAAGTTTAGGATTAGGTTTTGGGGTTAAGGTTTTTAGGGTTAGATTCATAAATAATTCAAGACTTACCTATGAATAATGTTTAAGTCCACGGCTCCCAGAAATCAAAACAAATCAGAACACAAACAACTCCCCGCTCTCCAGGTGAACAATGAACGGAAAGAATTTTTTAGTCGCTGTTGAGCACTTTATATTGTATTCTCCGACAATTTCCGATATTTAATTGGCCTTTTAATCTAATTGGATTGCGAACTGCGAAAGTACCCCGAATCATTATTCGAAAGCTTTCGTGACCTTCCGTAAACGCCGATAGTGACGTCACAATATGGCAACAGTGTTATCATGTTGTGCATTGAAGTGTTGAACTTTTGGCGAGTGCGACAGATCCGGTGTTTTATTGCTTAGAAACTCGGTAAGTAATATAATATTATACCTATTGCGCCAAGCACATCTACGGTGTGCCCATCTCCTGGTCTTATAGTGCTATAAAAATAATATTTTGGCTATAGTAATTACCCATTGTGCCACTGCTATCTATACAATTTCTATCCAAACAAGCCATTGTGCCACTGCTATCAAAACAAAGCAAGCCATTGTGCCACTGCTATCAAAACAAAGCAAGCCTTGGTGCCACTGCTATCGTACACAAAAGCAAGGCATTTAATATCCTACTGCTATCATAGGCAAAATTGTGAAAAATATGGGTGTTACAATTCAACAATACAGAGCCAGAATTGGTGGCCACAATAGTTTTCTCAAGAGAAGAGAAATTATGCCTCGTATTGAAGATAACTTTTGGAATATAATTATGATGTTATTTCATCGCTACACATTGATATTCATTTGTTTGTTGTTCAATCAATTGTTATACTACAATGTGTATGTCCCATTGTTGTTGAGAATGGCGAATGACATTGAAGAAAATCCTGGACCTACTGTATATGGTAATGGTGTTGTTGATCCATGTAAAACAATATGTGCCGGTTTTAGCCAAGGCAATACAAGAAAATTTAAACAAAACGCTGGTAAACAATGTGTAGCCATGTCTTTGACTGCAATTATACACAACCAAATACAAAATATTAACACATGGGATTCACCATTCTTGAATATTATATTATGTTCTGGAAACAACCTTTATACTTTTATAAGTAATTCTATTCGAAAAGATTTATTGCTTTTAACTGATGTGCCAGAAATGGTGTCAGTTTCTAATACAATCTATTATTTACAATACAGTGACTCATATACCGGTGATTTGTTTATGCCAACTAACAACCTACCTTACTATTCTTTGGAAAATGCTCTCTGCTCTCTGTTTTTTGATTCTCAGTTAAATTATCAACATTGCCTGTTGACAATCGACTGCAACACTGTTGCCATTTTTAAGTCTAACGAAGAAAACTTTAAAGTTTTTGACTCTCATTCGAGAGATTTATATGGCATGCCACACCCATTTGGAAAATGTGTATTAGTTTCTGTTGAAGGTATAAATAACCTGGTCATTTATTTCCAAAATACTGTACCCCAAGGGAATGTAACACCCTTTGAAGTGAAGGGGGTAACTGTTCAGTTAACAAATCCTGGGGTAACCCAAAGAAGCACCCATAGTACAGCAGGCCAAATTACGAGTGTAAAAGAGTGTATGAAACAAAAACGTTCAGTGGAAACTGAAAGTCAGAAACAAATTAGACTGGAACAGCAGAGAAATTATAAGGGAAAAAAACGAGCAGTACAAACTGAAAATGAGAAACAAACTAGACTTGAAAATGCAAGAAAGTATAATAAAAGAAAACAAGCAGAAGAAACTGAAAATGAGAAACAAACTAGACTTGAAAATGCAAGAAAGTATAATAAAAGAAAACGAGCAGAAGAAACTGAAAATGAGAAACAAACTAGACTTGAAAATAATAAAATCTATCACAAAAGAAAACGAGCAGAGGGTAATGCTATTGAAAAAGATATAAACCAGCAAGATTATATAAAAGAATTTGACATTATAAAAAATGGTGGTATTGAAGGACAATGTTGGGCAAAATCCAACATTAATAAATTTCATAAATCTATTGAATTTTCCATCAGTCAATGCACAATTTGTCAAGAGGCATGGCCATTGAAATCTAAGCCAAAGTCACCCGAGACTTATTTGTGTTCACGCTGTTCTAGAGATAAGAAATCTCCTAAAAAGTTTTCACTTGAAAATTCAATGATTCCTTCGCTTGTCCCACATCAGCTACAAGGTTTAACTCAAGTTGAGGAAATGTTGATCACTCGAGCTCTCCCTATCATGAGAGTTTATATTAAACCCGGTGGCCAAAGAGGTTACTCAGAGCATTGTATTAACTTGCCACAGAATGTGAAAGAGCTTGCAACATCATTGCCAAGGTATCCAAAAGAATTATCTGTGATCATTGTCAAGACAAAAGGTAAAAATAACACATTCAAAGATGTGACTGTGAGAAGAGAAAAAGTACACAATGCATTATTGTGGCTTATACAAAATAATCCTCATTATTCTGAGTTAGAAATTAATGAAGATGTATTAAACTCTTTACCTGAAAATGGTGTTCCAGCAGATCTCTTGACTGTTGAGACTGAAGATGAAATAAGTTCAGATGAATGTGTTACGGCTGATTTAGGCCCACCTACTGATAACCCTTCTGAGGAGATAGTTTATAATGACTCAACTGAAATGAGTAGTTTCTTACCAGTTGGCGAACAACAAGAACAAGAAATAGAAGCGGTTAGAAATCACCTTTCTGAAAATGAACCAATAACATGGCCCACAATTGAAAATGAGCCATTAAATGAATATCAGGTATCACATCTGGCCACTATGGCTTTTCCAACATTATTTCCTGATGGGAAGGGTGATCCCACCAACCAAGGTCTCTTGAGAGATGTTTCTCTTCAAGAAAGAATTAAGCATCTTTTGAAATTTGCTGAATTTATTAATGGTAAATGGGTGTACCGTTTTGCTAACCATCCCAGGTTTTCATACTGGGCTTTCAATATGATTCACAGAAAGCGCATTCTACAGCAAAGTGGAATTTTCCTCAAACAAAATCCAGGTGAAGCACATCTCACCATTGACGAGTTGCGTGAAATGGCTGCAAGTAATAACTCGGCTGTATTCATGTCCAAAGTGTCAAGGTATCTTGGCAATGTTGCTGGTACAAATGCTTACTGGAATAAAGTGCGAGAGGAACTCAAAGCCATTATAACTAATGTTGGAGCACCAACATTGTTCTTTACTTTTTCATCAGCAGATATGCATTGGCCTGAATTACATGCCCTGTTGGCAGCAAATACAGATAATGCCACCAGTGAGATGAGGCGACAGAATGTTATTAACAATCCTCACATTGTAGATTGGTTTTTTACTCAGAGACTAGAAAGCTTTGTTAAACACTGGCTTTATGATACTCTGGGTGCAAAGTGGCACTGGTTTAGATACGAATACCAAGGTAGAGGTAGTATTCATTGCCATGGTACTACTAAACTAAATAATGACCCAGGATTGTGTCAACTTACTCAGACTGCCCTGAAAGGGTTCTTGGCTCAAAAGCTTAAGGATGAAAATGATTGTCCTCATACAACAGAACTAGACCAGGACATTGAAGCTGGTAAGCAAGCTGCTGATACAGCATGTCAGTATGTTGATTGGTTACTGTCAACTGTGAACCCAAACCCACCAGATGAAGATGTGTGGATAAGACCCCAAGTCCATCCATGTCAGAAACGTCATAATGACATTCCTGACTATGAAGTACAATCTGATTATGTCGATCTTTTAAATATGGTTCAACGACACACTCGTTGCAGCACAAACTACTGTCTAAGAAAAAAATCTAGTGACTCAGAGTTGAAATGCAGATTTCGTTTTCCATTTGATAACTCTCCTCAAACAAAATTAGAATTTGAGGAAATCCACAGTAAAGGTGATAATGTTCAATATAGAGCAAAGATTACAACTAAAAGAAATGATCCCAGGTTGAACAACCACCAACAACTCCAACTGCAAGGGTGGAGAGCTAACTGTGATATTCAAGTTGTTATTGATCATTATGCTTGTGTTGAATATTTGACTAAATATGCTGCTAAAGGTGAACCAAGGTCACCTTTGCTGAAACAAGCATTTAATTCTATTGTTGAGAATGTTGACAATAATTGTCACCCTCACAGAGCTATCAAGAAGGTAGTAATGAAAACTCTTGGTGAAAGAGATTACGCAGCTCAAGAGACAATGCATCATTTGTTATCACTAAAACTTCATAGTTCATCACTTAAAGTGGTTCCAGTGAGCCTCAATGGTTCACGTAGAGTACGTGACAATGCATGTAGAGAAGATGGTGATTCTTGCACGGACAACTCACTTCTTGACGTGCATGCTAACCGTCAACAATATGACAGTTCACCTGATGTTATGAACATGAACTTTGTTCAATTTGCTACAACATACAAAGTTGTTAACAATGAACTTAACAAACTACCAGAGAACGTTGTTCCAAGAATATTTCCAACATACTCCCCTAGTCCTAAAGGACCGAATTTTGGCCTTTACTGTAAATATCAGCTTCTCAGGTATAAACCCTGGCAAACAACCCAAAACAATGCATGGGGTGACCACGAACCAACTGACGAGATTTTGGTTAATCATTGGCAAGAATTCTTGCAGACACCTTATGGACAAACCAATGTGCCAGACTGGTTTGACAAACTACAAACTGTTATTGAAAGCCAACAAGAACCAGAACACGCTTGGAAATTACTGTCAAAAATTGGGCCAGGTAATATGTCACTAGTGCCCAGTTCCATTTTGTCTGGAATTGCTCCGTCATTTTCTGGAAATTGATTACAACGTTTTGTCTATCATTTTTGGAAGATTGAATCAAAATCTTGCTTCTTCCCGACCATATTCAAAATCTGCAATGTCTTGGCTTTCGTCTCGTATATTGGTCGCGTTATTTTATGTTTTAATTTATTCGTTATTCTCGCATTTCAAAGCCGCATATATGATGATCGTCAATACAGACAACAGTGAAGCGATTAATGTTGGTCAAAACCAGAGTTAAATATATAGTCTTTCATTGACTTACTGAAGAAAGCGAAACGATAGAAACGCATTAGATGTATTGTTCTTTCATTTAAGCGCTTGTGAAGATCTTCGGTATTGTATCAGTTGGTGAAAATTTGTAACAAACTTTGTCAACTTTGCGACTCGGATGAAACGTGATGCCTCCCGCATATGACGAGACAGACAGCAGCGAAGCGGTTAATGTTGGTCAAAAGCAGAGTAAATTATCATGTAATTACTTGATTTATTGAAGAAAGCGAAACGATAGAAACACAGAAGATGTGCTGTTCTTTCGTTTGAGGGCTCGCCAAGAACGTTTGGTAATACATCAATAGGTGAAAATTTGTAATTAAATTTGTCGGATTTTCTACGTGTCAAAGTGACGCGACAACAGCGACGTGGTTAATTACGTTGATCAAAAGCAGAGTTAAATTTCTAGTCTTTACTTGATTTATTGAAGAAAGCGAAACGATAGAAACACAGAAGATGTGTTGTTCTTTCGTTTGAGCGCTCGCGAAGAACGTTTATTAATGTATCATTTGCTGAAAATTCGTAACAAAATTTGTCAAATTTGCGACGCGGGTGAAACGTGATGCCTCTTTAACCAAGACCAACAAGAGATCTAGACAGGCTATACTAAGAGAACGTCGACCACTATACCCTTCTGTAGGCAAGTCTGTGAACACTGATGTCGTTAAATGCCATGTATAAACTCGCGCAAAGGATTGCGCACACAGCTAGAAGGACACAGAGTTGCCAACGAAGCAGGCTACTAGCAAACGTACTTCTGGTAGCTGCTTTCTTCTTAGACGCCAAAGAGAGGCATCACCTTTCACTCGCGTCGCAAATTTGTCAAATTTTGTTAGAAATTTTCACCAAGTGATACATTAATAAACGTTGTTCCCGAGCGCTCAAACGAAAGAACGACACATCTTCTATGTTTCTATGGTTTCGCTTTTTCCAGTAAATCAAGTAAACAAAATATATGCACCTCTTCTTTACACCAACTTATAACTGCCTCGCAGTCGTCTGTGTTGTCAAATATAGGTATGGAAATGTACGGACAACGCATAAATTATAGTACGAGTCAGCACGCCCAATATATTAAACGAAAGCTAAGAGTTAGGAGATTTTGGATATGATCAAGACAGAACAAGTCTTTGACCCAGTCTTCCGAACGAACCACCAAAACTTTGTAAACATTGGCTATGTCATGAAGAATCAATGACCGAGCAAATCTGGGCGAAAAGTGGACTGGGAACTATACGACATTTCCTTGGCCCAATTTGCGAGATTGATTTCCAAGCGTGGAAGATCAACCTTGCGAAGAGCAAGTGAATACCCGAGAAGAATGGATGATCTTATCTGATCTTAACACCCCATTTGAAGACCCTGAACAAACACCAGAGTCAACACATGACTGGCACCTAGACAGAGTCCAGTATTCTGATCAACAAATTTATGAAATGCCAACATGGATAAAAAACAAAAGAGATAATCATATCACTACTGACCAGTATGAAGTTGTAGATATAAATAGTTTCAGTGAAATGCAAGGACTTGCTTATAATATTGTCAAGTCACATTTTGATGATACTTATTTACATGAATGGCTTAGCACCTGATTACTTGTCATCTATTTTTAAGTTAAGATCTGAGGTGCACAGTCGAAACACCCGAAACTGTGACAAATTACATTTACCGAAGTGCAGAACTTCGCTAGCACAACAAGCCTTCCATTATAGAGCTGTCCACATTTGGAACTCTCTTCCTAATAACATTACAGAGATTAATGCTGTGAAGCCTTTCAAGCACGCGCTAAAAAAGCTCCTCATTGAGGATTGGAAGTCTGAGAAGCATTAGCAATTAATTGTTAATATGTGCGCGTTTGAACTATAAATAAACTCATATAGTAGCCAGTTTTACCTAGTTTTTATACATTTGTAATATTTACATTTACTTCAAATTTTTATTGTAAATTAGGTCTGAAAAGCCCAGTTTGGGAGACTAATTAAAATATTGTATTGTACTTCATCAGAAAAAGAGCCATTATGTCTCATTATAATTGGTGTAGCTGGTACTGGTAAGAGTTACCTTATTAATGCTATTCGCAACGTTTTGCAGAATAAATGTGCAGTTACTGCAACAACTGGTAAAGCCTCATATAATATAAGAGGTATCACTGTTCACTCATTGTTGAAATTACCCATTGGATCAAGGGGTAAAAAAGATCTTACAGGTCAAAGCCTGTGCAGATTGCAAGAAAGTCTAAATGGGGTTGACTATATTCTTATTGATGAATATTCTATGCTAGGTCAAGTTGCTTTTGGCTGGATAGACAAGCGTTGCAAACAAGCAACAGCATGTCATAACAAAGTTTTTGGAGGGAAATCCCTGATCTTAATTGGTGACCCAGGCCAGTTGCCACCTGTAGCAGATAAGCCTCTTTATCATGCTAAACCATCAAGTGATGTTGGTGAACAAGGGTACCAAACTTACAGAATGTTTGACAAAGTTGTTAAGCTCACTATTAATCAGCGAGTACAAGGTATAAGTTCTGAACAGGTCGGGTTCAGAGATTTACTGTTGCGACTCCGTAAAGCCGAGTCAACAGTCAATGACTGGAAATTACTTTTGACTCGCCAGCCATCAGACATCCCAAATCTGTCTGAATTTGAAGATTCTACCAGACTCTTCTATAGCAATTGAACAAGTTGCAAATTATAATCATGAACAACTGACTAAACTTGGGCATCCAGTTGCTCACATCAATGCTCGGCATTCATCTGCAACTGCAAAGAAAATTTCTTCAGAAGGCATGTCTGGATTACAACCTGTGGTATTTCTAGCCAAGGATGCTAGGGTCATGCTAACCATGAATTTATGGTCAAGTGTTGGTCTCTGCAATGGGGCTACTGGAACAGTCATTGACTTCATATTTGAGAACAACCATCACCCACCAGACTTGCCTGTTGCTGTAATTGTTCAGTTTGACAACTATAGAGGTCCTTCATTTATTGAGACCCAACCGTCATGTGTCCCAATATGCCCTATCACTGTCTCGTCACAGTCAGAAAATGGTTTCCATGAGAGGCAACAGTTACCTCTCAGACTTGCTTGGGCTCTGACGATACATAAGAGCCAAGGACTCACACTTTCAAAAGCTTGGATTGATATTGGTAAATCTGAGAGAACTGCTGGAGTGTCTTATGTTGCAATCAGCAGAGTGAAAACACTATCATCTTGTGTTATTGAACCCATGACTTATGAAAGGTTGACAAGCTTAAAATCATCTGTAAATTTACAGTTTAGACTTCAAGAAGAAAACCGGCTTCACTGTATGGCACAGATGACATCCACTGCATTTAGCAACTCATAAAACAAACACCGAGTAATATAAAAGGGGATTTCTATTGAGTAACCCAAAAAGTTAGAATGTACTGTAATTATGCAGTGAACAAATATACTAAATGACATGTATTATTATACATTTCCTTTCTTTGACATAAATTACTTATATTAATTAATATTATTTTTTAATGAAAACGATATAATTGGCAAGGTCAACGGTAAGTTTTTATCTTTTATAATATTAGTACCAGTCTACTGTATATAATCCCTCATAATACCCCCTCTCCCTCCCCCCTTGTTTCTGTTCTCTCTGTTTGTTTTTTAAACTATGTTTACTTTGTTTAATAAATTCTTCTTTTAATTTATAGATTTTAGTCATTCTGGATGCATTATATAGTATAATGTACAATGTGTCCCCCCCAAAAACAATAACTGACGAAGAGTCTACTGAAAAGAAGTGGATTGCCAATTTATGCCCTGATGTACATACATATCATGTGATTTGGAATAATGATAATCTACAATGGTTTCAACGATAACTCCCTGCACAACGCTGTATGTCATGTGGATACATGTGTAATAAACTAATAATTATGTGGAAATCTCCCAAAACTGGATTCTGAGAAAAATCAATGCTTTACTGAAAACGTCATTATGGATTTATTGGTGTATCTACGCTGGTGATTTCAATAGATGGACATGTAGGAATGAATACAAAAATATCTCGCCAAAAGAAATTGAGCTAGCTTCACACCAAGAGTGACTGCAGTGCAGGCTAATCCTACCATGTCAAGAAGTGTAATAAAAGCCATCATATCCTGTATATTAACAATGGGATTATAACACACAATATAGTATACAGTATGACATGTACATGTCATTTGCGATTATAAATATCTACTCCTAATCATGGACCCTAAAAAACTGCTACAGTACATTATGTGGATACCTGCGTAATTATGTAATGGAAATCTCCTCAAAAGGAGTGACTTGTTTAGAGACTCAGAAAACCAAATGACATAATCATCTCCCTTTGGGAACGAACATGTTATTTTTAAAAAATCCTAATATTACTTGTCTGATCCCTACTGTACATTATCCTGTAATGAATGAAATATCTCCTGAAGAAGTGGATTGTGCCTGGGAAGTCCAAAGAATCTGATAAAGTCAGAGATTAACAATCAAATAATAACACAGTGCATCTACTGTAGTCTGTAGTGTATACTTTAGATTCCGGCAATAGCCTTGCCAATATATTGCAAAATTGTACTAGGTACATTATACCAATAATTTTGTAACTTTAAAATCTATGATAATT
Source organism: Corallium rubrum (assembly GCA_964035015.1). Lineage (NCBI taxonomy): Eukaryota > Metazoa > Cnidaria > Anthozoa > Scleralcyonacea > Coralliidae > Corallium > Corallium rubrum. The sequence goes on along the minus strand of OZ036000.1, from coordinate 13,212,557 downwards.
AAATATTTCATATCAAAAACACCACGTTCAATTTCACTCGACACATTTTCCCATTGATGATAAAGTGTGACGATTCCCGTGGCAAGGCAGCACTTCCCTTGCGATAGTAACTCCTAGTTTTAAAGTATCCCTGAATCATACTACTCCAATCATACAGCATTGCAATGGGCAATTCCCCTTATAGCAATGCATCATGGGAGTTGTGGTAGGCTTTCACTTTCGAGCGAAATGGCCGCCGCGAGGCGAGCATTTTGTCTGAAAGAGTAACTAGTTGTTTTACAATATTTCCTTTCCGCAATGAGGATTTTAGACTTCTCAATGGGATTGGGAGGGTGTAAACCACATTTTGTACAAAAGACAGCGAAATCGCAGCTAAAATAAGCGAGGAAATTACTTCAGAGTGACTCGACAAGCGAATATTGATCAAATAAATACGATTCGAAGACGGTCCTTCCCGGACGTGAACAGGTGAGTAAGTAGTTCGATTATAGCTCAGTATATAATTCAGCTTTTGTGACATGTATAAGTTGTTTGTCAGTCACGATCGCTTAGTTGTTGTGCTCGGAAGTCTTTCTTCCTGGCGTATTTGCTTGTTGAAATCAACAATGTTGGGTGATGCACTCGACCTGTTGTTCGTAATTGCCTCTGTATTTACACGATGTTTTTTAAACTTTTTGGCGCGAAAAAAACCCCGTTTCTTGAGCAAGAGTTGAGATATTTTACAAAGACGCCAAGCATAAAATAGTCTTGTCAGGGTTTTCGTTCGTTGTTTTCCGCTTCTGTTCCCATTGTTGTCGTCGGTTCCTATCCTCTTAGAATAACAAGTAGGTTCTAGAATTAGTGTAGGCTGTAAATATAAATTTAGGACTATAAATGTGCAATAAACTTTTTAGTAAATATAAGAAATAATCAAATATCTAATTCAGTATTGTAAATAATAATAAAGCATAGATAGATAGCATATTTAAACCATATTAAATACATAGTTAATTTTAAATAGTAGATAGTTTGTTAAAATGTACATATTTTGTTAAACATATTTGAATAAGTTATAAATTTTATAATGGAGGATGAACCTTGTACTTCAATGAAGAGTCAGAGAGAAAAACAATTGCCAGTTCCTAGTGTAACTGAAATGTGGACAAAGAATTTAACAGCTATCCCAGCATTTTCATACCAAAAATTGGAAGAACACCTAATCTTTACATGCGAAAAAACATCAGACCATAAGCCAGCAGACGCCTTAAAACACAAGAAAGGTGGATATCGACTTTTTAAGGCAGGGTTTGCAACCCAAATCAAGGTCAAGTCCAATGTAAAGAAAGGTGATGACACAAGTTATTTTCTTGTCCGCTGCCAAGTAAGTGCTCAAATGCGGAAAAAAGAGTACCAGGTCTATGTTCACTTTGATCAAACCTCTGGGAATATTGTGTTTGCAAAATGCTACTGTCCTGCTGGAGCTGGAGGTCGCTGCAAACATGTAGCAGCCATTTTGTTTCAGTTGTTGGACTACATTGAGCTAGGACTGACTGAGATACCCGATGACAAAACATGCACTCAGGAACTTCAGCAGTGGCATGTTCCCAAGAAATCACAACCACAGGATGCTGTCCTTTTTGAGGATCTTATTTTCCCCCAAGACAGCTACGAGAAAGATAAACATGGCCGCAAACGCCCTATTGTGGAAGGTAAGAGGCAGATATACAGTTCTACTTCAGAAAAGGTTCGCAAAAGTGACTTAGAAAAGCTTAAAATTGGTTTGGAAACAGCTGGTAGTAACTGTTCTGTGATTGGGCTTCTCACTGACAATGACTGTGTTCCATGTGAATTTGATGTTAACACACTACCATCTAGGCAGAGAATGATTAATGCAGAGAATGTAGCACTCTGACTTCTTGGTTGTGAGGGCATCTCTAAAAGAAGCTCTGTGCAATCAATAATTACCCTGGTGTTGGGGTAATTTTCCTTGAAACTTGCTGGCATGCTTTCTCTTACATAATCTTGGGAGGGCCAAATAGGAATGGACCTCAACCTTTTATACAAAAAGTCAAGCCATGTAATCCAAATTCTTGAAACCTGGGATACTGATATATTGAACCTATTTGCCAAGTCCCTTTCCAACAGACCACATCTAAACCTCGAAAGACACAAAAATAGTTCTTCTTCTGGAGATAATCCTCGCTTCCGTCCACATTTCTGTCGTGTTTCTTCTTGGGTACTATTATTTGCACCAATGTATCTTAATCTTTCACATGCAGGGCAAAGATAGTCATATAGAGCTTTGAATGTTCTGTAATTTGGAAATCCAGTATACAATTCAAAATCAACATCACTACTTTTAAAACGTTGCACAGAAAATGTATGTTGTTCAAGCCTTTCTTTTAGAGTTGAAATATCAAGTTCCTGTTGTTGATTTTGTTGTTTTAATCTCTTGACTTCTTCCTCAAGTTTGTGGATCTTATCTTTTGCGTTTTCAATGGCTTCACTTTCTTCTTGCGATGCATCCAGCAGAGTGTTAGTTCTTTCTCTACATCTGTGTGTTGGTCGAGGTTTTGTTGGGGTAGGCTTGATAATTTTGGGTACAAGAGTTGGTATGTTTCCAGTGTAAGTCTTCTTCCCTCCCTCAAAATGTTTTGAACAAACTCTGTGGTAGTCATTTGGTGTAAAGTCAGCCCTACTCACCCAGTGTAACCAAGTCTTTCTTAGTTTGGGGTCTTTTGGAAATTTGTAAAATGAGAGCTCACGATTTTTTCTGGAGTTGCTACCACAGTTAGGGACACAGCAAGATGTTCCACCACCGCCTTTTTTTCTTTTTTTCAAGCTCATACTAATTTTTAAGGTTTCTGGCAATTGTTTTTCTCTCTGACTCTCCATTGAAGTACAAGGTTCATCCTCCATTATAAAATTTATAACTTATTCAAATATGTTTAACAAAATATGTACATTTTAACAAACTATCTACTATTTAAAATTAACTATGTATTTAATATGGTTTAAATATGCTATCTATCTATGCTTTATTATTATTTACAATACTGAATTAGATATTTGATTTTTTCTTATATTTACTAAAAAGTTTATTGCACACAACACGGCAAGAAACTCGACGGTTTTTCAAAATATTTAGTAAATTTATAGTCCTAAATTTATATTTACAGCCTACACTAATTCTAGAACCTACTTGTTATTCTAAGAGGATAGGAACCGACGACAACAATGGGAACAGAAGCGGAAAACAACGAACGAAAACCCTGACAAGACTATTTTATGCTTGGCGTCTTTGTAAAATATCTCAACTCTTTCTCAAGGAACGGGGTTTTTTTCGCGCCAAAAAGTTTAAAAAACATTGTGTAAATACAGAGGCAATTACGAACAACAGGTCGAGTGCATCACCCAACATTGTTGATTTCAACAAGCAAATACGCCAGGAAGAAAGACTTCCGAGCACAACAACTAAGCGATCGTGACTGACAAACAACTTATACATGTCACAAAAGCTGAATTATATACTGAGCTATAATCGATCTACTTACTCACCTGTTCACGTCCGGGAAGGACCGTCTTCGAATCGTATTTATTTGATCAATATTCGCTTGTCGAGTCACTCTGAAGTAATTCCTCGCTTATTTTAGCTGCGATTTCGCTGTCTTTTGTACAAAATGTGGTTTACACCCTCCCAATCCCATTGAGAAGTCTAAAATCCTCATTGCGGAAAGGAAATATTGTAAAACAACTAGTTACTCTTTCAGACAAAATGCTCGCCTCGCGGCGGCCATTTCGCTCGAAAGTGAAAGCCTACCACAACTCCCATGATGCATTGCTATAAGGGGAATTGCCCATTGACTTTCTTCGAAAATAATGTTGTTCTTCGTCTCGCTCCGTAGTTCATACAACATGACGAGGAAATATAAACAGTCACACTACTGCACACATTACAAGGTCAGCGGTTACACCAAAAGGTTAACACACAACACGATAGCAATATATCTGCGCGTTTCGCTGATACAAAAATACGGTTGTAAGTTCATGTCCAAAATAACCTGGGTACTTCATGAAAGCCTGACCCCAACACACCCCCTAAACCTAAGCAATAAATTCGTGCATATTGGACATGGACTTTTAATGCCAAATTACCAAAAATACTAACAGAGCCGAAACCTAGACCTGGCTACCACAGTAGCCCAAGTAATTAAAAATATCAGTGCCCTGCACAAAACACGAATAAAAGCCATCCAACACAGGATAAAAATAACATAACATTTAATAAAATCTAACGTTTCGTTGTTTCCTCGAACAACATCTTCGGAGATATGAGTTACATGAGTTACTAGTTGAATATATATGGTGACATACAGAATTCTAATTACATGAGTAGACCAGTCAAAAGAAAGAACTAAAATATATTACACTGAGGTTACATGACAGAAAAGCGGTAATCGGCACATGCATGTAATTAGAATTCTGTTTGTCATCATATATATGCAACGAGTTAGTGTATCATGTAATTCATATCTCTGAAGATCTTGTTCGAGTAAACAACGAAACGTTAGATTTTATTAAATATTATGTTATTTTAACTTATCATGTGTTGCATGGTTGCTTTTATTCGTGTTTTGCGCTGGGCACTGATATTTTTAATCTTTTGAATCTTTATAGGGAAGAATGGAGCTCGAGGAGACGCATAATATCTGGAAGCAGAGATCTCATGTTATGAGATACTTCAAAGAAACGTATCCTGAAAGGAAAACAGACTTTTTATCTAAATTTTATGATGGCTATGACTAGGTTTTGCTGAGAACTCCAAACACGTTTTCATTTAAGGCGCAATCTGGGTTTTGTTAACTCTGACTCACCGTCACTGTATCTTTTCATTTTTTTTTTGAAAGTTAAAAAAAAAAATTTGTTTTTCTTAGTTTCGTTGCTAGAAAGTGGTTATTAATGGAAAGGCCTGCTGAGGTTTGGTTTTGTGTGCTGGGCTTTTTAATTTTTGCTTGTCTGCGCATACGTACGCCGAACTGAGCTTAGCTGGTTATATTACGAAATATAATTCAAAACTTTTTCAATAATTTATGAGGAAAACACAAAAGATATCAGTATCATGTCCGTGGTTTTATATCTGATAAAAAATCCTCCTAATTTACATAGACTTTAGTTTTGATTTTTAGGCTGAAACAACGTTTTAAAAATTACTACGCCAATGAACTTACTAAATGGGTCGTTTTTTGGCGGTATACGTGTCTACCATATAAGCAAAAAACACTCGGCTATCGTCTCGCTGTTTATATGATAAAACACTGCTACTTATGTTTTAAATATAGGATAATGCTTGAGCTTCGGGGCCTTCTTAAAAATAACAGAGTCTAGTCGTCTGATAAACCACATGGATTCTTACAATCTTGAGCATTACATCCACAAACAGGGATGCATCGCCGATTGTTTTTGTAGCACTTTAAAGCTCCGCTATGGCACTTTTTTGTACATCCACATGAAGTTAAGCCGATATAAAAATGCTGGACAGACGGTAGGGTTGTCCATTTTACTTGTAGATTTCCCTCAGATACTTGCCATCCACCAGTTTCATCTGGTAAGTCAACAGTTTGCCAACTTCTATTTGCCTGTAACCAGATCTTTGCTTGGTGGTTGCATTGGGAAAAATGCAAATGAAAAACATCTTTGGTTGGAGGGAGTTTTTCAAACTCTTAGTTATTTCCTTTCTCAAATAAATCGTTTCTGCGTTGGTTAACCCCGGATAGTGGATTTGGTGCTCCGTACATTCGACAAATAAACTCCTCAGCCTTGTTTTGTGAACCATCCCAACCAATAACACAAAGTAAGTCTGGATGTTGTTCAAAAATCTTCCAGCATTTCCTTTTTCCAAAACTTGTAAATGAAGATGTTGTGTCGCTTCCTGTTAGTGCATGAAATCCTATAGAAAACTATCTATCATCTGCTGGGAAAGCTGTTGAGCAATGTGTACTGGATAACATTTTCTTTGTTTAGCAGTTCCACCAAGCATCCATGTTTCTGCCTACTGATTTTGTCCTAGAAAATATACTAAAAGCAAGAACACATCTGTGTCCCTACACACTACCAAAAGCCTGTTGTAACTATTTCTAACTGCATCGCAGGCATGCAAAACAATACGAGTGTCAGCTTCTTCATGGTTGCATCAAATGCACCATGTTACCTGTATGTGTTGATTGGGCCTTAGTTGTGTCCTTGAAGCCACCACTTGTCACTAACCCACAACCATTAGGAAGGTCACTACCATGTATCATGAGATAAGACACTTAGAAAATTGGCAAGGTCTGCTTTATTTTCTGGCAATTATGCAATGAAGTTTGCCCACGCCTGTGGCAGTGGTAAATCGTCTCGATGAATTATCTTGCGAATAGGTCTCATTTGTGCTTCGTCTGTTCCTGGTTGCTGTTTTTGTTGATTGTTGGACATATGTATCAAAAAGAACATCAATTCGTTTAACATTTTCATCAATGTTATGAGTAACTGCCTTGAAAAAAACTTTTACGTAATCTTCAAATGTTTTACTGTTATGTGGTTTACCAAGGGATTGAACAAGGGCATGACCATCAATTAATAAACATGTTTAGTTTACAGAATTTGGTCTTGGGACTGATTGTAGAATTTCAATATCATCTGTTAGAATATCAAGCAAATCTGACTTGGATGTTGTGTTCATATCACCATTCACTTTTGCCAAGGACAGTGGTCATGTTGGAGAATTTCTTGCATATTAATCTTCCGACCTGCCATTGATGCTGTAAGCAATCGCTGTAATAATTTCCTAACAGCCTTTATGATTTTTTTCTCATCTTGTTTCAGCTAGATGTAGTTTTCTCGTACATTGTATAGCATATCCTCCTGAATTTCGCTTAATGAAACATCATTCGTGGCTAGTAAAGTAAGTTGTTGTTGTTGCGGTGGTTACTCACTACTCTCATGTTGACTTGCATCTACGTCTTGATTGACTTGAAGAAAACATTGTGCATCATTGATCCTAAAAACATTGAATCTGGTGAACTGATCTTTCAATTTTTTTACTGCTTCTTCATCAAGTCTCATTCTAGTTGGCTGAGCATCTTTACGGGAAGAAATTATGTCACAATCATTGGCCTTTTCTAAATCTAGCAAGACCCTAGTGGAATGAGAAACATAAGAACGTTCTGCCCATGTTACGCAAAATTTGTCTCTAGCTGTATCATTTCGTCTAATGCCAATAATACCATTTGATATCTTGCATACTTTGTTTTGCCTTTCTGTAGCTTGGTCAATGGGAACCTGGTTGAACCTTGCTTTTCGTCGCTTTACAACAAAATTTCCATTCATAAATTCACTGTAGAGTAATGGTTGTGATGTTTCCAAAGCTTTCATTTTAGCGAAGTAAATGGTTCTCCCCATCGAGCATAATTTGTGTGATCAATAAATGGTCATCCAATGTAACATTGCAGCAAAAGAATCCAAGTGAAGAAGCCAATTACCATCACGATTTGCCCTGATAAAATATAGCATTGTTTCCACCATCTTCATGTATGTTCTCCAGAGAACAAAATTTGCTACATTGGCAAATGTGTTGTCAAATTCATTAGTAAGATCTCAATAAGATTACTGATCCCATCATGTGCATTGTTTCTTGGCCCGTGCTGCTGAAAACTCTGTACAATGACATCTACTTTTGAAACTACATCTAGCTCTCTTCCACTTTCTCTGAGCCATGTTGAATATAGGTGTAAATAAATTTGCCATAAAGCTTCATAAGGCAAGGTATGTCCACGTACTGCTCTGTAGTAAGCCTTGCCTTCCATCATAGCATCAGTGCTGTTTTCGGCAAATGTTTCCGCCTCCACCCAAACATCTACAAGTCCAGTATTTTCCATGTGTTGTCCTATGGCATTCAAGAAGTTGAAAAGAATGTGCAAGTGACCATTAATCAAAACAACATTCCTATATTTCCCACGGCTATGACTGTGTATGGCTGACTTTTCACTGATGTCAACAAGGCGATTGATAACAGTTGTCATGGTATGAATAGGAAGCATACCAGGAGCTGTCCATTTGGTGTGAGTCATACTTACGTGCCAGTATCCAAGCTGTATTCTTTATTTTGCATGTACCCGCTCACAACTTTCCTTGAACCAAGTATCATCTTCTATTTGTAGATCTTGGTGAAATACTGGTGAAGGTCTTTCACGTGGTAGGTGTGCATTATCTAGTTTGTGTAACTTCTCTAGCCTGTCCCATGCAAGAGTTTTGGCTCTACCAATTTTAGTGTCTTGATCAGGTCGTTGATTGCTTGGTCCTCGTTGCCATAACATCTGGGTGCAGTGAAAGGTATTTTTGCGCCATCAATAGTCTCTTCTAGAACATCAATATTATCACAGGAAGCAAGAACAACATGACCAGGTGAGTATGTTACAAGCTCGCAGGGGACATACACATTTCCATTCATTTCCTATCTTGTCAAAATATCATCTGCAATTGTGGTGTCAATTCGTCGGATTGTATCCGTTCCTATATTGTATAGAAAGTATGTTCTTGTGTGCGCGCATATAATTATACAGTATCATTGAGTCGTTGAACTATACCCAGACGAGCAGTCCGAGACGCATCTACGCATTGCGGACCTATTTTTTTATATATTAGACGGCAATCTCGAAATTATTCGAGGAAGGTGTGTACGAAAAATTAATTAAAGGTGTTACCAGGCATCGATGAGAAGCTCTTGATAGCTATAAGCGAGAAACCGATCAGCAAGCTGAAGTTTCAAAAATAGTACAAGGTGTTCAATGTGGTAGAAATAAAGGAAAGGGGAGTAGCTTAATCCGCACAACCAGCGGAAATATGTGAAGAATGTTGACGTCATAGGGGTGTGCGCACATGGTGTGCGCACAGGTGTGCGCACATGATGTGATGTCATAGGGGTGTGCGCACAGGTGTGCGCACATGATATGATGTCATAGGGGTGTGCGCACAGGTGTGCGCACACCTTTACGTAAATCCTTAAACAGGTGTGTGCGCACACCTTTACGTAAATCCTTAAAAAATTAATAAAGATTTTTTTAAAAACAAATATAACAGGTTGTCTGAGCTGAAAGAATGAACTGCCAATATTGTGGGAAAATGTTTAGTAAAGGCTATAATCTAAGACGGCACGAAAATGACGAGTAGGGACGGAAAGTCCTTATTAATAAACACCACTTGATTTTTGGACTAGGAATTTCTTTCGTCCATGCTTTCTATAGTTACTTCAACTTTAGCAACCGGTTTTTGTCGATCATTCTCTAACGCATTTAATCTTGCTTGAGTAAGATATGGCTGCCTTTTCTCGCGAGAAAGTTGATGAACATCAGCCAAATGGTTGGATAGCTTTACCAAACTTTGTTTCCCACATAAGGGACGATCTTTACGTCTTCGTGGCATGTTTCGAAATGAAGTTCTCTGATTCGCAAGCGCGTGTAATATAACTCATAAAATGACATTTAGACGTCTAGTCAGCAATCGGGCCATCGGGCCTCATCGGGCCATATGAGCAAATGAGCAAGTGCTCATGAGTAGTTATGAGCAAATGAGCAAGTGCTCAGAGCAGTTATGAGCAAGTGCTCATGAGCAGTTATGAGCAAATGAGCAAGTGCTCATGAGCAGTTATGAGCAAATGAGCAAGTGCTCAGAGCAGTTATGAGCAAATGAGCAAGTGCTCATGAGCAGTTATGAGCAAATGAGCAAGTGCTCATGAGCAGTTATGAGCAAATGAGCAAGTGCTCAGAGCAGTTATGAGCAAATGAGCAAGTGCTCAGAGCAGTTATGAGCATGTGCTCATCTTCTCATCTCACAAAAATGAACGGCTCTTCAACGCGGGACGACTTTGCTGGTTCAGGTACCCATTGAAAATAACCACATGCCGTTTCTTTCTCGTGTAACCATTTACACAAACAAACAATGTAAGAACCTGAACTTATAAAAGTGTCTAATGCACATTGTCATTCTGATCATTAATCCAAAAAGAAAGATAATTTAAAATGGCTTGGTAATCAGAAAAACCTGAACTCTGTCTCAAATCCATCAGAAGGTTAAGAGTTGCCTCATGATCTTTTCCAAAATCTTTAAAATGTTCCGCCGCTTGTCCATGGTAATCTAGCTTCATGACACGAACTGCTTCGATAAATTCCTTCCAGGGGATTACCTACTCCAAGCATATTTTGCTCTAAAATCAGTACGATTTCGCGTTCGCCATACCCCATTTTTCGCCCTTTTGACGTCAGCCTGTGCGCACACCCTAATAACGTCACAGCCTGTGCGCACACCCCTGTCACGTCAGCCTGTGCGCACACCTGTGCGCACACCTCACTTCCGGTATGAAAGCATGACGTCACTTCCGGTCCTGTATGTCCGGTTTAAGCTACTAAGGGGGCTAGCTTGGCGATCGGGGAAACTCCAAATGCTATGGGGTTGATTGTTTTAAATATTTGTGGGGGAAATTTTAACATTACGATCGGGAAAAAGTGAAAATAGTTTGTAATAACTATTGATGACTGATAAATGTATAATAGTGAGGCAAAGAAGTGTTGTTAGTAATGAAGCCGATTTTTTGCATGTAGTGTACAATTTGTTATTAAAAGGTATGTGTGCAGATTGGGGTCATTGAGGCGGAATAGGAGGTTATTAAGAAATAATGACCTCCAGTTCCACTTGATTGACCACAATAGTGACCTACCAGTGACCATTGAAGTCGCTTGTTACTCGGGCTACCGCAGGTAGACGAGTCTAGGTTTCGGCTCGGGTTTTTTTCCCCTTCTGTGTCACGCTCTTAGCCTACTTCGCAGGCCTCTCTAATCAGAAGGCGCAGGCTCAAGTCAGTAGATAACCCCCCCCCCATATAGTGTATCGAAGGGATGCCGCCTCATTAATATTCAGCGTGACTCACGCACCGTGACTCATGCATGACTCACGCATGACTCACGCCTGTGACATGTTTGGACAAGACTGGAATATAGTTAGTGCGCATGAAATTATATAAATTGAATAATATGGAGACTTTGAATATTATATTAACCTAAATGATCAAACCTAGTCTTATACACGTTTTGTGGCAATAAGTGTTAACAATTTTAGAGAGTTATCGTTTACTTTGGCCAAGTTTGTAGAGGAACGAAACAGAAATGGATAGAGACACTTTATACTTTTTATCTTAAACCTGGTTTTTAGGATTTTAGCGGGGTTTTGGTTAAGTAATCTGAGTGTTATTTACGAAGAGATGAATGTTGACAGTTTTGGTCGAATTATCGCTTATCTAACCCTAGTGTATAGAGTATATATACGAATCCTTGGATGAAGAATCAATTCGAGAAGCCGTAAGAAGAACGATTTTAAGTGTGGAGATATAAAGCCAAAGCGGTTTATTACTTTGAAAGCGTTGCTACGCTTTCTGTTACTAAGTGTGCTATTTGCATATTTATCCTCAGTGCACGTGCAGGAGACAAAAGAGAAACTCATTAGGGGCAATTATGAGGATTAGGGAAGTCTAGGCGAGAAAGTCATTAACAACACGCGTACATGTAATACAGAATTTAAACTATTTTATTGAGAAATATATCTTTACACAAAAAACTCTTGATTATTTAGTGATCTATCGGTAACACTAGCATATTGGCATACAGTACATCTTATAATCCGAAGGCATGGATCATGAGTCTTGAATTCTGTACCACAAACATTACATATCAGATTTCGAATAACACATTTGTTAAAATATTTCCACAAACACGTAGGACACTCAATTACATGTGTAAAATTAACAGGATTCTGACAACGTTCGCAATCAACAGGTTCGTCAATTATAGAATGTTTCTGATTCTATTTTGGTGTAATCTTTATCGTGTTCTGAATCTTCTTCGGAGGACGTTTCTTCGTTTTCGCTTTCTGATTCTGTTTCTTCTTCTGTCTGCGCCAACATTGTCAGCACTCGAACATTTTCGATAAGGTTTTTGTCAGTGTTAATGTCGGCGAATCCTTTTACAAATACATTTAGACCAGCTGGTTCGGGAATTCCTGAGACGTAAGGTGATACGCAGTATTCTACCAATTCGGCTATTTTTGTGTTTGGTATAGTTCTTCCTTGATTCAAAGAATGATACACAATTTCTCCTTTGGGATTCCATGTTAAGTTGACATAGGACGCGAGTAAACTATTCAGCAAAGAAGACGCTGTCGCTTCATCGACTCCGTAGTCAAAGTGTGACAGTATTTCTTTAACACGAAAATCATCATGTAATCTTTCTCCCATCGTGTTCAGGGTTCGAATGAGGGTCTTTACAAAATATCGTTCTTTTATATTAGTTCTGCGAGTCCGTCTAAAACAGGACCAAGTAAGACATCAAGAAATCCTGCACCTTTTTGAACCAGTATCTCCTTTTTCTCATAAAACTACTTCGGGGACTAGCCAAAGTTGATATGTCGTCGCTATAAGGCTTAACGTCTTCAAGCAAAGCAGGTGATAATTGATATTGCATTGACCAAAAGTTCAACATACAATCACAAATGCATCTAATTTGCTCGGGGTTTGCAGTCTGCAACAGAGCTCGCTGTTGAATAGGTTCACTTGTACATAAAAGTTCAAGAAACGGTTTGTGCTTTTTCATCAACATCTCTATTTGACAGTCAGTGTCTAAATGAGGAAAACGCTACCAAAACACACATTTTAAGAGGAGGAGGAGGAGAAAGAGGAGGAGAAAGAGGAGGAGGAGGAGGAGGAGAAAGAGGAGGAGAAAGAGGAGGAGGAGGAGGAGAAAGAGGAGGAGCAGGAGGAGGAGGAGGAGAAAGAGGAGAAGGAGGAGGAACAAATAAACACACACATACACATACACATACACATACACATACACATACACATACACATACACATACAAAAGCATTTAGGTTAAAAATATTTATTTCGGTTTTCGTTCAAACATATACATATACTAGAACTACATAAATGCAATATCCCCTCGCTCGCTTTTACAGCAACCCCCCCCCCCCCCCCTCTTGCGCTCTTTTTTATTGGAGGCCTGGAAATAGCTACCCCTGTCGGAACGCATTCTCGTACCCAGATCCTCGCGAATGGTCGGAACGATGAAAATATAGTTTTAATTATGGTAGAATATTTGAAATAAAAAAAAAACACTCTATTTCTTGGAAGAAAAATGCCACAAAGAACAGAGAAAAATTTAAGGATGCTATTTCGTAAAATACATTGAGATGAAGAAAATTTCACGTCGCCTCCAGGATTTGAACTCAATCTCGTTCGCGTGCAAACCGACGACGTTACCACCACACTACTGAAGCAGGCATCAAAATTTTATTAAAATATTAGGGTTATGCTTTACAGTTCTTTCTTCCCATGTTTACAAAGAACATCGCTTGGTATCTAAAAATATTTGCATTTTGAAAACTACTCAAAGTATATTCATTTATGGCATTTTAAATTTATTTAAACTAATATAACAAAAACAATTCTTCATTTCGAAATCTGAATTGCTGAAAATGTTTTCACATACATGTTAATAAATATTTCAGCAGTATTTGTAGTCTTTGTACGTTTTACAAAAGAAGAAATGTTCCTTCTCCATTTTTATGCTGAATTATAAACAACCGCTAAGTCATGTGTAGTTTTACAATAAGAAAGCCATTTAAAAGGAGATAAGACGGCAGCCACAGGTCAAAAATACAACGTAAGGGGCATGGCAAGAAAAAACATGCAATGGATATGATACGTACTTCAAGGACACACAAAATATAAAACAAAATTAACAGTGATACTGATAGATGTAAACAGGGAAACTCAACAGTTTTGCTACTAAGTGTTCGTGATTACTGAGAGCGACTGCTCTATATTTTTACCGTAGCTTTATAAACTTTTCGGCCTTTGTCTTCGTTTCTTTCGAGTTTTGGTTTGACGGGTTTCCTTTTAGTCAAGTCTGAAGACTTTATATACGTAAACGTTGACTTGTTTCTGTTCTTTTGAAAAGGATACGTATCCCAAAAACTCCTTTCTCAAGTCTTTTTGTCAAGAATGATATCAAATCTTTTTCAAATCTTTTTTGTCAAGAACTATATTGTTTCCAGTGCCCCACAATCTTCACCGCGCGTGGTCCGTCCACACACACACATATATATATATATATATATATATATATATATATATATATATATATATATATATATATATATACAAATATTCAGATCGCTCAAACTGATTCGCATTTCAACACGCGTGTAAAGTGGACTCCACGCATGTCGAGATTAGCACCCTCACCGGGCTCCGGGCCTTCGGCCCTACGCCCGGCTCGGGGAAAAAGTTTTAGAAAGGTCTGCTTCTTAGATTATATTTAGGTGTTTTTATTTTAAAAGTAGCATGATAATCTTTCTTGTCCTCTGATGATAATTGGGACACATCTTCTTTTGTCATGGGTAAATATTTTGATCTAGTCATCATTAGATGGTGTTCATACTCTTCTCTATCATCTGGGGTCATCTTTGCCAAGTCGCTTTCTTTCCAATCCGAAGAGCTTTCCCAATTATGAAAGAAATTATGTTTAAGCGTCGGTTGTTCAACTTTTGGAGGCGGTGTTACAGAATAGGTTTTAGGTGTAGCATGGAAACTCCACGGAAGATCGTCATTTTCTTGCTTTAACTCTGGTGTCAAATTTTCTGTATTTTGCTGAGTTTGAAGATTAGTCAGAGGTTGAGACTGATTTTGCAGTTGGTTTTGAAACGTCAGAAAACGTCCTAGCTGATTGGAGTAAAGTATGGTCTTTTCTTCAGGTGTTAACTGTGGCGCTTGTACAATATCTTGCATTTTTTGTTCTGTATTGAACATGGCATTGACAATCGGAGGTAATTGATAGGATTGCTTTTGTATGAAACTACCCAGCTGTTGCTGCAGGCTGGAGCTATTTTCTCCAGGTAGAACATTGGTCTTGAGGCGATGATCGTCGTCCGTGGTCGGTTTCAGATCAAGCATTAAATAACCATGAGGGCGACTTGTGGCTTCCTCGTAACTCTTCACAAATTCATGGACATGACCTGGGTTCACCTGCCGTGCCAAGACAGAAATTTGTTGTTTATCCCTCGGAGACTTGAATAGTACGATATAGTGTGCGTTGAGGCTGATGTTTCTTGTTTCTTTGCCTTGGTGAAATATATTCTGAACAATATAGATCACGGAGAGATTCCTGTGATGACTACCTTTAGTAAATAGACTAGCAATACGTTTGTCTCTTCCTGACTGATCCATGAGATCATCGAGGACGATCAGGTTACGTTGAGAGACTTCAAGAAAATTATCGGAGTCAATGTCGGAAGGTATACCCTCATAGAATTCGATGCCTGGTATTGTTTTGATCATTTCTAAATACATGGGCTGCCATTGCCCATAACACCAAATGATACGTTCGGGAGGAGGATTAATCGTAGTTTTGGCGTTTTCCAGAAGCGTTTTTACCCATACTGTTTTACCACTCTGAGTACACCCTGCAACAATGCATGTGAACGGATGCTGCATGACTGTTGCGTCATTGAGAAGATGTGCTGATCTTGAATAAGTACTGTTTTTATGGAAATTTTTTACATGACGTTGCATGTTGAATAGTGTAGAAAACGTTTTTCCACAAGTGCTGCAAACCCCGTGAAGTTAACTGCCAATTCGCCAGCTGCCAATTCACTGCCAATTAAGATAGCTGCCAATTCAATTTCGCGATGACGCTTCCAGTCGGCTTCGCAGAATAATCGGTTTCGCCGGTCTTTTAAATTGTTCAATCCAACTTTAACAAAAAATAATCATTCACAATCGATAATTTAAGACATTTACGTGCATATAAACAATATTTCTTCAAGTAAACTTATGTTTTAAGATTGCTAAACTTTAATATATTTTCCTCCGAATTAATAACAAACAATTAGTCTGACGGCCGCGCAGTAATTTGTCGCTACAATGTATTCTGATAAGTAGATGGGAAATCCGAAACCAGCGTTGGATTCCCCGTAAAATTCTGCATCGATCAGTATGAAGCTCACCTTTACAATTTTAAATTGATTGATTTGACTCAAGTCCAAAGACAATTTTTCTGTTTACGCGCGTTAAAGTGCACGACATATCTAAATATAGTGATACAGTCTTTTCACGCTACAAAATTTTCTGATCGGTAGATGGGAAATCCGAAAACAGCGTTGGATTCCCCGTAAAATTCCGCATCGATCAGTATGAAGCTCACCTTTACAATTTTAAATTGATTGATTTGACTCAAGTCCAAAGACAATTTTTCTGTTTACGCGCGTTAAAGTGCATGACGTATCTAAATATAGTGCTACAGTCTTTTCATGCTACAAAATTTTCTGATCGGTAGATGGGAAATCCGAAAACAGCGTTGGATTCCCCGTAAAATTCCGCATCGATCAGTATGAAGCTCACCTTTACAATTTTAAATTGATTGATTTGACTCAAGTCCAAAGACAATTTTTCTGTTTACGCGCGTTAAAGTGTGAGACGTATCTAAATATAGTACTACACAGTCTTTTCACGCTACAAAATTTTCTGATCGATAGATGGGAAATCCGAAAACAGCGTTGGATTCCCCGTAAGATTCTGCATCGATCAGTATGAAGATCACCTTTACAATTTTAAATTGATTGATCTGACTCAAGTCCAAAGACAATTTTTCTGTTTACGCGCGCTAAAGTGCATGACGTATCAAAATATAGTGTTACACAGTCTTTTCACGTTACAAAATTTTCTGATCGGTAGATGGGAAATCCGAAAACGGCTTTGGATTCACCGTAAAATTCTGCTTCGATCAGTATGAAGCTCACTTTTACAATTTTAAATTGATTGATTTGACTCAAGTCCAAAGACAATTTTTCTGTTTACGCGCGTTAAAGTGCATGACGTATCAAAATAGAGTGCTACAGTCTTTTCACGCTACAAAATTTTCTGATCGGTAGATGGGAAATCCGAAAACAGCGTTGGATTCCCCGTAAAATTCCGCATCGATCAGTCTGAAGCTCAGCTTTACAATTTCAAATTGATTGATTTGAGTCAAGTCCAAAAACAATTTTTCTGTTTACGCGCGTTAAAGTGCATGACGTATCAAAATATAGTGCTACAGTCTTTTCACGCTACAAAATGTTCTGATGGGTAGATAGGAAATCCGAAAACAGCGTTGGATTCCCCGTAAAATTCCGCATCGATCAGTATGAAGATCACCTTTACAATTTTAAATTGATTGATTTGAGTCAAGTCCAAAAACAATTTTTCTGTTTACGCGCGTTAAAGTGCATGACGTATCAAAATATAGTGCTGCAGTCTTTTCACGCTACAAAATGTTCTGATGGGTGGATAGGAAATCCGAAAACAGCGTTGGATTCCCCGTAAAATTCTGCATCGATCAGTCTGAAGCTCAGCTTTACAATTTCAAATTGATTGATTTGAGTCAAGTCCAAAAACAATTTTTCTGTTTACGCGCGTTAAAGTGCATGACGTATCAAAATATAGTGCTACAGTCTTTTCACGCTACAAAATTTTCTGATGGGTAGATGGGAAATCCGAAAACAGCGTTGGATTCCCCGTAAAATTCTGCATCGATCAGTATGAAGATCACCTTTACAATTTTAAATTGATTGATTTGACTCAAGTCCAAAGACAATTTTTCTGTTTACGCGCGTTAAAGTGCACGACATATCTAAATATAGTGATACAGTCTTTTCACGCTACAAAATGTTCTGATCGGTAGATGGGAAATCCGAAAACAGCGTTGGATTCCCCGTAAAATTCTGCATCGATCAGTATGAAGCTCACCTTTACAATTTTAAATTGATTGATTTGACTCAAGTCCAAAGACAATTTTTCTGTTTACGCGCGTTAAAGTGCATGACGTATCAAAATATAGTGCTACAGTCTTTTCACGCTACAAAATTTTCTGATCTGTAGATGGGAAATCCGAAAACAGCGTTAGATTCCCCGTAAAATTCTGCATCGATCAGTATGAAGCTCACCTTTACAATTTTAAATTGATTGATTTGACTCAAGTCCAAAGACAATTTTTCTGTTTACGCGCGTTAAAGTGCATGACGTATCTAAATATAGTGTTACACAGTCTTTTCACGCTACAAAATTTTCTGATCGGTAGATGGAAATCCGAAAACAGCGTTGGATTCCCCGTAAAATTCTGCATCGATCAGTATGAAGCTCACCTTCACAATTTTAAATTGATTGATTTGACTCAAGTCCAAAAACAATTTTTCTGTTTACGCGCGTTAAATTGCTTGACGTATTTAAATATAGTGCGACACAGTCTTTTCATGCTACAACATTTTCTGATCGGTAGATGGGAAATCCGAAAACAGCGCTGGATTCCCCGTAAAATTCTGCATCGATCAGTATGAAGATCACCTTTGCCATTTTAAATTGATTGATTTGACTCAAGTCCTAGCTCAAGTCCTAACACAAGTCCTAAACATTGGTATACAGAAAATTTTATCTGAATTTAATCGAATGGAATGGCATCTCGAAAATCACTTTGGTGTTACAAAATCTTGAAGGGGATCTGTTCAAGAGCGTCTTCACGTGAAATCTTTTTGAAATTTGTTATTGTTAACGCCACAGCTTCTGTTAAAAGAATTGTGAATATATAATTGTTCCTGAAAATCAATACAAAAAAAAATATTATATTATCACATTTATTGGCGAATAATTTTTTACTGGTGAATGCAAATATTCAGACTTCTTATAAGGGAAGGACTAACTTGATCGTGTTGTTGGCTCCAGGCCATAGCTCCAAATCGTATTCGACTTCATAGGGAAGTTGGAAAAGATTTTTTGAACCTCTGGAATAGATAAAAACATTTTATGTATATATATATATATATATATATATATATATATTTAGTTCATATGCTATACAATTCAATTTTAGACGATTGCACATTCATTTTATTTTATCTACCTACCTACCTACCTACCTACCTACCTACCTACCTACCTACCTACCTACCTACCTACCTACCTACCTACCTACCTACCTACCTACCTACCTACCTACCTACCTACCTACCTACCTACCTTACCTACCAACCCAAAAGGTAGGTAGGTAGGTAGGTAGGTAGATAGGTAGGTAGGTAGGTGGGTAGGTATGTAGGTGAGTACCTGTCAATCTATATAATGCATTGGTACCTTGCTTTTACTGGAACTATCTTTCGGAACATGTTGACCAAATTTTCTGTTATGACGTCAATAACCTAAGAAAAGAATATATGACCATTGTTCACTGACGTTGAAGTAAAAGTCGGTGAATATTGGAGACGAAGTCTAAATTTTTTAATCGTCATAATATAATTTCAGATCAGACGTGAATATTCCACAAGTTTAGAGCGACGCTAGCGTGAAAAGACTATGTAGTACTATATTTAGATACGTCATGCACTTTAACTCGCGTAAACAGAAAATTGTCTTTGGACTTGAGTCATATCAATTAATTTAAAATTTTAAAGGTGAGCTTCATGCTGATCGATGCAGAATTTTACGGGGAATCCAACGCTGTTTTCGGATTTCCCATCTACCGATGAGAAAATTTTGTAGCGTGAAAAGACTGTGTAACACTATATTTAGATACGTCATTCACTTTAACGCCCGTAAACAGAAAAATTGTCTTTGGACTTGAGTCAAATCAATCAATTTAAAATTGTAAAGGTGATCTTCATACTGATCGATGCACAATTTTATGGGGAATCCAACGCTGGTTTCGGATTTCCCATCTACCTATCAGAAAACATTGTAGCGACAAATTACTGCTCGGTCGTCAGACTAATTGTTTGTTATTAATTCGGAGGAAAATATATGAAAGTCTAGCAATCTTAAAACATTAGTTTACTTGAAGAAGTGTTGTTTATGTGCACGTAAATGTCTTGAATTATCGATTGTGAATGATTATTTTTTGTTAAAGTTGGATTGAACAAGTTAAAAGACCCGCGAAACCGATTATTCTGCGAAGCCGACTGCTGCTCGAGCGCTCCCCCCTGGAAGCGTCATCGCGAAATTGAATTGGCAGCTATCTTAATTGGCAGTGAATTGGCAGCTGGCGAATTGGCAGCTAACTTCACGGGGTTGTGCTGCAGACATAAGACATGTTCACTCGTTGAAGAGCATGAGCAGAATAAATATTTCTAGAGAATGTCTTATTATTTATTTCTCCTCCTCCTCCTCCTCCTCCTCCTCCTCTTTCTCCTCCTCCTCCTCCTCCTCCTCCTCCTCCTCCTCCTCCTCCTTCTCTTTCTCCTCCTCCTCCTCTTTCTCCTCCTCCTCCTCTTTCTCCTCCTCCTCCTGCTCCTCCTCCTCCTCTTTCTCCTCATCCTCTTTCTCCTCCTCCTCCTCTTTCTCCTCCTCCTCCTCCTCCTCCTCTTTCTCCTCTTTCTCCTCCTCTTTCTCCTCCTCTTTTTTCTCCTCCTCCTCCTCCTCTTAAAATGTGTATTTTGGTAGCGTTTTCCTCATTTAGACACTGACTGTCAAACAGAGATGTTGATGAAAAAGCACAAACCGTTTCTTGAACTTTTATGTACAAGTGAACCTATTCAACAGCGAGCTCTGTTGGAGACTGCAAACCCCGAGCAAATTAGATGCATTTGTGATTGTATGTTGAACTTTTGGTCAATGCAATATCAATTATCACCTGCTTTGCTTGAAGACGTTAAGCCCGAAGTAGTTTTATGAGAAAAAGGAGATACTGGTTCAAAAAGGTGCAGGATTTCTTGATGTCTTACTTGGTCCTGTTTTAGATGGACTGGCAGAACTAATATAAAAGAACGATATTTTGTAAAGACCCTCATTCGAACCCTGAACACGATGGGAGAAAGATTACATGATGATTTTCGTTTTAAAGAAATACTGTCACACTTTGACTACGGAGTCGATGAAGCGACAGCGTCTTCTTTGCTGAATAGTTTACTCGCGTCCTATGTCAACTTAACATGGAATCCCAAAGGAGAAATTGTGTATCAAGGAAGAACTATACCAAACACAAAAATAGCCGAATTGGTAGAATACTGCGTATCACCTTACGTCTCAGGAATTCCCGAACCAGCTGGTCTAAATGTATTTGTAAAAGGACTCGCCGACATTAACATTGACAAAAACCTTATCGAAAATGTTCGAGTGCTGACAATGTTGGCGCAGGCAGAAGAAGAAACAGAATCAGAGAGCGAAAACGAAGAAACGTCCTCCGAAGAAGATTCAGAACAAAAGATTACACCAAAATAGAATCAGAAACATTCTATAATTGACGAACCTGTTGATTGCGAACGTTGTCAGAATCCTGTTAATTTTACACATGTAATTGAGTGTCCTACGTGTTTGTGGAAATATTTTAACAAATGTGTTATTCGAAATCTGATATGTAATGTTTGTGGTACAGAATTCAAGACTCATGATCCATGCCTTCGGATTATAAGATGTACTGTATGCCCATATGCTAGTGTTATCGATAGATCACTAAATAATCAAGAGTTTTTTGTGTAAAGATATATTTCTCAATAAAATAGTTTAAATTCTGTATTACATGTACGCGTGTTGTTAATGACTTTCTCGCCTAGACTTCCCTAATCCTCATAATTGCCCCTAATGAGTTTCTCTTTTGTCTCCTGCACGTGCACTGAGGATAAATATGCAAATATCACACTTAGTAACAGAAAGCGTAGCAACGCTTTCAAAGTAATAACCCGCTTTGGCTTTATATCTCCACACTTAAAATCGTTCTTCTTACGGCTTCTCGAATTGATTCTTCATCCAAGGATTCGTATATATACTCTATACACTAGGGTTAGATAAGCGATAATTCGACCAAAACTGTCAACATTCATCTCTTCGTAAATAACACTCAGATTACTTAACCAAAACCCCGCTAAAATCCTAAACACCAGGTTTAAGATAAAAAGTATAAGTGTCTCTATCCATTTCTGTTTCGTTCCTCTACAAACTTGGCCAAAGTAAACGATAACTCTCTAAAATTGTTAACACTTATTGCCACAAAACGTGTATAAGACTAGGTTTGATCATTTAGGTTAATATAATATTCAAAGTCTCCATATTATTCAATTTATATAATTTCATGCGCACTAACTATATTCCAGTCTTGTCCAAACATGTCACAGGCGTGAGTCATGCGTGAGTCATGCATGAGTCACGGTGCGTGAGTCACGCTGAATATTAATGAGGCGGCATCCCTTTGATACACTATATGGGGGGGGGGGGGGGGGGTTATCTACTCAAGTCATGTGCGCATTTAACTTATTCCGCCGTCTCGATCAAGACAAACATAATAAGACTTTGCAAAACTGATGCGTGCATGCCAAATGCTTTCTTTCTTTGCTTTCCTGATGTCTGATCAAGTCTTTCTCCTCTCGGATGTGTTTTGTGTTTTCACAGACATAGTTATTGGTCAGTAATGTCGCTGTGTTGATATTTAAAACCCAAAGAGACTTGACATATGAACGCTGTACATGTGTGGAAATAATGCTTTCTTTCTTAGCTTTCTTACTGTCTGATGATCAGAGTCTGATCAAGTCTTTCTCGTCTCGTATGTGTTTTGCGTGTTCACAGACATAGTTTGATATTGGTCAGTAATGTCACTAGCTGTGTTGATATTTAATACCCGTCAATAAATCAAACGTCATCCATACGCCAGACAATACTGAGCTGAGAACCTCGCAAGAGAGAACTTTGTTCAACTATGGCACAAATTAGAATTGGAATGTCCAGAAAGAACCACACCTTCGGTAGGCCTTCTTTACCTTTTATTACCTTATATTATCGTAATATAACATACCTTAACTACAAACTAGCATATGCATCTCCTTCTCTCTTTACCCCCCTTTTTACACTCTTCCACTCCTTTCATTTCAACCCCATTTACACTCTTCCACGTTTCCCATATTTTCACGGTACAAACCACAGAACTCCTTTTCTCCTACAAATCCCTCCTGAAGAAGACTGTAAGGTCGAAACGCGTCGAGGGTTGCCGGCTTTACAGAAAAATACCTCTCCTTGCACATTCCTATCCATTCACCCTAATACTCTTCACGCTCCCCTTATCCCACTCTTTTTCATACTCTATACTCTTCCTTATACCCTTACTGATATTTAATTCGCGCAATTTCATTTTATATATACGATAAATACACATATCTCCTTAGTTAGTTCATTTCAGTTATCCTCCAATGCGATGGTTCTGCTTAAGCTCCTAGCCTGTATTGTTTGATAATGTGTATTACACACAATGTTTAACACCAGTGTGGGTCCAATTACCTATCTATCAATGAAAATTACTCGACATATGAACGCTGTGTACATGTGTGGAAATACGTTACAGGCAATCGTGTTTTGTGTATTGAAAATTGCGTTTTCTATCGGAGATTGGATTGTGTTTTGACTTTTGTCTTTGACCTGCATGAATGTGCTTAGACGGCGGCTTTAGATCTTAGCACTGCATGTGACAACCTGCGCGTGATTTTGCAGTAGCCCGAGTGAACGCCTGACCAGGCGTCTTGTTGAAAATAACAAGCTGTTCAAAACAATGAAAAATGCATGAAAAATTAAGTTTGTCTTATTTGAAAGTGCTTTGGAAATTATCCAGTAACATCTTTTGCTGTTTTTTTGTTTCGTTGCTTCGTTTTTGAGATATTTCAGTTTGTCCCCGACTCCAGGCGTAGGGCCGAAGGCCCGGAGCCCGGTTGAGGGTGCTAATCTCGACACGCGTGGAGTTCACTTACACGCGGAATTATACGCAAGTGGGAAAGAAATTCTGCGAGATGTTTGTACGTACTTTGTATTTAACAAATAGATTTCATTTTGCCGTTGTCTGTTCAGTTATAGATGCACAGATGACGTCACAACGTGGTAAGAACAAAAAAGTGGCTGATGCTCTTACCACGTTGTGACGTCTTCTGTGCATCTATAACTGAACAGACAACAAAAAATAGGTACGCTTAGGCGTACATGTATCTGCGCTTTTAGCCTTTTGATCTTGAGGGATTTGAAGAAATATTGTGCTCTCCAGCCTGTGTTGCAGCGTAGACATCTATTTTGATTTTAAAAATTACAATTGTGAAATTATTGTCTATTGGCATCTCATTGGTTGATACAGTATCAATGAAGCAGCAAAATAAAACAAGAAAACATTCGTGATCTCAGGAAATATTTTTGATTGCTTAATTTATAAATTGCTTTATTTATAAATGCATTATTATAAAAGTAACAACTATATAAAACCACAAACTTGGCTAGTAAATCTTTTAGTCAACAGTAACTTTGATAGTGCTAAATAACTATCATTATAAACCATAACAAACTATTATATAATACTACAAGTTTAGGCACTAAGGTCTGTTTTAGACGGCGTGCTTTTCATGTGCCGAATCTAATAGTAATTTGGGACGACTCAAATCTATTTAGCACGGCAGTCAATTTATCCGGCGAACCAAATGGGTCGCACCAAATACCGTTTCGTGTTCCTGTGAACCTAATATAGAAAATATATAATTAATAATTTATGCATTAAATACGGTAGGCCTACATGAGAAGTTCGTCGTCTAAATCGACCTAAACCAACGTCGCACCAAATGCATTAAGTACGACCAATTCAGTCGAACTTAATCAAAAGGTCGAACCAAATAAAAATTGCCGTACCTATTTGATTTAGACGCCGTGCTTATCGTGTACCTAATCTCTCCTATTAGGTTCGGCACATGAAAAGCACGCCATCTAAAACAGGCCTAAATCTTTTAGTGAATAGTAACTTTGATAGTGTTAAATGACTATCGTTATAAATGAAGTATTATGAAATTAATGTTTATATAAAACTATATTTGGTCAGTAAATTTTGTAGCTATTAACTGTAACTTCAATAAAATATAAATGTTGAACAAAGTTAATGCTTGGGATAGAGGTTTAATAGTCCTCCGAAGAGGTTGATTTGCCCTCCGAAGGTTATCCTTTCTTGAAAGCTCTCAGATCATTTGCTCAAAGATATATTGGCTGACGTAGCTCGATTTGGTAAATTTATTAACGAGGCGTTGAAAACCTTTTGTGGTCTTTTGTCCTCATTCTGATGACTCCATACAACCTACGAAAACTGTTGTAGATCACACTTTCAAACTCACTGCAATTCATATCTAACTTCTTGATGTATTTTACATCAGATCACCACCAGGCACGAGTTCTTGAACTCAGACAAATACTAGTACTCGTTTCCATCGACCAAACTGACATCTCAGGTTCGATACTGGCAGTCGGAAGCATTTCGGAAGTTGTGAACGTCTTTTCAACGCATGCATGCATGTTGAAGCGGTCTGATCGTTGATTGGCTATGTGTTAACAAACCTAATAGCTAACAACACGACAGCAATATATCTGCGCTTCGCGCAGATACAAAAATGGAATCTATTTGTTGTATACAATATAAAAATTGCACAATACTTCTTGCCGGATTTGGGGGCATGAAGAAAGAAAAAAGTCGGCTGACGTGATCTGACGTGATCCATGTGTCTGTCCTCTAATAGATCATGGGCAACAACCAATGAAAACACGCATAGTAACTATATATATATATATACGTGTGGGTTTTAGTCTACAAAACGCAAAGAGTGCTCGACAACATATAGTTAGAGCAAATATAGATTTTCGCTTACCTCAAAAGTCTGCAACAGGCTGTTTCATCTAAAAAAGAATCTTCAGGCAGATGACAATTTTCGAAAACAGGGGGTGCTTATATTCTTCCTGCCGGGACGTGGGAGTGTGGGGGCGAAACAATACATGCATTCATGGCTTTTGTTGCGCTGTTTGCGCGGAATTTATTTCGATGACGACATTGACTGATAATTTCTGCTCTTTTGTTGAGTAAACAATTCTTGTTTTTATCTTTCAAAATATAAAATTTGTCTTCTAAACATAAATTACATCGTTTTGAACCTCCCGTGTACGAAATAGAATGTTTTAAAATTTGCCAATTAATACTAAAATTCTTAATGTTTTCTTTCAATGCCCAAATATATTTCGAAAGTTCGGTGTCGTTTGCATGCTTTTTATGCTGAAAAGATTTAGCGTGATTGGCCAATCGCTCTTTGAATGTGGTTGAAGTCATGCCAATGTAATTCTTGATCGTGTTTGTGTTGTTTACTGTGACTGTTGCTTTGTATACTATGTCCCTAGTCATGCATTGTTTTCTAATTAGTAGACAATTCGTGTTTTTCCTACAATTGCAACTGCTAGTGTCCTTATCCTGTGGCATGTTATTCCTAGATATGTGTGCATTGTGTTTAGTGATTATTGACTTAACATTGTTCATGCAGCTGTAACTTACTTTGACTGTGTTTCTGTTAAAAATCTTATGGAGCTTGTGGTGTGGTGGGAAGTGCTTGTCAATTAGGTTTAGGAAATTACGTCCTATGTTTGTGCTTGCACTCTTGCTAAAAGGTGGGTTGAACCAAGTGATGTTGTCCTGTGTGTTGAGTGTAGCTAAGAGCATGATCAAAGTTGCTGTGCCTAAGTGCGTTCTGATATATGGGTGCAGATTCCTGAAAAACTTGTTCATCTGATGAGAGAAGTGCAATGCGCTTGTTGATTGATGCAGGTAACTGTCTTGTGATGCTTGGTGGGTGGTTAGAGTGCTTATTTATGTAAAGCGGATCGTCATTGGGCTTCCTATAGGGCCTATAATTTCCATTGTTAAGGTCGAAAGTTACATCTAAAAAGTTTACTATGCGTAAATTTTAGCACCTGGTGAGGGTGCAAATCTCGACATGCGTGGAGTCCATTTTACACGCGTGGAGAAAAAGCGAGGGAGACGTGATCTCGGAAATAGTTTATTTATTTATTTATTTATATGTATGTTTGGTACGGTGTCACGCGGTAAGAATTGTTGGACACTGGTGACCAGCGATGCAGAAAACTAAATCTGTCAGTATTATTTTTGCTTTCGTTTATTACGAAATGGAGCCTGCTCTACTTAAATTAAAAGAGAACAACGAAGAAAAGGATACAAACAGCCGGTTTAATATGTCTTGAAGCGAAACGAGAGGACCTGAAGAAACCAAACGCCGTATGGTAAACAAAACCTCGATCTGAATTGCAGTGTTTGTCGTCACTCAGTGGTCTCAAAATCTTTCAAGTTTATAATGGTAGGGGATTTATATTTTGTCCTTATGTCCTAAAACAATATACAGCTTCATGTTTTCTTGCTTTCCCTTTGCTCGTCCAAATTAACCATAAGTCAGCTTAACTAAAGCTAACTTAAAACACTTAGGCTTATATCACGCTTATATTAACCGTGGTGGACGTGGGCTTTGTCGGTTTTCTTGGCTGTGATTCCAAATTTTCGACTGAAACGTTGTCTGTTTAATACTTCTTTATGGAATCCGATTCTACTTTATTGTTTTTATCTCAGACTCTATTATAAATGTAATTTTTGAGCCGTCAACTTTTAATTCTGCCTTAATTTGCAAAATGTACATGCATCGAGAAGCCATTTAAAGGCTTGCTAGAAATAATCCCTTTTGAAACCTAAAAGCAATATATTTTTTACAAGCAGAATTTAATAATGAAATCTAAGTTTTGCTTTGATATGTTCAACTTTCATTAAATGATTTAAATCAGTTTTGACATCCTATCGACCTATCCATAAGTTCTATAATTTAATATCCCAAGGATTTAATTTCATTTGTTTTTATATTTGTTTGTTTTTATATTGGCTGTATAATCAGGAGTGCTTATTTTCATCAGGGGGTGGGTGGGGGGTGTTTCAAAAAAGCATGTAAACCCCATTCTCCGCGCGCTCAACCTCGTCCCCTCGAGAGACAGACTTGATCCAAGTCTGGCGGGCGAGGGGTTGTTGCGTTCATGTATTTCTAGTATGTTTTTGTGATGTTGTCATGTAGGAGCTTGTTGTATGTGTCGAGCGGGGTTTCATAAATGTTCCTAGTTTTGTCTGCAAAAATGAAAATTTTGGGAGATGAATTAATTTTCTTTAAATCGGTAGCCAAACATTTCTGAAACTGGTTCGTATATGGCCGAAATTGTATATTTTCGATGAGTTTTATAAGGTCGTCTTCGAAAGGTTTTATTTCCGGAATAGAAGGAGGTGTTTTGTTGGACGCAAGGCCGAAAGGGTTGTTTTGATTTTCTCTCTGTTTGTTTTTAAGAAAGAAATTGGCTTTCCATCTCATACGTTTTATTACACTTTCCACTTTTTCAATCAAATTCTTCAAATAAGCGTCCTGTGATAGTATTGGGATATTCTTTAGTGAATAGTCAAATCGAAATTGCCGCATTTTGAAGTTAAATAGAAATGAATAACGTAAACAAGAGTGCACAACCGATATACGGGTGGTCCTATTCACTAAAGAATATCCCAATACCATCACAGGACGCTTATTTGAAGAATTTGATTGAAAAAGTGGAAAGTGTAATAAAACGCATGAGATGGAAAGCCAATTTCTTTCTTAAAAACAAACAGAGAGAAAATCAAAACAACCCTTTCGGCCTTGCGTCCAACAAAACACCTCCTTCTATTCCGGAAATAAAACCTTTCGAAGACGACCTTATAAAACTCATCGAAAATATACAATTTGCGCACCCCCCCCCCCCCCCCCCCCCCCCCCCCCCCCCCAGAAAATCCGTCCTTGGAAGCAATGCATGACAATGCGTGAAAAGCACACAAAAAAACAACTGATAGTTATTTTAATTCATTTTATACATGAACTGCTATTTTGAACATGGCACATACTATACATACATCTTTACTGGCTGTTTCCAAAATATAAGATTGCTAGCATATTATATTAACATTATAAACATGCCCCCAAGTTTTACATGAAGTGAACTTGTAAAATTCAGATTTTTGTACAAAGCCCGGATAGCTTATCTGGTGGATAAATCCTAGAGAATCACTCTAGTGGTGCTTTGAGCAACCCAATTTCACTTTTATCCACTAAACAGCACTATCAAATACTGTACATAACTAAATATTCAGTGGATAAAATTTTATATTAGGTTGTTCAAAGCATGATTAGTGCTGTTCTTCAGCTAGAACTTATCAACTAGATAAGCTATCTTGGCTTTGTACAACTCACCCCCAATCATATACATCATGTAGATTATTTTTGTGGAAACACCATGTAAAATATTTATTTGCTAAGCTTTCAGCCTGTTGACTCAGGCCGAAAGCTTAGCAAATAAATATTATTTTTTCATGGTGTTTCCACAAAAATAATCTATATTACATTATCATCATGAAAACTTTCATAGAATTAATCACCCCAGATAATCAACATTGTGTTCCAAAACAACATTTGCTGTCATTAAATATGCTGTCAGTGGCAATCAAGTGTAATGCACATGTATCACTAATATTTTGTGATTCTGCTAGTATTTTAAATAAGACAGTACAACAATACTCAGTATCGTAGTTTCAACAGATATATTTCTTCATTTCAAGGCTTTCAACATATTCAAGGCTTTAAGTTTCCCGACAGCTCACAATAGCTTTACAACAATTTATCAAATTATACAATTGGTGGCACATAGACACTAGATTATAGAATGTTTTAGTACTTTCACAAGAGTCAGACTTCTGGTGTATCTACTATTCTATGGTCAGACCATTGTACCAGCTCTGGTGTGCACAAACTTTGGTTTCTTAATTTCATTATACAGGATATTGAACAAGACCTAAAACAAGTAAACAAAGCACCAAGTCAAGGTTTTGTAACATATTTTGTTTAAATTAAACTACATTAAACTAACCTTATTTATACTGGATAACTCTATCAGCTATATCTAAACTGTTATCCTCCGAGGTCCAGTAAGGGCCCACCCTCATTGGTCCAGTGTTACTACAGGAGGAAACCAGAGTACGGAGTACCCAGAGGAAACCTGTGGCGTTTGGTAGAGTCAAACTGGAAGCACTCCTCACATGCGGCCGAGGTGAATTATTTTAATCAGATAACTGCACCGTGCAGTACCGAACTCAGCTCGCAGAGGTGAAAGGCACGTGCACTAACCAGTGTGCTACCAACACCCCATAGCATAAAGCATAAATTTCTTATAGATGAAATCGGAGTTTCAACTGTGCATACAAACTGAGTTGGGATAAAACGTAGTTCATTTATAACACGAGGCTGAAGCAGCCGTAGTAAACATAACATTTCTGATTTCAGAAACTTTTTAATGTTTAGGTATTCTATAACAATAAAATTTGCTTATCGATTATCCTTGACAATAATCCTAAACGTAGTGTCTAAAGATAATGAACTCAAAAGATGAAAAAACAGTCCCAGCCTATGTTATCTTCCCATTATGCTTTAATAGACATGATGTAATTTGCATACGGGCCCAAATTGAATAGGAAACTAATTTGCATGTGGGCCTAAATGAAACTACGATTTGGTGTATACAGGGCACTGTGATATATACTTCTCAAATCGTTAATAATTCATAAACCAAACACATAGGAAAACATAAGCGAGATAAAGGTTTGATATGTGATTAATAAGCCAACTCTTACATCAAACTTATCTTAAAATACTGGTTCATTTGACAACTGATTCATTTCCTGATTTGTTTGATCATGAAAAACTTGAAAGTTGTGTTGGATCTAATATCAAAACACCTAGCTCGAAGTTGGTTAAAGCACACTTCTCACTCTTAGTGTATGCACTGGTGTATGATATATACATGTACACAACACACAATTCAACCAAAATTAAACTTAAACTCATAAAGCGATTTTATCATTATAAATCATTTATATCAAAGACTTTGGCGTATATTGACAATTTCTTCGATAAAAGAAGGTTGAAGGCCCAACTTTATAAGCGAACTTTACAAACTGAATATTTCTAGTAAGTGCTATAAGACTACGAAGTACGAGGTTAAGAGGTTCGGAGGTTGGCTTTGAGATATTAAATTTGTTTCCGATCAAGTATTTACGAAATCTATACAGTAAATACTTGATCGGAAACAAATTTAATCTCTCAAAGCCAACCTCGTACTTCGTACTTATAGCATAGAAATATTCAGTTTATAAAGTTCGCTTATAAAGTTGGGCCTTCAACTTTCTTTTATCGAATAAATTGTCTATATATAGTATATAAGATAAACAACGTCACAGTTTTCAAACTATTTCTTACCTTGTATAAGCTGATCAAGGAGAGAAACCGTTCCAAGAAGAAAAGATTTGCAAAGTAATAACACTTTTCAAAAATCAAAACAGTCATCGAGAGAGCAACCAATATGCAAAGACGAGATCACTTGATTCACTTCAGTATTCCTCGCGAAAACAACTCGAGTACTTCTCGAATACGTGGCGATCTTCCCGACTATATGGCCACAGATTAATAATAGGGACCTTAAGATTTGCAGATGTGGAACACGCGGCAAATCTTGTCCCCACTTTTGCAATGCGCATGCGCGAGCCTCTGGCAAGTGTCATGAACAATTTTTATAAGAAAATAGATAGGGAAACCCCAAATTTTGGCAGTAAAACCGCGATTTAAAGAACAGTTGTCGGTCGATCTTCAATCTTCGGACGAAATTTGCTAATCAATGTTATACTTTGTCTTTTTAGCAGAAAAGAATTGCATGAATACCATTCTAAGCGACGAAAATAAAGAAAGAATAACCCGAAGGAGTGCGATTTTTTTCAGCAACCTATAAAGATTCGAACTTGCCAACTTGGCAATAGTCATGTGAGTGTATTTCGATATTCCAGCTTATTAATCAATATATTTTTGTGAAATGAATGTCATATCAAAGTGTGGATAATACAAGTGCTGTGGACACTGTGTATTTATACCAGAATTTATTCACGATCGAGTTCACGAATATAGTTCACGAATATAATATTATTGGGATGATATCAAAGTCATTTATGAACGGGACAAACAACAAACACTTCGGTGTTGTCCCAAACTAACACAGAAGCATATCAGTCCAAATGGTTTCATGAAAATGAAAGTGAAGTATGCAACCCAAATCATTAGCCAAACTGTAGCTTCCACAACAAAATCTCAAACTGTTTCTAATGGAACCTTTTTTGGTTCAGAGATACCAAACATAACCAGGCAATTACTTAAATGAAAATGTTTTGTAAAACAAATAAAGCTAAGTGGTGAGTGGGACTAATGCTTGCCAAAAATATATTATTTTAAACTGTTTGGGCATTTCACTCGATCTGCATGTTCTAAGGATTTAGGGTGAAGGAAAATTCGAGTGTAGAATATATACATTTTAAGACCAAACCGGGAGCAGTAAAAAAGCCTAAGCTACATCTCCCAAAATAAATTTGATTACAATAATAAATAAACAACTACAGTACCACTACTTTTATTTTACAAAAACACTATCTAAATTCTGGACTCAGTATTTTACAATAATCATGTAGCTCAATATACAATGTAATGAGCATCAAAGGTTAAAAATGCCATGTCATGTATAATTTGTGCTCAGTAAAGCATCACTTTGCTCCTGTTTGTTGAATGGTGGAAGTCTGGTTCAAGCCTGTGACATTGGAGCACATTTCAAGGAAATACTATCTCACTCTAGTACAGTACTCCAAAAGCAAAGCAAAACATTTGTAGACTATTTTCAGGAGTTTCTTCTGCCTTTTATAAAAAGACTCCAGTTACATATTTGGTGGTCTTCCACCAGGGGGACCTGAAAAAATAATGGAGCTTTAGCATGAGGGGGGAAATGAAGACAAATATGTTC
Source organism: Corallium rubrum (assembly GCA_964035015.1). Classification (NCBI taxonomy): domain Eukaryota; kingdom Metazoa; phylum Cnidaria; class Anthozoa; order Scleralcyonacea; family Coralliidae; genus Corallium; species Corallium rubrum. The sequence goes on along the minus strand of OZ036000.1, from coordinate 13,179,763 downwards.
AGCAAGTTGTAGGTCAATATTGTTTATCCTCTAACCAAACAATTAATCACTTTTTAGTTGGTGTAACTAGTTTTGTAATTTATGGGAATTACCAACCTCCATCCGCACAATTTTAAAAAAGCCCTGGGGGAATTAATTAGGAAAAAAAAAATACCTGGGTTTCCAGACTCCCAACCCTACCTAGTTTTTTTCCTAGCAAAATTAACTTTGGTGCCCCCCTCCCCTCCCCCTGCCCACCACCCACCCCACCCCCCCTAAAAAAAAAGAAAGAAAAAACACATTATGGTATAATTTCCAGCGGTCAAGAACTCATGACCAACACAATATATGATCCAACTGATTTCATAATATTATCACACTGTACTGTACCAACAATGCCTAGATGATCAGAAGAATCTACTGAAAATCACAATATTAAGAAAATTCCTATTTGGTGCAAGCTAAAGTTCCATTACAGTATTAAGTAGCTCGAATTACAAATTTTATTGCATGTCGAGAATGGAGAGAATAATCAAGTTCAACTTTGTACCAAGGTATAAAGGGATAGGCAATTGGGTATTTATCAACATAATTAGATGCCATATTGTACATAAAATATAACTAAATCATGTAAATAGTAATATATTTTTATTTTAATTGACCATTTAATGATATATTGTAAATATTTTAGATGTAAAAATTAAATCTTTGGCCGTTTGAGTAGTGCTTACCACAACACTGGTTTTACAGTGTGCTTCAAAAAATATGCCTCAAGTGTGTCGATCAAATGTCTAACTTGGCCGAGAACTTGGCAAACTTGCAAAGAGCTAGAGCCTTTCAGAGGCCTATAAATATCAATATTAATCGCTTGTATTTCTGTCTTGTATTAAACTCTAACGTACATCTTTTTTATACCAAAACAACTACTTACCATTCATCTTTACAATTTAAAGGGATATGGCAATAAAAATTATTTTTGTCTAATTTGTAAGAACATCAAGAATAGTTATGAAGTGCGTTTACAAATTTTCATTAGATTTTTTATTTTTTAAGAAATTCGGCATTATTTGCGTACGAATACGCTCGCCATCCACCATTTTGGATATGCATGTCTATCGTCAGATATGCATGACGTCAAAAGCAGGGTAAAATTTGTCTAAACATTTCTTAATTTCCTAGGTATTTTAATGCAAAATCTTAAGTATTTTGATCCGATATATTTCAAATTGAAACTCTAACAATGTAAAAGAATTTTAGCTGACATTTCGCTACTGACTGCAATTTTTACAATGTTTACCCTGCTTGTGACGTCACTTAATTAGATCTAATTGTGAAACAAGATGGCGGACGGCTTGTGTTTTTGTTCGCAAATATTTGAAAAAGTAAGCCAGCTAATGAAAATCTGTAAACGTACTTTCTAACTTTTCTACATATTCTTACAAATTGGACAAAAATAATTTTTATTGCCATATCCCTTTAAGCCTCAAAATGATGAAAACTTGCTTCAATTTTGTAAAATATGCATTTTCCCCCTTTCGAACGTCGTGTTTCCTATACTTTTACCTGAAAATTCCAGCGATGACACTTGCCAGACCAATTTGCGTGGCGCGTGGAATGACGTGAGCGTGGGGACACAAACATCAAAGGCGCCGCCGCGTGTTCCACATCTGTATATTATTAATCTGTGATATGGCGCTCGTGCCGAATATCTTGCGATAACTGTCGAGTATGACGTAGGGAGGTCCGAGACACTCACTCAAGCAAGCAAGCAAGATTTCGCCGACATTATGGCTACCGCTGACAGGTCAGCGGTAGTCACAAAAATGAAAAAACGCGAAGCATTTATATCTTTAAAAGACCACAAAGAAAATTTCGAAAACAATCCAAAATGCCGATTAGCTAACCCCGCTAAAAGCGAATCCGGAAAACTAAGTAAGGTGATTTTGGATAAAATTAATTCTAATTTGAGACAAAAACTGAATTTAAATCTATGAAGAAATACAAAACAAGTAATTGAGTGGTTTGGCAATATAAAAGATAAGGACAGACATAGTTTTATTTCGTTTGACATTGTCGATTTCTATTCGTCTATTTCTGAAAAACTATTGGACCAAGCATTATCTTGGGCTTCGAATTTGGCTACTATAACTGAAAACAATATTTCAATAATAAAACACGCTAGAAAATCTCTCCTTTTCAATACCGGAATTTCATGGATAAAAAAGATAGCAATAGTTTGTTTGACGTTACCATGGGTTGTTTCGACGGCGCGGAAGTTTGTGAGTTAGTAGGCCTTTTCATTTTAAATCACCTAAGTAAGAAATTTGGCAAAGAAAGCATTGGCCTATATAGAGATGACGGTTTAGCTATTATAAAAAGTAAATCAGCACGTTTAGCAGACAAAACAAGGAAAGAACTCCACAAAATTTTCGAGCAGTTTGACCTAAAAATTACCGCCGAATCAAATTTACGCATAGTAAACTTTTTAGATGTAACTTTCGACCTTAACAATGGAAATTATAGGCCCTATAGGAGGCCCAATGACGATCCGCTTTACATAAATAAGCACTCTAACCACCCACCAAGCATCACAAGACAGTTACCTGCATCAATCAACAAGCGCACTGCACTTCTCTCATCAGATGAACAAGTTTTTCAGGAATCTTCACCCATATATCAGAACGCACTTAGGCACAGCAACTTTGATCATGATCTTAGCTACACTCAACACACAGCACAGCAACCACGCAGGAATAGGCAACGCAACATCACTTGGTTCAACCCACCTTTTAGCAAGAGTGTAAGCACAAACATAGGACGTAATTTCCTAAACCTAATTGACAAGCACTTCCCACCACACCACAAGCTCCATAAGATTTTTAACAGAAACACAGTCAAAGTAAGTTACAGCTGCATGAACAATGTTAAGTCAATAATCACTAAACACAATGCACACATATCTAGGAATAACATGCCACAGGATAAGGACACTAGCAGTTGCAATTGTAGGAAAAACACGAATTGTCTACTAATTAGAAAACAATGCATGACTAGGGACATAGTATACAAAGCAACAGGTACAGTAAACAACACAAACACGATCAAGAATTACATTGGCATGACTTCAACCACATTCAAAGAGCGATTGGCCAACCACACTAAATCTTTTCAGCACAAAAAGCATGCAAACGACACCGAACTTTCGAAATATATTTGGGGCATTGAAAGAAAACATTAAGGATTTTAGTATTAATTGGCAAATTTTAAAACATTCTATTTCGTACACGGGAGGTTCAAAACGATGTAATTTATGTTTAGAAGAAAAATTTTATATTTTGAAAGATAAAAACAAGAATTGTTTACTCAACAAAAGAGCAGAAATTATCAGTCAATGTCGTCATCGAAATAAATTCCGCGCAAACAGCGCAACAAAAGCCATGAATGCATGTATTGTTTCGCCCCCACACTCCCACGTCCCGGCAGGAAGGATATAAGCACGCCCTGTTTTCGAAAATTGTCATTTGCCTGAAGATTCTTTTTTAGATGAAACAGCCTAGCCTGTTGCAGACTTTTGAGGTAAGCGAATATATATATATATATATATATATATATATATATATATATATATATATATATATATATATATATATATATATATGTCAACAAATCCACACCTTTCGCAGTTTGGATAGCAGGGTACTGCCGTACTGGTAACTGTTACGACGAAGAGCGAAAATGACACTGTCCTGAAACTGACCAAAGCCTGTAAAGAATTCTGCTCTGGTGTATTCTGCTTAACTCGAGGGAGAACGATAAAGAAATCAGTTTGAAACAAACGGCTTTTTAGATCTTGAAGAGAACTGAATGATGCGGAAAACAATCTGAATTCTGAAACGAGCATAGACTGAATCCAACTTTCCGACCCTGAGTCTTCAGGGGGTCCACGTGACACTTTTCGGACAAACAATCTCAGATGAACATTTGGACACTGAGAAAGCCGTACAATAAGAGTGGTTAAAAGATGGTCTTAGAGGGCTGTAAAAGTGATTCTCGACACCCAGAACGATTAAACATAAAAGAAATAGCAGCTATATAGCCATAGTAGGGAAAATGTAAGTCAAAGAATAATTGCGCAATAATCACACAATATTTTAATCTCAAGCTGTCTTCTAATCGTCTGGCAGTCGCAGCATAACATCTTAGGTTTCAAATAATTTGCGAGTCGGCAAACACCGGGCAGGGATGACCGGTGGTCAGCGTTCGTTTTGAGAGTTTTGCCCGGCGTGCGGAGAGACCTGATTGGTGTTTGATCAATTTGACCGATTTGCCTCGACCTGGTGTCATTTTTGACCAATCATCGATTGCTGAGTCAGCTGAGATACTGAGTAATTTATTCATTGAAGGCCTTGTCATGAGTTCTGTATAAGCGTTTTCGAACGGTGCTTTTAACAGCAACGATGAAGAAATACTGCGAAAAATCTACATTGATTTGTCATCTAGATTACACAGCCATCGATTTATTGCAAGCGAGGAACATTTAGACGCCATTGGAAGCATTTCGAGCTTCTGAATTTTGGCGCGGAGTCATTTATATCATGTTTATATATTACCCCGCTGCTGTAAGGTAAGACTGCATGGTAAGTTGAGGTCGTCTTGTTTCATCTACAAACAGTCTAGAGTCGAATATATGACTGCGTTTTTGTGCAGTCTCAATATTGTATTATTTATCATTTTGCGTCCGAGTGAAGTCTGAGTTCAGAGTTCAGACATACATTTATTTAGCAATTAGGCGGCATCAGTTAGCATATTTCACGCTTGCCAGGAGCTCTTACAGTATATGAATTTGAAAGATCAATTGATCCTTAAGCCAAGGTTTAGTTAAATTGGATCTTTCTTTTCATGATATTGAAATGAATACTGTTTTCAAATTATTGTTAGTCTCGCTTTCTTGCTCTGAAAAGATATATTTTAACGGTGTGTTCGTGAAATATGACCTCAGGTTTATCTAAGCTTTATAGTCTTAATATATCATAGTCGGTAGATAACATAAAATTTATTAAATTAGAGAAAATTCCACACTACAAGGTCTTTGAGACAATGAATAATCAGTTAATTTTTAGAAAACATGGGTGTTTGCACCTTGCGCCTGTCTCGTTTGGCTGACTAATATTTTAGTTAGCTTTGTAAATATACGTATAAATGCTGAATTTTCTCAATAAAGTTTAAAAAACATCCAATTTGGACAAAATATTTTGTAAACATGATAAAATGTGCCATTAAAAATATGTTTTAAAAGTTTCAAAATTATGCTCAGATGTGCTGTCAGATCGCGGGAAATGCCATTTTAGAGACCCCAATTTCAAAAATTTTCCGGGGGAGCATGCCACCGGACCCCCCTAAAACTGTGGACAACAAGTTTGACCGACGTTCTCAAATTCCTAAATCCGCCCCAGTAATTCATTAAGCACGTTGTGATGTCACTGGTTGGTTTCGCGTATAAAACAAACGGAAATATCTCAAAAACGAAGCAAGGAAACAAAAAACAACAAAAGATGTTACTTTGTCATTTCGAAAGTACTTTAAAATAAGACAAACTTAATTTTCGTTTCATTAGTGTAATGAACGTTGATATTTTGTTGTAATATACAAATCATGGTCACGTGTTGTTCAACAAACTCAATGTTTCTTTCTGCCGAGGGAAACATTGCACCGTTTCCCTCTGACGTCAACAACGAAGAAGGAAACAGTGCAATGTTTCCCTCTGACGTCAGCTTTAATCATGCGTTGTTCACGTGAATACACAATGATTATTGCATCAGATCAAGAACTTTGAACTTTTCGGAACATTTTGAAAACAAGAGCTGTTTCGGGCTTGTTTGGTACGAAATAGTCCATTTTTCAAAGGAAAGAATATCTATACATATCTTCATCCATACATGTCCAATACTGTCGCATTCATACGGATCGTAAAGGTTATTTACCATCCGTAATCTATATTTTCGTTTCGTGAATTCATACGGATCGTATACGGATGGTAAACGTTATTTACGATCCGTAATCTACATTTTCGTTTCGTTAATTGCGTCATGCTGCGCAGCCTGCGCTTCACGAATGAACTCCAGCTGAGCTACAATATTGCATCCTCACCAAATTACCTTACCATCCGTACGGTTCGTACGGATGGTACGGATTGAAAATACTTAATTTACGATCCGTTACATCCGTCAACCACCAATCAACTGCAGCTGAGCGACCACATGACACCCTTACAAAATTAAACAAGTTACGATCCGCACGCATCGTACAGCTCGTATACTGATTACAAATACTTCATTTACAATGGGTAAACCAAATATCGTAACTTTAAAACCATATTAACAATCACCTTGAAACGTTAAAGCAATAACAACTTATATTACAAAACGTTGAAGCAATAACAACTTCTCACGTCGCATGTGACACATGAGGATTGCCTCGTTCTAAAAAAACCTCGCAAACGCTCAAGGAATATGAATTTATATGACGTCGCTTGTCATATATACATGATGATTTATACAGGATTGCCTCGTTCTAAAAAACCTTGCAAACGCTCAAGGAATATGAATTTATATGACGTCGCTTGTCATATATACATGATGATTTATACAGGATTGCCTCGTTCTAAAAAAACCTTGCAAACGCTCAAGGAATATGAATTTATATGACGTCGCTTGTCATATATACATGATGATTTATACAGGATTGCCTCGTTCTAAAAAACCTTGCAAACGCTCAAGGAATATGAATTTATATGACGTCGCTTGTCATATATACATGATGATTTATACAGGATTGCCTCGTTCTAAAAAAACCTTGCAAACGCTCAAGGAATATGAATTTATATGACGTCGCTTGTCATATATACATGATGATTTATACAGGATTGCCTCGTTCTAAAAAAACCTTGCAAACGCTCAAGGAATATGAATTTATATGACGTCGCTTGTCATATATACATGATGATTTATACAGGATTGCCTCGTTCTAAAAAAACCTTGCAAACGCTCAAGGAATACGAATTTATATGACGTCGCTTGTCATATATACATGATGATTTATACACGATTGCCTTGTTCTCAAAAAACCTTGCAAACGCTAAAGCAATATGAACTTATATGACGTCGCTTGTCATAACTATAAACAAAATCACCAGAAACGCTAAAGAAATATGAACTTATATGACGACTCGCTTGTCCGATATTTCCATGACAAGCGCAATCGCTGTATGTTTCTTCATTTATATATATCGTCGACGGCTTCAGTATAGTTTACCATCAAAGCTTATGTAAATGCGTTCGACGCATGTCCACCAGTAAATGGTGAATGAAGATTGGTTTATAAGCATAAAATTATGGTGTAACGAATTATCAAAATACAGTGTCTAAATTGAAGGTTAACCTCAATGTTTTTGACAACGGTGATCCCGCATTCCCGTTCGTTCGTTCGTTCGTTAGTTCGATTTGAAATATGACCGGTAGATAAGTCAGCCGCAAATATCACAAACATGAAGTTCGATTTGGCAAGCGTCTCGCTTCAATGGAAAATTTATAGTCGCGAGGCTTGCTCGTTTCAAGTAAATGTTGTTCGAATTAGATGTATGGCGTTCAGATGGTCACATTGAATTTTGACATTATAAACGCGCCATATGATTACCGTATGTTATTTTAAAAACTAGGAGTTCTTTATATCAGAATGACAGAAGTGAAATGCTGCCTCGCGACTGACACAGGAGCAGTGGATACGAGCTTGCCCGTAGAAATGTTCAGGATTAGGCCAGCAGAATGATGCAAGAAATTTTCTATAGCATGGCCGATCAAATAAATACAATGCAGAATATAAACCACGTAATATTAAAATAACATACGGTAATCATATGGCGCGTTTATAATGTCAAAATTCAATGTGACCATTTGAACGCCATACATCTAATTCGAACAACATTCACTTGAAACGAGCAAGCCTCGCGACTATAATTTTTCAATTCAAGCGACACGTTTGCCTAGTCGAACTTCACGTTTTGTAATATTTGCGGCTGACTAATCGAGCGGTCATATTTCAAATCGGACTAACGAACGGGAATGCGGGATCAACGTTGTCAAAAACATTGAGGTTAATTATTGAGACGCTGTATTCTCATAATTCGTTACAGCATAATTTTATGTTTATAAAGCAATCTTAATTCACCATCTATTCATCTATTGCTCCACATGCGTCGAACGCATTTACATAATCCTTGATTACTCCAGCTTAGTAAAGTACTGAAGCCGTCGAGGACGATTACAAATAAGAAACATACAGCGATTGCGTTTGTTATCGAAATATCGGATAATCCGCATTCTTGTCCACAGCCTCTCAAATACTCTCGAATTTTGGCAGTTCCAGTAAGCAAGCGAAAACAGACAAAACAGCGGACTCGATTTTAGTGTCAACTACTCGATTCCCAGGAAATAAATAACTGGTTATTTCTGGTTATTCTTACCGTGAAAGCAGAGAAGCAATCGTTCTGTAGTTTAATCCTGAACACTTCTACAGCCAACCTCCTGTGCACTGCTCCGTTGTGTCAGTCGCGACGCAGCATTTCACTTCTGATAAGAACTCCTAGTTACATGAATATAACATACGGCAGAACGTTCTCGACGCATGTTTTTGACACACACAATACTTATTAGCCTATTCAACGATCGTCAAGTCCGACTATACTATACCGTTTGTCGCAACTCGTACGGATCGACAACTTTTTTGAGGGCTACCTTAGTACACACGATAGTTATTATATTTACGGATGGTGAAATGTACCATCATGGTTCGTCACCACCCGCAAGGATCGACACACTATATGTACGGATGGAGAATTAACTTACCATCCGTTACGACTCGTACGGATCGACAACTTTTTTGAGGGCTACCTTAGCTACACCGCACGATACTTATTACATTCACGGATGGTGAAACGTAGCATACGGTTCGTCACGACCCGTACGGATCGACACACTATATTTACGGATGGAGAATTAGCTTACCATCCGTTACGACCCGTACGGATCGACAACTTTTTTGAGGGCTACCTTAGCTACACCGCACGCTACTTATTATATTCACCAATGGTAAAACGTACCATACGGTTCGTCACGATCCGTACGGATCGACACACTATATTTACGGATGGAGAATTGGCTTACCATCCGTTACGACCCGTACGGATCGACAACTTTTTTGAGGGCTACTTTAGCTACACCGCACGTTACTTATTATATTCACGGATGCAGAAACGTAGCATACGGTTCGTCACGACCGCTACGGATCGACACACTATATTTACGGATGGAGAATTGGCTTACCATCCGTTTCGACTCGTACGGATCGACAAATTTTTTGAGGGCTACCTTAGCTACACGGCACGATACTTATTATATTCACCAATGGTGAAACGTAGCATACGGTTCGTCACGATCCGTACGGATCGACACACTATATTTACGGATCGAGAATTAGCTTACCATCCGTTACGACCGGTACGGATCGACACTATATTTACGGATCGAGAATTATATTACCATCCGTTACGACTCGTACGGATCGACACACCATATTTACGGATGGAGAATTACCTTACCATCCGTTACGACTCGTACGGATCGACAACTTTTTTGAGGGCTACCTTAGCTACACCGTACGATACTACTTATATTCACGGATGGAGAAACGTAGCATACGGTTCGTCACGACCCGTACGGATCGACACACTATATTTACGGATCGAGAATTAGCTTACCATCCGTTACGACTCGTACGGATCGACAACTTTTTTGAGGGCTACCTTAGCTTACACCGCACGATACTTATTATATTCACCAATGGTGAAACGTAGCATACGGTTCGTCACGATACGTACGGATCGACACACTATATTTACGGATGGAGAATTGGCTTACCATCCGTTACGACCCGTACGGATCGACACACTATATTTACGGATGGAGAATTAGCTTACCATCCGTTACGACTCGTACGGATCGATAACTTTTTTAGGGCTACCTTAGCGACACCGCACGATACTTATTATATTCACGGATGGTGAAACGTAGCATACGGTTCGTCACGACCCGTACGGATCGACACACTATATTTACGGATGGAGAATTAGCTTACCATCCGTTACGACTCGTACGGATCGACAACTTTTTTGAGGGCTACCTTAGCTACACCGCACGATACTTATTATATTCACGGATGGTGAAACGTAGCATACGGTTCGTCACGACCCGTACGGATCGACACACTATATTTACGGATGGAGAATTAGCTTACCATCCGTTACGACTCGTACGGATCGACAACTTTTTTGAGGGCTACCTTAGCTACACCGCACGATACTTATTATATTCACCAATGGAAAAACGTAGCATACGGTTCGTCACGATCCGTACGGATCGACACACTATGTTTACGGATGGAGAATTGGCTTACCATCCGTTACGACCCGTACGGATCGACACACTATATTTACGGATGGAGAATTAGCTTACCATCCGTTACGACTCGTACGGATCGACACACTATATTTACGGATGGAGAATTTGCTTACCATCCGTTACGACTCGTACGGATCGACACACTATATTTACGGATGGAGAATTAGCTTACCATCCGTTACGACTCGTACGGATCGACAACTTTTTTGAGGGCTACCTTAGCTACACCGCACGATACTTATTATATTCACCAATGGCAAAACGTAGCATACGGTTCGTCACGATCCGTACGGATCGACACACTATATTTACGGATGGAGAATTGGTTTACCATCCGTTACGACCCGTACGGATCGACAACTTTTTTGAGGGCTACTTTAGCTACACCGCACGTTACTTATTATATTCACGGATGCAGAAACGTAGCATACGGTTCGTCACGACCGCTACGGATCGACACACTATATTTACGGATGGAGAATTGGCTTACCATCCGTTTCGACTCGTACGGATCGACAAATTTTTTGAGGGCTACCTTAGCTACACGGCACGATACTTATTATATTCACCAATGGTGAAACGTAGCATACGGTTCGTCAGGATCCGTACGGATCGACACACTATATTTACGGATCGAGAATTAGCTTACCATCCGTTACGACCGGTACGGATCGACACTATATTTACGGATCGAGAATTATATTACCATCCGTTACGACTCGTACGGATCGACACACCATATTTACGGATGGAGAATTACCTTACTATCCGTTACGACCCGTACGGATCGACAACTTTTTTGAGGGCTACCTTAGCTACACCGTACGATACTACTTATATTCACGGATGGAGAAACGTAGCATACGGTTCGTCACGACCCGTACGGATCGACACACTATATTTACGGATCGAGAATTACCTTACCATCCGTTACGACTCGTACGGATCGTTAACTTTTTTGAGGGCTATCTTAGCGACACCGCACGATACTTATTATATTCACCAATGGTGAAACGTAGCATACGGTTCGTCACGATACGTACGGATCGACACACTATATTTACGGATGGAGAATTGGCTTACCATCCGTTACGACCCGTACGGATCGACACACTATATTTACGGATGGAGAATTAGCTTACCATCCGTTACGACTCGTACGGATCGATAACTTTTTTAGGGCTACCTTAGCGACACCGCACGATACTTATTATATTCACGGATGGTGAAACGTAGCATACGGTTCGTCACGACCCGTACGGATCAACACACTATGTTTACGGATGGAGAATTAGCTTACCATCCGTTACGACTCGTACGGATCGACAACTTTTTTGAGGGCTACCTTAGCGACACCGCACGATACTTATTATATTCACGGATATTGAAACGTAGCATACGGTTCGTCACGACCCGTACGGATCGACGCACTATATTTACGGATGGAGAATTTGCTTACCATCCGTTACGACTCGTACGGATCGACAACTTTTTTGAGGGCTACCTTAGCTACACCGCACGATACTTATTATATTCACCAATGGTAAAACGTAGCATACGGTTCGTCACGATCCGTACGGATCGACACACTATGTTTACGGATGGAGAATTGGCTTACCATCCGTTACGACCCGTACGGATCGACACACTATATTTACGGATGGAGAATTAGCTTACCATCCGTTACGACTCGTACGGATCGACACACTATATTTACGGATGGAGAATTTGCTTACCATCCGTTACGACTCGTACGGATCGACACACTATATTTACGGATGGAGAATTAGCTTACCATCCGTTACGACTCGTACGGATCGACAACTTTTTTGAGGGCTACCTTAGCTACACGGCACGATACTTATTATATTCACCAATGGTGAAACGTAGCATACGGTTCGTCAGGATCCGTACGGATCGACACACTATATTTACGGATCGAGAATTAGCTTACCATCCGTTACGACCGGTACGGATCGACACTATATTTACGGATCGAGAATTATATTACCATCCGTTACGACTCGTACGGATCGACACACCATATTTACGGATGGAGAATTACCTTACTATCCGTTACGACCCGTACGGATCGACAACTTTTTTGAGGGCTACCTTAGCTACACCGTACGATACTACTTATATTCACGGATGGAGAAACGTAGCATACGGTTCGTCACGACCCGTACGGATCGACACACTATATTTACGGATCGAGAATTACCTTACCATCCGTTACGACTCGTACGGATCGTTAACTTTTTTGAGGGCTACCTTAGCGACACCGCACGATACTTATTATATTCACCAATGGTGAAACGTAGCATACGGTTCGTCACGATACGTACGGATCGACACACTATATTTACGGATGGAGAATTGGCTTACCATCCGTTACGACCCGTACGGATCGACACACTATATTTACGGATGGAGAATTAGCTTACCATCCGTTACGACTCGTACGGATCGATAACTTTTTTTAGGGCTACCTTAGCGACACCGCACGATACTTATTATATTCACGGATGGTGAAACGTAGCATACGGTTCGTCACGACCCGTACGGATCGACACACTATGTTTACGGATGGAGAATTAGCTTACCATCCGTTACGACTCGTACGGATCGACAACTTTTTTGAGGGCTACCTTAGCGACACCGCACGATACTTATTATATTCACGGATATTGAAACGTAGCATACGGTTCGTCACGACCCGTACGGATCGACGCACTATATTTACGGATGGAGAATTAGCTTACAATCCGTTACGACTCGTACGGATCGACAACTTTTTTGAGGTCTACCTTAGCTACACCGCACGATACTTATTATATTCACCAATGGTAAAACGTAGCATACGGTTCGTCACGATCCGTACGGATCGACACACTATGTTTACGGATGGAGAATTGGCTTACCATCCGTTACGACCCGTACGGATCGACACACTATATTTACGGATGGAGAATTAGCTTACCATCCGTTACGACTCGTACGGATCGACACACTATATTTACGGATGGAGAATTTGCTTACCATCCGTTACGACTCGTACGGATCGACACACTATATTTACGGATGGAGAATTAGCTTACCATCCGTTACGACTCGTACGGATCGACAACTTTTTTGAGGGCTACCTTAGCTACACCGCACGATACTTATTATATTCACCAATGGTAAAACGTAGCATACGGTTCGTCACGATCCGTACGGATCGACACACTATATTTACGGATGGAGAATTGGTTTACCATCCGTTACGACCCGTACGGATCGACAACTTTTTTGAGGGCTACTTTAGCTACACCGCACGTTACTTATTATATTCACGGATGCAGAAACGTAGCATACGGTTCGTCACGACCGCTACGGATCGACACACTATATTTACGGATGGAGAATTGGCTTACCATCCGTTTCGACTCGTACGGATCGACAAATTTTTTGAGGGCTACCTTAGCTACACGGCACGATACTTATTATATTCACCAATGGTGAAACGTAGCATACGGTTCGTCAGGATCCGTACGGATCGACACACTATATTTACGGATCGAGAATTAGCTTACCATCCGTTACGACCGGTACGGATCGACACTATATTTACGGATCGAGAATTATATTACCATCCGTTACGACTCGTACGGATCGACACACCATATTTACGGATGGAGAATTACCTTACTATCCGTTACGACCCGTACGGATCGACAACTTTTTTGAGGGCTACCTTAGCTACACCGTACGATACTACTTATATTCACGGATGGAGAAACGTAGCATACGGTTCGTCACGACCCGTACGGATCGACACACTATATTTACGGATCGAGAATTACCTTACCATCCGTTACGACTCGTACGGATCGACAACTTTTTTGAGGGCTACCTTAGCGACACCGCACGATACTTATTATATTCACGGATATTGAAACGTAGCATACGGTTCGTCACGACCCGTACGGATCGACGCACTATATTTACGGATGGAGAATTAGCTTACAATCCGTTACGACTCGTACGGATCGACAACTTTTTTGAGGTCTACCTTAGCTACACCGCACGATACTTATTATATTCACCAATGGTAAAACGTAGCATACGGTTCGTCACGATCCGTACGGATCGACACACTATGTTTACGGATGGAGAATTGGCTTACCATCCGTTACGACCCGTACGGATCGACACACTATATTTACGGATGGAGAATTAGCTTACCATCCGTTACGACTCGTACGGATCGACACACTATATTTACGGATGGAGAATTTGCTTACCATCCGTTACGACTCGTACGGATCGACACACTATATTTACGGATGGAGAATTAGCTTACCATCCGTTACGACTCGTACGGATCGACAACTTTTTTGAGGGCTACCTTAGCTACACCGCACGATACTTATTATATTCACCAATGGTAAAACGTAGCATACGGTTCGTCACGATCCGTACGGATCGACACACTATATTTACGGATGGAGAATTGGTTTACCATCCGTTACGACCCGTACGGATCGACAACTTTTTTGAGGGCTACTTTAGCTACACCGCACGTTACTTATTATATTCACGGATGCAGAAACGTAGCATACGGTTCGTCACGACCGCTACGGATCGACACACTATATTTACGGATGGAGAATTGGCTTACCATCCGTTTCGACTCGTACGGATCGACAAATTTTTTGAGGGCTACCTTAGCTACACGGCACGATACTTATTATATTCACCAATGGTGAAACGTAGCATACGGTTCGTCAGGATCCGTACGGATCGACACACTATATTTACGGATCGAGAATTAGCTTACCATCCGTTACGACCGGTACGGATCGACACTATATTTACGGATCGAGAATTATATTACCATCCGTTACGACTCGTACGGATCGACACACCATATTTACGGATGGAGAATTACCTTACTATCCGTTACGACCCGTACGGATCGACAACTTTTTTGAGGGCTACCTTAGCTACACCGTACGATACTACTTATATTCACGGATGGAGAAACGTAGCATACGGTTCGTCACGACCCGTACGGATCGACACACTATATTTACGGATCGAGAATTACCTTACCATCCGTTACGACTCGTACGGATCGTTAACTTTTTTGAGGGCTATCTTAGCGACACCGCACGATACTTATTATATTCACCAATGGTGAAACGTAGCATACGGTTCGTCACGATACGTACGGATCGACACACTATATTTACGGATGGAGAATTGGCTTACCATCCGTTACGACCCGTACGGATCGACACACTATATTTACGGATGGAGAATTAGCTTACCATCCGTTACGACTCGTACGGATCGATAACTTTTTTAGGGCTACCTTAGCGACACCGCACGATACTTATTATATTCACGGATGGTGAAACGTAGCATACGGTTCGTCACGACCCGTACGGATCGACACACTATGTTTACGGATGGAGAATTAGCTTACCATCCGTTACGACTCGTACGGATCGACAACTTTTTTGAGGGCTACCTTAGCGACACCGCACGATACTTATTATATTCACGGATATTGAAACGTAGCATACGGTTCGTCACGACCCGTACGGATCGACGCACTATATTTACGGATGGAGAATTAGCTTACAATCCGTTACGACTCGTACGGATCGACAACTTTTTTGAGGGCTACCTTAGCTACACCGCACGATACTTATTATATTCACCAATGGTAAAACGTAGCATACGGTTCGTCACGATCCGTACGGATCGACACACTATGTTTACGGATGGAGAATTGGCTTACCATCCGTTACGACCCGTACGGATCGACACACTATATTTACGGATGGAGAATTAGCTTACCATCCGTTACGACTCGTACGGATCGACACACTATATTTACGGATGGAGAATTTGCTTACCATCCGTTACGACTCGTACGGATCGACACACTATATTTACGGATGGAGAATTAGCTTACCATCCGTTACGACTCGTACGGATCGACAACTTTTTTGAGGGCTACCTTAGCTACACCGCACGATACTTATTATATTCACCAATGGTAAAACGTAGCATACGGTTCGTCACGATCCGTACGGATCGACACACTATATTTACGGATGGAGAATTGGTTTACCATCCGTTACGACCCGTACGGATCGACAACTTTTTTGAGGGCTACTTTAGCTACACCGCACGATACTTATTATATTCACGGATGCTGAAACGTAGCATACGGTTCGTCACGACCTGTACGGATCGACGCACTATATTTACGGATGGAGAATTAGCTTACCATCCGTTACGACTCGTACGGATCGACAACTTTTTTGAGGGCTACCTTAGCTACACCGCACGATACTTATTATATTCACCAATGGTGAAACGTAGCATACGGTTCGTCACGATCCGTACGGATCGACACACTATATTTACGGATCGAGAATTAGCTTACGATCCGTTACGACCGGTACGGATCGACACTATATTTACGGATCGAGAATTATCTTACCATCCGTTACGACTCGTACGGATCGAAACACCATATTTACGGATGGAGAATTACCTTACCATCCGTTACGACTCGTACGGATCGACACACCATATTTACGGATGGAGAATTACCTTACCATCCGTTACGACTCGTACGGATCGACAACTTTTTTGAGGGCTACCTTAGCTACACCGTACGATACTACTTATATTCACGGATGGAGAAACGTAGCATACGGTTCGTCACGACCCGTACGGATCGACACACTATATTTACGGATGGAGAATTAACTTACCATCCGTTACGACTCGTACGGATCGACAACTTTTTTGAGGGCTACCTTAGCTACACCGTACGATACTACTTATATTCACGGATGGAGAAACGTAGCATACGATTCGTCACGACCCGTACGGATCGACACACTATATTTACGGATGGAGAATTAACTTACCATCCGTTACGACTCGTACGGATCGACACACACTGTATTTACGGATCGAGAATTAGCTTACCATCCGTTACGACTCGTACGGATCGATAACTTTTTTGAGTGCTACCTTAGCTACACCGCACGATACTTATTATATTCAACAATGGTGAAACGTGGCATACGGTTCGTCACGACCCGTACGGATCGACACACTATATTTACGGATGGAGAATTAGCTTACCATCCGTTACGACTCGTACGGATCGATAACTTTTTTGAGGGCTACCTTAGCGTCACCGCACGATACTTATTATATTCACGGATGGTGAAACGTAGCATACGGTTCTTCACGATCCGTACGGATCGACACACTATATTTGCGGATGGAGAATTGGCTTACCATCCGTTCGACCCGTACGGATCGACACACTATATTTACGGATGGAGAATTAGCTTACCATCCGTTACGACTCGTACGGATCGATAACTTTTTTGAGGAGTAACTTAGCGACACCGCACGATACTTATTATATTCACGGATGGTGAAACGTAGCATACGGTTCGTCACGACCCGTACGGATCGACACACTATGTTTACGGATGGAGAATTAGCTTACCATCCGTTACGACTCGTACGGATCGACAACTTTTTTGAGGGCTACCTTAGCGACACCGCACGATACTTATTATATTCACGGATGGTGAAACGTAGCATACGGTTCGTCACGACCCGTACGGATCGACGCACTATATTTACGGATGGAGAATTAGCTTACCATCCGTTACGACTCGTACGGATCGACAACTTTTTTGAGGGCTACCTTAGCTACACCGCACGATACTTATTATATTCACCAATGGTAAAACGTAGCATACGGTTCGTCACGATCCGTACGGATCGACACACTATGTTTACGGATGGAAAATTGGCTTACCATCCGTTACGACCCGTACGGATCGACACACTATATTTACGGATGGAGAATTAGCTTACCATCCGTTACGACTCGTACGGATCGACACACTATATTTACGGATGGAGAATTAGCTTACCATCCGTTACGACTCGTACGGATCGACACACTATATTTACGGATGGAGAATTAGCTTACCATCCGTTACGACTCGTACGGATCGACAACTTTTTTGAGGTCTACCTTAGCTACACCGCACGATACTTATTATATTCACCAATGGTAAAACGTAGCATACGGTTCGTCACGATCCGTACGGATCGACACACTATATTTACGGATGGGGAATTGGTTTACCATCCGTTACGACCCGTACGGATCGACAACTTTTTTAGGGCTACTTTAGCTACACCGCACGATACTTATTATATTCACGGATGCTGAAACGTAGCATACGGTTCGTCACGACCCGTACGGATCGACGCACTATATTTACGGATGAAGAATTAGCTTACCATCCGTTACGACTCGTACGGATCGATAACTTTTTTGAGGGCGACCTTAGCTACACCGCACGATACTTATTATATTCACCAATGGTAAAACGTAGCATACGGTTCGTCACGATCCGTACGGATCGACACACTATATTTACGGATGGAGAATTGGTTTACCATCCGTTACGACCCGTACGGATCGACAACTTTTTTGAGGGCTACTTTAGCTACACCGCACGATACTTTTTATATTCACGGATGCTGAAACGTAGCATACGGTTCGTCACGACCCGTACGGATCGACACACTATGTTTACGGATGGAGAATTAGCTTACCATCCGTTACGACTCGTACGGATCGACAACTTTTTTGAGGGCTACCTTAGCGACACCGCACGATACTTATTATATTCACGGATGGTGAAACGTAGCATACGGTTCGTCACGACCCGTACGGATCGACGCACTATATTTACGGATGGAGAATTAGCTTACCATCCGTTACGACTCGTACGGATCGATAACTTTTTTGAGGGGTACCTTAGCGACACCGCACGATACTTATTATATTCACCAATGGTGAAACGTAGCATACGGTTTGTCACGATCCGTACGGATCGACACACTATATTTACGGATCGAGAATTAGCTTACGATCCGTTACGACCGGTACGGATCGACACTATATTTACGGATCGAGAATTATCTTACCATCCGTTACGACTCGTACGGATCGACACACCATATTAACGGATGGAGAATTACCTTACCATCCGTTACGACTCGTACGGATCGACACACCATATTTACGGATGGAGAATTACCTTACCATTCGTTACGACTCGTACGGATCGACAACTTTTTTGAGGGCTACCTTAGCTACACCGTACGATACTACTTATATTCACGGATGGAGAAACGTAGCATACGGTTCGTCACGACTCGTACGGATCGACACACTATATTTACGGATGGAGAATTACCTTACCATCCGTTACGACCCGTACGGATCGACACACTATATTTACGGATGGAGAATTAACTTACCATCCGTTACGACTCGTACGGATCGACACACACTGTATTTACGGATCGAGAATTAGCTTACCATCCGTTACGACTCGTACGGATCGATAACTTTTT
The DNA here is from genome assembly GCA_964035015.1 of Corallium rubrum. NCBI lineage: Eukaryota > Metazoa > Cnidaria > Anthozoa > Scleralcyonacea > Coralliidae > Corallium > Corallium rubrum. Next base: position 13,159,799 of record OZ036000.1, on the reverse strand, counting down.
TGAGGGCTACCTTAGCTACACCGCACGATAATACTTATATTCACGGATGGAGAAACGTAGCATACGCTTCGTCACGATCCGTACGGATCGACACACTATATTTACAGATCGAGAATTACCTTACCATCCGTTACGACTCGTACGGATCGACAACTTTTTTGAGGGCTACCTTACCTACACCGCACGATACTACTTATATTCACGGATGGTGAAACGTAGCATACGGTTCGTCACGACCCGTACGTATCGACACACTATAATTACGGATCGAGAATTAGCTTACCATCCCTTACGACCCGCACGGATCGACACACTATATTTACGATGGAGAATTAGCTTACCATCCGTTACGACTCGTACGGATCGACGGTGAAACGTAGCACACGGTTCGTGACGACCCGTACGGATCGACACACTATATTTACGGATCGAGAATTAGCTTACCATCCGTTACGACCCGTACGGATCAACACACTATATTTACGGATCGAGAATTCGCTTACCATCCGTTACGACTCGTACGGATCGACAGTATATTTACGGATCGAGAATTAGCTTACCATCCGTTACGACTCGTACGGATCGACAACTTTTTTGAGGGCTACCTTAGCTACACCGCACGATACTACTCATATTCACGGATGGTATAACGTAGCATACGGTTCGTCACGACCCGTACGGATCAACACACTATATTTACGGATCGAGAATCAGCTTACCATCTGTTACGACTCGTACGGATTGATACTCTGCTTTTACAAGTCGTCATGACAAAACGACTTGTCCGATGGTAACCAAAATTTCACGAAACTAACGATCCGTATGCTTGCTACAGTATTGGACAACCATCCATATCTACAAAGAAAGTCTGAAGAAAACCTGGATAAATTTAAAGCTGTTCTTTGTACTTGTTGAGTCTGGTGTATTTGTTTAGTTGAATTAAAATTACGAAGACAAAAGCAAAGTGTTTTGAGACCCTTTAGGGGTTATCGGGATAAGGGATATTTAAGGGAAAAATTATAGGGATACGGGATATGGAAGATAACATATCTGCATATTTTGATAATATTTAAAGTCATTATTGTCCTTTTAGATTCATTATTAAACTCACTAAAGACATTAAATGTGGTCAATGTAAAGTTTTTTCACAATATTTTTCACGTTTTTACTCATTCATACCAGGAATTTCTCTATTGACCTCTATTGTCCATATTGTCACTATTTAAATTGTCAATTCAGCAATCTCGTTCCCAGTAGTCTTTCCGCGCAGTCTTTCATGTCTCATAAATATCTAGTGCCCAGTCTCCTGTCCAGTGAGCGAAATTGGTCTCGTGAATTTGCCTCCCCAAGTATCGACGACGAATCACAGTTTTTTGGTTGTTTATAGTTTTATTTCACAATCAGACTCGTTTCACTCACACAGAAAACACGCCTTTTCTCTCTCACAGTCTGGTCAACTTGACTTCGTTATCACACATTCCAATCCTTAATTAATCCAATATTTAACGTTTCTGGTTACCTTCTCCACCTTACTCGCTGGCAGCTTCATTCTCACCCTTACCAAATCCACTTAGGGCATGCACTAATAACAGTTTAAACATAAAACTAAATTAATCTTATAATAATCTCCAATACACTCCCCCCATATTGCTCACAAGCGAGTCATATGCAATGTTTAAGTCCTTGGAGATTTGTAAACTAGAACAATTAAAGCATGCAAAATGTTAAAAAGTTGATAATAATTGTCTTATCTCCGACATTTATGTCAGTTCACTGCTGTTCTCAGCTTCATCTTGAATGCGCAGTCTTGCCACTGCCGCTGCATTTATTTTAGATCGGAATACCGGGGCTTCGACTCTCAAGGAGACTTTAGTTGGTTCTGGAACCTTCCGATCACACGACAGTTCTAAAGGGTACAGGTGTTGTACTGCTCGCTCCAAATGACCTTTCCCAGCACGTAGCTTGACTCCTCTTACGACGTCGTCTTTTCCTGTTAGTAATTCAACAATTACACCAAGTGTCCACTTGCCCCTGTTACGCTCTTCGCTCTTGACAATAACGACATCGCCTACCGATGGAATCACCGCCTTTCCTTCGTGTTTGAGATTGTGCCTCTCTCTTAACCCCCTGAGATACTCGGAAGACCATCTTTTCCAGAGCGCATTCTTGCATTTCTGAAGGTACCTTGCTCTTTTCCTCAGGTTGGTTTCTGGAATGTTGCAGGGTTCCAGTTCTGGGATTGCATTTGGTTGTCCAAAGAGAAGCACGTTCGGGGTCAAAACCGGTAACTGGACATCGTCTTCAAGGTAGTCGAGAGGTCGGTTGTTGAGAGCCACTTCGACGTCCAGAATCACATCTTGCATTTCTTTCCAGGACAGATTTCCTTGCCCAGTGGTCTTGTACATAGCGGACTTGACCAGCCCCACCATCCTTTCGAACTGACCACCCCACCAAGGAGCACGACTAAGGTTGAATCTCCACTCCATGTCTTGTTTGGCCAGGTAGTCGTTTATGGTCTCGTCTTCCTTCACTCGTCCAAGCCAGTTAGCTGCCCCAACAAAGGTTCTGCCATTGTCAGAGTATATAATCCTGGGTCTGCCTCTTCTTGCTACGAAACCCTTGAGACTTCTGAGAAATTCTTCTGTTTCAAGACTTGGCAGCAATTCCAGGTACAAGCCTCTGGTGAGACTACACGCGTAAAGGACCAAATAAGATTTCCCGACCGTCTTGCGCTTGGTCCGATATTTAATAGGTCCCGCGAAGTCCACCCCAATCACCTCAAATGCGTTGCTGCCTTCAGTTCGCGTTGTTGGAAGATTTCCAGGTGGTGGGGTTGTATAGGCTATCGCTTGCGCTCGTTTGCATCCCCAACACTTCTTCCTCACGTCCTTGACAAGCCGTCTTAATCTAGGAACCCAGTAGTTGTTTCGTACGTGGGCCATGGTCAAGGCTACTCCCCCATGGAGCGTTTGTAAATGCGATTGTTCTACAAGTTTCTCGGTGTAGAGGTGGCGGTCGGGGAGGTAAACTGGATAAGCTCCTTGAATTCTTCCTCCGCACTCCAGAATTTCTTTGTTATTTTCTTGTAGGTTGAGTTCCAAACTCTCCTCCTGGAACCCCTGTTGACTTCTCGCTCCACGTTGCACACGTTTCGTACACCACTGCCTTTGGTGCTGTATTTCCTCGGTGCGTAGTGGACCAGATATTCTATTTGCTTGTTGGGTTCTGCAGTTGTGCACGAACAGGCTTATCCATGCGCCCGTGCGCAAGACTCTCCACAGTCGGTGCTTGCTTAACAGCTCATCGAAATCATCGGCTTGATCGGTCGTTGTGGCAACAACTTCTCGTATCATCTTGCTCTCTGCTTTGCTTTCTGGCGAAGGTTTGACCACAATTTCTGGTGGCCACTTGTCAGAATTCCTCAACCAGCCTGGTCCGTTCCACCACAACTCTGCGTTCGTTACGTTTCCACCTCTGCTCCCAAGATCCGCAGGATTTTCTGTCGTTGGAACATGGTGCCAGGAAATCTCTTGATGAGCTTGAATCTTGTTGACTCGATTGGCCACGAACTGCTTGTAGTCACCGTCGTTTTGGATCCAATGTAACGCCACACTGCTGTCCGACCAACAGTGTAACTCTTTGACGGGAAATCCAGACAATGCGTCCTTAACATTAGAGATTAGGTTGGTAGCCATGTGCGCGGATACGAGCTCCAGACGTGGGATGGTTGTGTTTCGTTTGGCCAAACGCGACTTCGCTGCCACAAGGCTTTGGCTAGTTCCCGACTCTTGCTCAACGACCACGTACACTGCTGTAGAGACTCCGTTTCCACTTGCGTCGCCAAAACCATGTAAGACAATGGATTTAACGGGCTCTTGATATCGTACGGTGGATCTAGGTACGACGACACTATTTGGAAGATTACATTTCCATTTCTGCCATCTCTCCCCGAGCTTGCCCGGATGCATCCCAAGCTGTCTTGAGGTCGCAGACATCCCTGTAGATAAGTTTCCCAGTCAAGGTCGAAGGAGAAACAAGGCCAAGTAGATCGTAAACCTTTGCGAGGTTAGCCAAGACCCCTCTCTTTGTCGGCTCTGTACTCTCTTGTGGATACACTACTTTCAAGGTGTCGTTCTATTTGTTCCAAGGTAGACCCAGAATCTTGCTCTCGTTCCCCTTCGTTTCAAGCTGCTGTTTGGCGTAGGTGTTTTCGTCTTTCTCGGAAACTTCATCTTTGGGCTCCAATTCTTCAACGTTGGAATTCCATTTATGGAGCTTGAATGTTGCGTCAGCGAATATCTCAGTAGCACCGTCTCTTATTTCTTTCGCTTGTACAACTGTGGTGGATCCTGAAATAAGGTCGTCAACATAAAGACTCTTTCGTATCTCGGCTACGACTTTTGGTTTTCGGTTTTCCCAGCTTTCCAGGTGGTGCTCTATGACTCCCCCTAGCAAGAACGGCGAAGGTGCCAACCCGAATAAGGCTCGTGTGAAGCGAAGCGTCTGGAGTTCAGCCTGTTCACCTGGTCGCCAGTAGAATCGTAATGCATCTCGATCATCCTCTCTGATTCCGACTTGTAGGAATGCCTTCTGTAAATCTCCAGTGACGGCAACAGGATGAAATCTTCCTCTGACCAAGACACTCCACAGCTTGTTCTGTAGGGATGGTCCTGTATGGAGACAATCGTTGAGGGAGGGTACTCCCTCTCTTTCTTTGGCCGAGGTATCATAGACAATGCGCATTTTGGTACTTTCAGCGTTCTATCTTACAACTGGTTTATGCGGAATGTAGAAGTCTTTCCCTTTCGGTTGATCGGGGGCTTTCTCTACCACTCCATCTCGGATCTGCTCTTCTATAATCTCGTTGTACTTCTCTGTGTTGGACGTACGTTTCAACTTTCTCAACAGTGACTGCAAGCGATGAAGGCTGCCTTGCTTGTTACTTGGCGGATCTGGATAATTTCCCTTCCAAGGCAAGCCCGTTTCATACCAACCAGTGGGATCTCTGCTGAGCTGCTCTCTGAATTCAGCATACACTGTGCTTTGATCATTCTCTGCGGTGTCTTTCAAGCCAAGTACGTCTAGTCGACATAGTTCCTCATAATCCATGCTAGAGGTCTGGATGAGCAGCATCTTTCTTGAATCAGCCTCTTCTCCTGGCGACAGAATTGTCCAGCCCAGGGTGGTCTTTTCAGCCACTGGTTCACCTGGTAACCCAATCTTCTGCCCACATTTCGTCTTAATCTTGGCATACTCGCTGGCGCCCAACACGAGGTGCACTAGAAGTCGATCTTTCTCGTCATTATCGATCATCTTTACTCCATCCAGGTGGGGGTACTTCTTCAGAAGATCTTCGTATCGAGGGTTACAAAGTTCCATTAGATGTGATTTTTTAACCTTGCTTAAGTTGACCTCCATGCTGAAAGTTCCTTCAGCCGAACTAACATTCACCTTGAAGATCTCTACCATCGTTGTAGACGAACCCATAAGCATCTCTATTTTCTTCAACTTCGTTTCTGTCGGTTTCTTCTGTAATCTTTCTAGTGTACTGTAGTGTACTGTAGTGTACTGTAGTGTACTGTAGTGTACTGTAGTGTACTGTAGTGTACTGTAGTGTACTGTAGTGTACTGTACTGTGGTGTACTGTAGTGTACTGTAGTGTACTGTAGTGTAGTGTACTGTAGTGTACTGTAGTGTACTGTAGTGTAGTGTAGTGTCAGATGTCAAGTTCGTCTCTCTTTATAGCTCTGTCTATTTATGCTTCGTTGGTTTTATTATTTGGTCCCCATCATGTAATTTTTGGATTGTTGGTTTGCTAAGTATTTCGTGAACATTCTGCGTCAAGTTCTGGATCGATTGATTGGTTTCCGTGACTTTATTTTTTGGATTATCTATTTGACCGTTTGGCCTGTGGCGTATCTCAGAGGGGTATCTGTAGTTCGTGATTTTGTACAAGTATTGTTTCTCCGTGTCACGATTATTTGGTGTGCCCTAATTTCACAGTTCGTTTGGTTTTGGTATTCCTATCCTGCTGCACAAGTTTTACTTCTGTTCGTGTAATCAATTTTGAATTATTTATCATTCCGTGTTTGACGGTTGGATTTGTTTTGTCTCACTTGATATCTCCTAACAACAGCTAAATTTGAATTTTCTCCGTCAATCCTGACTCCGCAGTTTGGTTATTCATATCAGTTTTGTTGTCATTGTCTCATTCTTTTATTGGTTCTATTTTGGTTGATGCCCATCTTCTATATTTTGAATTCTACACAAGTTTTACCGTGCCGTATATATAACCGTCAAATTTTTATCAAGATCAGATTTCGCTACATATATATATATACCTCGAAATCTTCGCTTGGTTTTCATCGAATATTCGCCTTTTGTTATTTCTAAATCGCTTTCCATTTATACAATTACTGTTTAATTTGGACCTTTATAACCTGCCATCCAAGTTTAATTCATATCTAAACAGTGGGTTTTGAATTATTCATGAATTTTGTTTTTGACCGTTGGTCTTAGCCTGTCTGTTGTCTCGTCACCTAGCAACCGTGAATTTTTGAATTTAACAGCCTTAGGACGTCTCCTTTGGACCACGTTTTAAATTATATTGATTGCTTGGATCAGTTCTACCACTCGTTATATTCCCGGAGTTTCCAGTTTACTGGTTTTTGAATTATCGTCAACTTTGTTCGGTGCCGTGCCGTTAATAATTATTCTCAGCTGGCTGGTTTATTTTCATCGATATTTTGTCCTTTTATGTTTCTACACCAACCTTTTATTGATATCAAGTCCATCGCTAGACTTTTCTCTACATTGTGATTATATTTTGAAAGGAACTGTGCTATTGGTTTGGTTTTTATCCGGTTTTTCAGTTCGTGGTGTATTGGGGATTTCCCTTTTTTGTTCGTTGTCAAGGTTTCGTACTGACAATTGAACATTTAGCCGAAGCGGGGTTTCCCCTATCCACATCAATGTCGTCCGATTCAGATCACTGTTCCAAACAATTTCGCTGCCTCAGTTGCAAGTTTTCCTCTTCCTCGCAAGCTGGTCTAAGTGTTCATCGTACCAAACGTCATTGGGTTAAAGATCTATCTGTTCAATCCGTGTCGGTTGTCCGTTCTTACCCAGAAGGAAAGAAATTTTATTGTTGCATTTGTGAAAACATTATTGTGAATTTCCCCAATTTCAAGCGTCATTTCCAGTCCGTTCATCCTACAACGCTTCTCGTCGCCACTGGCCATTGCTCTATTTGCAAACTTGATTTTCAAAACGCCCAAGCCGTCAGCGTCCACTGCCTGCGACAACATGGTATTTCTAAAAAAAAATCGTCCAAATTTCGCCATCCCAGTTCTAGTTCGTCGCCTATTAGATCAGAAATTAATTTGGTCTCTCAAGATCTACCTAATGTCTCTCAACAACCAGCCGAAGTCACCCTCTCCCAATCTCACTGTGACTCGTCTCCGCCACCTCCTCTTCGCCGCTCGACTAGACTTCATCCAACTAACTATGTCGAAGAAGGACCCTCAAGTCCGCCTAGTGATCCAGACTCGCCATCGCCGTCCACGCCTGCCTTCTCCAACGATGACAGTGCCTTCATTGTCCCTTCTCCATTATCTCCCCTTCCACCCATCTCCCAATTTTCCCAGCAACATCAAGCTTCTACTGAAACGTTGCCACCTGTTTCTCCCGATCTCATCCCATTGGCGCCAGTAACCCAGCTTATACCTCCTGCTTCACCTTTGACTGATCCTAACCCCACCACTATTGTTGACCCCCCTGTTATTCCTACGAATGGTTCGTCTCCCATTCACCTCCCTAGCAATTCAAATCCTGGTGTAGTCCACTTTCAGAACAGATGGTCTCCCGTCTTCTCAGCGGACTCCTCCTGGCAAGATTTCTCTTCTAAATGCTCTGACTTTGCGGACGATGTCCTCAAAACCAGTGTCTTAACCTCCAAAAAATCCAGACCCACTCCTCGTCGTCCTGACCGTCCAGGCGCCCGTGCTCCTTCCAACAACCGTCGTCACCTTGAATTCAATCCGATTCTCGCTCGTAGGATCCAAAGTCTCTACAGAATTTCTAAGAAGCGTGCTGCTCGACAGGTTCTTAACAACAACTCGCCTACCTTCACTGGCACAGCCGATGAAGCAAACGCATTCTTTACTAAAGTCTTCGACAATAAAGATTGCAATCCTGAACTCATCAAACAGAAGCTTGAAGAGTTTGTCCCAACTGGCCTCACTGATGACAGTCTTACAGCTAACCCTACTCCAGCAGAAATTACTAAGAAACTCCGTTCTCTATCCAACTCCGCCCCTGGTTCTGACAAAGTCGAATATCGCCACCTTAAAGCTGTTGATCCCAAAGGGGAAATCCTTTCACTCATCTTTGCCAGATGTTTATCCGAATGCGATGTGCCTGCCTCCTGGAAAACGTCTACCACAGTCCTCATCCACAAGAAAGGTTCATCCGATGACGTGTCCAACTTTCGTCCCATTGCCCTGATGAGTTGCATCTACAAACTCCTCATGAGTATTTTGGCCAATCGTTTGGTGTCTTACTCCATATCCAATGACCTCATGTCTCCTTCCCAGAAAAGTGCCCGTCCTTCCGAAGGCTGCTATGAACACACTTTCATTCTCCAATCTTTGGTCGCCGATGCTCAACGTCTCAATAGAAATCTCTGCATTTCCTGGTTGGACCTCCGCAATGCGTTCGGTAGTGTTCCCCATGGTGTCATCGCCACAACTCTATCTCACATTGGTATTCCTCAATCCATCATTGATCTTATTAGCAATGTGTACACCAATGCTTCCACTGAAGTCCGTACTCCAGCTGGAACCACTCCTCCTATCCCCATTTTGGCTGGCGTTAAACAAGGTTGCCCTCTATCTCCCATCCTCTTCAATCTATCCATCGAGCTAATCCTCCGTTCCGTCATTGCGAAAGCTGAATCTCTGCGATCTGGCCCAGCTAAACATCATGGTGCCCCAATCTCTGTTCTGGCGTACGCGGACGATCTCGTCATCATTTCTCGAAAGTCTGATGATCTCCAACATCTCCTCGATGCTGCCAGCTCCTCGGCTACTCTTCTTGGCCTTGAATTCCGTCCAGACAAATGTGCCTCGTTGACTCTCACCAAGTCGAATGTTGCTCCCATCGATTACCTCGTCCAAGGCAGAACCATTCCTGCTCTCCTCCAACACGAACATTATCGTTATCTTGGCATTCCTATTGGTGTTATCCGAGATGTCTCTGATCTTCACACTCTCGTTGATCACCTTTGCAACGACCTTGATAAGATCAACTCCTCCCTGCTAGCTCCATGGCAGAAGCTTGATGCTATACGAACCTTCATTCAACCTTGCCTTACATACGTTCTCCGTGCTGGCAACCCTCTCAAACGCTCTCTCGTCAATTATCGGAAGAAGTTGATTGAAGTAGTTCGCTCCGCATGCAACTTACCGCTCCGAGCCACATCCCACTTTATTTTCGCCTCCAGGAATGTTGGTGGTCTTGCTTTTCACGATCCACTCGCTGAAGTTGATGTTCAAGTCATCGTTCAAGCTTTGAAGATGCTATCCTCTTCTGACACCTTTGTTTCCCACATTGCCAAAGCCGAGTTACTCCAATCTGTCCGCTTTGCTGCTCAAGACAACCCTTCTCCTTCCTCATCTATGAATTCCTTTCTGGCTCCACTTGTGGTAACTTTCATCCCAACAAGATTCGCTATCGCAAGCAATCCATTTGGACTCGGGCCCGATCATCTTGTCGTCGCCAGAAAGTGTCTTTCTCTGTTCCTGACAACGGCGCTCCATCTATCGCTTCCCTCAATAGGGGTCCCATCCTGGCAAAATCTTGCTGTAGTTTCCTTCACCACCTCGTGCAAAGTCATGCTGCCGAGAAACTCACTTCTCTTCCTGACCAAGGCAAAGTTGCCAGAGCCCTTGTCGCTGACCGCTTTTACAATGGTTCCTCTTGGGCTTACACTGGCCTTAACATCGGCTTCAAAGATTGGAGATTTATCCATCGTGCGAGACTAAATGTTGTCCCAACCAACCAAAATAAATCCCGTTGGTCCAATATTTCCACCTCGTGCAGGAAATGTGGTTCAGAAGCCGAAACCCTGCCACACATAATCTGCCACTGTCGCCAACACATGACTGAGATCCGAGATCGTCACAACAGAATCGTCGACCGCCTCTCCAACGCGATCCGATCTGGTGAAGTTAGATTGGACCAACAAATTCCCGACATCCCTGACCGTTCCCGTCCTGATATTGTGATCATTGATGACAACCAAGTCTCAATAATTGACGTCACCTGCCCGTTTGAGAATGACAGCGACGCTCTCAAAACTGCGGAACAAGAAAAGATCGCCAAGTATGATCACCTGAAAGACCATTACATCGCCCAAGGCAAGAACTGTTCCGTCTTTGGTTTTGTAATCGGTTCTCTTGGTGCGTGGCATCCCGCTAACGAAGCCGTCCTTACCCGTCTTGGTATGACGCGCTCATACAAGTCGCTTTTCCGCAAGCTTTGTTGCAGTGATGCAATCCAAGGATCTGCTAGCATTTATTATAACCACATGTCCGTTGACGGTCATAATTAACTTTTTGTCATATGTGAATAATGGATAAATTATTCACTTATTATACTATATATCTCGTTATTCATCTTTACTATGAACTTTCTCAAGAATAATGTCTTAACTTATTCTTCTGATCTTTTCTCGTTTATAACAACCTATGTATATAGATATCTTTGTTAGTAATATTAACTTGCCTAATTTGTACATATCATTTTCAAAAAGTAATAAATCATAAATAGTGTACTGTAGTGTACTGTAGTGTACTGTAGTGTACTGTACTGTAGTGTACTGTAGTGTACTGTAGTGTACTGTAGTGTACTGTAGTGTACTGTACTGTAGTGTACTGTAGTGTACTGTAGTGTACTGTAGTGTACTGTAGTGTACTGTAGTGTACTGTACTGTAGTGTACTGTAGTGTACTGTAGTGTACTGTAGTGTAACTTTGCGGAAGCGTACGAGCTTCCCGCCCCAGTATCCAGAAGTGCTCGGCATTTCACCCCATCGACATCGACGACAACCACTGGATAAATTACTTGATGATCATTTGAATTGTGCGCGGTCAACATGTTTTCTGGATTATTCCCTTGATCGCAGATAGACGTATGATGTCTTCGACCACAGCTCTGACAGGTTAGCTTGCTTTTGCACTCTGAAGCTCTGTGTTTTCCACCAGTACAATTGTAGCAGAGCTTTTTCTCCGTCAATATGTTTCGTAGATCTTGGCTACAGTAGTTGTTACGGAGTCACAAGCGAGAGACTTGTGGGTTTTGGCTTCGCAATAGACACATCCACGGTATTTATGTTCGACTTGTCGCGTTTGGAAGACTTTGGAAGTTCCATCTCGAGATCTGACCGGAAGTTCAGGTTGCTTTTCTTTCGGCTTCGTTTCAATTGGATTTCTTTCTGTCCATGCAAATAGCGCGGTGACCAAATCAGTAAACGACCACTTTTCCAGTCAGGTTCAGTTCTCACAAGATCTCCTCGTATGCCCGACAACTTGTTTAACGTTAGACGTACGTAGCCATTCACCTCGCTGAGTTTTCCCAGCGTTTCCAACGATTGCACACAATAAACCAATTTCTCGTAGAATGGGTGCATTTTGTCCGGGCGGGTACTTGCAATGGCCGGTAAGTTGACAATCTCTTCGACGGAAGAATTTACAATTTCGCTTGTGTTTCCATAGCGTTGCTCAAGAATGCTCTTTGCCCGTTTGTAGCCATCTTCCGTGAACGGCAACCCGTCGGCACATGTTCGTACTTACTTTCGGTTCAGCCAATTCTTTGAGATACGAAAACTTCATGATGTCTGGTATTTGTGCTTTGTCGATTTCGGCAGAAAATTGATTCCAAAATCGAAGCTAATCATGATAAGAACCATTGAAACGCGTTATGACGAGTTTTGGTAGCTTTGCAGAAGTCTGTCATTAATTTCTGATATTCTAATTTCTGAACAAGCAACTTGCGTTCGAATTCCATCTGTCGATCTCTTTCGTGTTGTTCGAAGGCGAGTTACCTCTCATAATTCTCTTCGTCAACCTTCTGCTTTTGTTTTCGCTCCAGCGCACTTTCTCCTAAACGCTTGTCGGCTCTTAAACGTTGAATCTGCTCATTCAGTTGGTTCACTATGACGTCGGCTTCAACCAGCTTACCTTCAATGTCTTCGCCCCATGCTGAGACGTCTTCTTCGGATTCTCCAGCGGTGAATTTTTCTTCTTCGATTACTTGTTTCAGGTCGCTGATGGTCATGACTATTTTGGTGATCGAATTCTTCAGCCGGCTAGAGACATCTTCGTCGTCCTTTCCAATTACCGCGTCCGTTTTCTTTAAGGTGAAGTTTAGTGTTCGTAACTTACCGCGCATCTCTGATAAATTATCCATTTTGATTCCTTAGTTTGTGGTTTCCCTGGTTCTTGTTCGAACCTAAATCACTTGAATATCCCGTCGGAGATATCCCGTCGGAGATATCCCGTCGGAGGTGTCACGTGTCGTGAATTTGCCTCCTCAAGTATCCAACGACGAATCACAGTTTTTTGGTTGTTTATAGTTTTATTTCACAATCAGACTCGTTTCGCTCGTCTGGTCAACTTGCCTTCGTTATCACACATTCCAATCCTTAATTAATCCAATATTTAACGTTTCTTGTTACCTTCTCCACCTTACTCGCTGACAGCTTCACTCTCACCCTTACCAAATCCACTTAGGGCATGCACTAATAACAGTTTAAACATAGAACTAAATTAATCTTATAGTAATCTGCAGAGTGTGGCAAGTGCACACCCGAGATATTTTTTGTCAAATGACGTTGCACACTTTAATTACGTGCAATTGTTGGTGAGACCACAAACATTTAAAATAAACATATATAGATCTCATTTAATGGTTGAACTGATTATACAGGCAAGTAGTTACTCGTTTTTCTAATTTTTACTTCTTTCAGATAGCTAGGATCAGGAAGATATATATATATATATATATATATATATATATATATGTTCGAGATTGGTGAAAGACCTGCTCATATTATATGTAGAAAACATCTCATAATTCAGCTGAATCTCTATTTAGCCGACGTTGCAATATGTTTAAATTTGGGACCTGGTTTCGATATCCGCTTACCGATGTTCACGCTTAAAAAAGGGCTAACTGTGATACTTGTACTGCATGCAAACAGGTTTTCGCTTGTATGAGAATGTCCATTAATAGAGGTTCCTAACAAACAACTATACAAGAGATGCCCAGATTCAAAACTATGTTTTCATTATTGACAAAATATTCTTATACAGGTGTATCGTTTTTATCTCTGAAAATAACGCGCTCAGCTCAGCCTAATCAGATTCTGATAATTTACTAAGTTTGTCAAGCTTTGGTCAAAACATCCTAAAAATTGTACTTATCAAGACGGTCGTAACGTTCAGTTTTACAATAAATTTTCAACGGCGTCAAAGTTGTTAAATTTAATGACGAATTTGCATTAAAAATTGACTTGAGCAAAGCCATTAGCAAAATTATGCAAAGTTAAAAACAGCAAAGTTGAATAAACTATTGGGGAAAGTCGTGCAAATTTCTTTTTCAAATTTGCTGTAAATTTACCTTCATAGGCAGATTTATTGCAAATTTGGTAACTAATTTGCAAATGCGCAAATTCATATGCAAAATTGTTGCAAATGTATTTGAGTGCAAATTTAAAACACACCATTAGCAAATTACATGCAAATTTAGTTTAACAAATTTGCAAGTTATATTTTTGCAATATTATTCCATGATTATCGTTAATTGTGAAATGGTCTATGAATTTTAAATAACTGATCCCAACCCCCAACCCCCTACCCTGACCCCTAACCTGACCATAAATCTAACCATAACCCCCCGGCAACACTAAACCTAACCACAACCCTCCGGGAGGAATACAATCTCGTTCCCAGACCCTGCCCCCCACGCGGCCGGGGCAATTTGGGCCATCTCCCCAGTCCCCTAATCCTGTAACGCCTGTATGCAGGCTACGGGAAGAAAGAAGCAAGCGCTTTCCGCTTTCGTCATTTTTGTCTTGTGCAATTTGACGCGTGAAAAATTACGCCTCACTTCTTTAAACTCTCTGTTGTCTGTATGCTTTTGGAGGAAGCAACTTGAAAGAAAGTGAAATTTTATCATTTTTTGCGTCCTTGTATTCCGTTATATTGTGTCCATGGCGGACTCCCACTGGCCAAAGGCAAACTAGCATAACGAGTCATCGATCAAGTCTGAGTCATCAAACTACAAGTCCACAAAAAAAACAAGTCCGCCATGTCAGCTTCAACTTCAAGTCATACATCGAAGAATGAACGTGAAGAAGCAGGAACCAGTGAAAGTAATAGCGAGGCCGCCAATAATGGTTCTTCATCGACGGAATGCCAAAAGAAAAGGCAAAGATATAGTAAAATTGCGCGTGGTTTCTCAATGGTTGATCCAGAGATGGTATCAAAGTTGCACACAGATATCACAATGAAGGGCAAGGATGGCTGTGAAGAAAGCTATGGGTATTTTCAAGACGTGACACGGTTTAGTTTTACACTGCCAGACTTCTTGCAATACGATAAGCAGTTTCAGGAGTTCTTAATGAAGGATCTCGTTGAAAATTCGACTTTGAAGTCCCTTGAAAATTCAGGTACAGTAATTAAAATTACAGTAATTTAAAGCCATTTGCACGATGACGTGATGGCGTTGGTGAACTACAACTACCAGAATGCTTTGCCAGTATTCTAGGGTTTTGACTAAAAGGGATGACTCAAAAGGACCCATCCAGCAGGGCTGGGCGATACCAGGATTTTTATTTCGATACCGATACCGATTACTTGAAAATTAGTATCGGTCGATACCGATACCTATTTCGATACCAAAACAAGTACAAAATTTTCATTTTCGATACCGGAAGTGAGTACTATTAACACTGGTATCGGTCACTTCCGATACTCTGCACAATTGTGCAAAAAGTAGTCTCCAACAAGCTGGGTTTTCCCACTTATATTTTATTTTAAAACTTTGACATTATTAATTCAACGGCATAAATAACAAAGAATTACAACAAGATAAAACTGTTTTTCACTATATATCTCTCTTCACGGGAATTTCGGTCAATATGAAGACAATTTTAATTTTTTTATGTAACTACTTTATGTAACCCAAATAAAGAGCCCACGCTATGACTTTTTTATACTTATTTCAACGGTTTGTTAAATCTCTTGTTCAACAAAAATTTCGATTTCAAGAAAAAGTAAAATTGTACATGTAGCCGAAAAAAACAGGTGCAAGTATCGAGCGATACCAGGTCAGTAATCGATACCAATACCGCTTTGCATGGTATCGCTGGTATCAATACCAAGTACTCGGTATCGCCCAGCACTACCATCCAGTCCTTTACCTGTAGTGGCTTTTTCAAAATATGTTGTCAAATTTGTTTTTTTTCCAAATTTGTCGTCAATTTTCAGTTGGTCTCAAGCAATCTTTTAGCAATCTTTTTGATACCCTAACCCTAACCACTTTTTTCAGGCACTAGTTAATTTCAACCCAGATACAGGCACTTCAACAGTGCCAACCACTCCTTTTCCAACATGAAAATCTGTGCCATTCAGCCCATTACAGGTTGTAACGATACTCGTCGTAAACAAGAAATGCGTCTCATTTACAAACTTGGTACCATTCACCCTCACGGCCTCAATGAGCGATTCTCTTTCATTTAGCTCACTCCACCACCATATTCCACACCTTTTCCTTAACCTTTTTCTGATGATTTAAATAGTAATTTATAACCTGTTTCTTTGCCTATTTGCAGGTACCTGACCCACAAATTGGGTCAGCACCTGCACACAGGCTAAAATTACATATTAATTTATTTGTTTACTTTGTTTTTATTGGCTTACATGTGTTCACGTGATTCCCATTGTAGCTCTGCTATAAATACGCGTGACCACATGTGAGTTGTTTACTAATTTCTCTTGACAAAGGCCTTCGCTCGAAACGTCGAGAAGATTTTTCTCTGTTTTTCAGGCCAACGTGACTTAACCCTGGTAATATTTATATATATATATATATATATATATAATATATAATATATATATATAATATATAATATATATATATATTTATAAAAATATTCTGTCAAACTGCATCCACACTCTGAAGATGTTGCCCCTAACCAACGCCATGTTGCTTTACTTCTATCAAGATGTTTTGATTTATATTGTTGTTATGGTTTACACTTTACAATTCTGAGCTGGGCTCTTATCTTCATTCTTTTGAGCAAACCAATAAGACAATAGACCTTTTGCATGATGAAGTGAGATAGTGTTGCGTGACTACAGTGGAGCCTCGCTATAGTGTGCATATAATGCGTGACTCTGTGTAACACGGTTGATCCTTGGACCCCAAAATTTTACTTTTTCTGGTTTGTCAATTGATGACTTACCTGTATAATAGTGTTTACCTACACTACTAAAGCTCACCACAGACCACAAAATTCTGCAATACTAGCAACAGAATTGATGACTGTTGTGTAATATGATGCTAAAATCATGCAAGTTTCTTTTATGCTCACTGGAGACAATTCAATCTTGACAGCTGACGATCGCTTTATATAATCCTGAATTGTGATCATTACAAGATAAAACAATAACGCGGCAGTGTGATCATTGTGACACATTAAAAACTTGCTCAAAAATCTTATTTCAATTCCATTTTGTTGAAGTCTTGAGCAAACTTCAAGCTTCTTCAGTCACAATTTGGATTGTTAGAATTCATCTATAACACAGTCACCACTAGGGACCCAAACTACCACATTGTAGTGAGGCACCACTGTCAGGGGCACAACTAGAAAATTTTGAGGGCAGGAGTTGAACGCCAAAAAAGGGCAAAGTCGTTCAGTATTCTAAACAATTTGGGATACTAGATATCCTCATTATGCTTCTTTGAGAACACTCAACAACCACAACAACAATCAGTGCCGTAGCAAGGTGTCAAAAAATGTGTGTGTGTGTGTGTGTGTGTGTGGGGGGGGGGGGGGGGGGGGGGAGTAGTGGCAATTAGTGACTGCATTTGTAGGGGGGTCTGGAAATTTTTGAAATATAGAACCTCGGAAACACAATTTGCAGCAATCTGAGTGAGCTTTTTCATCTAATTCTGCAGCGAGTATAGTCCCCGAGCCGGGCGACGGGCCGAAGGCCCGGAGCCCGGTGAGGGTGCTAATCTCGACACGCGTGGAGTCCACTTATATGTGAAATTACACGCGAGTGGGAAAGAAATTCTGCGAGATGTTTATATGTATGTATGTATATATATATATCCATCAAATCGCCAACTTTCCCGGCTCAAACGAAACAAATCTTTGTCAGAAAAATTGGTTTACAAATGACCGAAAAACGAAAGCCTAGAAGAGATGTTGCAGTGGGATGAACCAAACAATATTAAACACGACTAGAAACCATTGAAAAAGCATGAAAAATTGCGATAAAGATCGGAAAAGATGCTGCCAATTGTGACTGAAAAAAACAAAAAGATATTTCTTCGTGTGTCTGTTCAAAGCCAGCAAAAGACTTAAGCACTGGTATATCTTGGCCGCTCGAGAGAGAACATTGAATTGAAAGGAACATCATCACAAACAACTCTTTTTGCTAAGAACCGAACGAGAAAACCACGGAAACCAAACGCCGTAGCCCGTATGGCAGTGTTTGCAGCATCTGAGAAGAGCCAAAAGAAAATTTAACGGTAAGCAGTGATTCGTATTTAACTTACCAGCCGTTTGTTTAGCTGATTAGAGTCGGTATATATCCGAAAGCTTTTCAGTATTAATTAAACTCAATTAAAACAGCAAAAATCTTGTCAAATAATACACATTTTCCCAGGCGTTGTTTTCCATGGTTCGAGTAAAACTTTGCATTAAGTTATAGTTCTTCCCTGGTTAGTTTTTCCTCTCTTATACCTATAGTTTTCAGGCTGTTACCCACGTTTTTTTCTGTTCTGATGTTTTTCTTTGAGGTTCAACATTATATTTGGAACACGAGGAATCATATTATTAAAACAGTTTAATAGGCACCTTGATATAAGCGTCTGTAATTATTGTTTGTTTTTGCTATCAGTTTCTGCCACTGCTTTATTATTTTGGAATAAAACATTGCTTTGGAAATTGGTCAATAATAGAAAAACTACATTCATAAAAGTGATAAAACAGGATGTAAAGGAGGCCAGGAGGGCAAGGGTGTTTATATTTGTATACAAAAACAGATCAGATGCTTATTTTAATCGGGGGATTATGTATATTTAATGTGTTAAAAGCGGGCGAGGGGGTTGCGTTTATGTATTTCTAGTTGAAATTTAACTGTAAAAACGAAGAAACTATCACACCAACAACCCACAGGTTGCTAAAATCCAGCTCTTCCTCTATGATTCGTTCATTTTCACCATGAGATTCAAAACCTGAGCCCACAAATTCAGAAAAGCGGTTGTTTTTAGGAAAAACTTGGTGTAGCATATTACAAACTGGGTATGAGATTGAAGCCGAACTAGAAGCCTCTGAGTCTCACCAGATTTGTGGAGAATTGTACTGCGTACTACAACAGACGATTAATTATTTGTTTATCTAATGTCTAACCTAGTATTAGAGGTCTCACAAAAAGGGCAGGGGTTGCAACCCCCCATTTCCCCCCCTTAGTTGCACGCCTGACTGTACAACTACCAGACTGCTTTGCCAGTATTCTAGGATTTTGGCTAAAAGGGATGACTCAAAGGGACCCATCCAGTCCTTTTCGGGGCTTTTCCAAATATGTTTTTCAAAAACGCTAGGGGGTAAACCAGATTTCTGATTACAGGTGTATGTAGTGTACCACAGAATACCACAGTACCACAGAATACCAGTTTGTTTATTTCTTTTATAAAATTTGGTGGAAACATGCTATATACTTTATTTTTGTGAATATGTATTAATTTTTGTTAAAATTTAAAAAAAACCCGAACATATAAAAACCGAAAAAGGGTACTACCAAATCAATTCTTAAAAATAATCTGGTTTAACAAGAAATAAAGTTCTGTGTTTTTTATAATTTTTTTTTAAAGTTTTATAAATTTAAATTTAGTAAGTTTTTTACAGGTGGACGGGTGGACAGAGAGATAGAGAGATATAAATAGTGTAACCTTTCCGGGGGGTAAATTTACCAGGTTTAAGGTTACAGGATACCCTAGAACTTTAAAAATTTTATTTTTTCTTTTTTTACATATTTTTTTACCTTACGAATATATCTATCACCAGGAAAAATTTTAAACAAATAACTTTAAAATTGAACGAGTTATCAAGGAAAGCACTTTCCGAGGTTTATACGTTTTGCGGGAAAATTTGACGGCTCAGCCGGAAGTCGAGTCAGCCGACAGTTTGTTAATTTCATATCATACATAACACGCGATTTTCGACACGTCTTGCTTTCTGAACTCTCAATATCTTCATCGTTAAAATGCCGCATCATAAGTCTAAAAGTGGTAAAAAGAATCGAAGTCCTTTTTGCCGAGGTCGAAAGAAACTCAAAACCTGCAAGAAAACCAATGAAGGACGTGTTTTTCCAGATAAGAGAAAGAATTGTTTAGCCCAAAGTGACTTGGGCTCGTATTTCCAACAGGATGCACAATGGCCCGAGCTTTTTTCAGACAACAACGATGAAAGTTGTTCGCGAAGCGAATCAAAATTGAACGAAAGTATGGAAAGCTTGAGGAAAAGAAATGCTGCTGAACCTGATTCAGAATGGTTTAGCGACTCCGACTCATCAAGTGGCAGTGAGGATGAGAGTACCTCCTTTCAACCAACTGTTGGACGTTATATTGTTGATCCTGAATGTGTACAAGTCATGCTTGACAACTCAGCAGTGTGTAAGTTTTGTCATAGCCCACTACACATACTCGAAAAAGCGAAATCGGGGCAAGGATTAGGAGCAAAATGGATTTTTTGTTGTACAAGCGAGACTTGCGTTTCACATAAAACGCGCGCTTCAGTGCCAATTTCAGAATGTTCTGGACAAAAATATACAGTGAACGCCTAAACATTAAAAGTGAACTAACTAAAACATTAAAAACATTCTCACCCTTTATCTTTCATCACTGACAGTAGTTTTTCTTTGTAGTCCACTGACTCCATTGTATCAGTCGAACCCTGACCATCCTTTGCCTTTCGGTTGTTTTTGCAGCGCTTTTTTGGCGAGCGTTCCTTCCTTTTGTTTTGACCCGCAGCTTTTTGCTTTCGCTTCGGCATGACTGCTACGTGTTTGATCGATGACATGCAATTACCGGAGCAATCTCTTTCGCACTTCCTCTCATAATTAGATAACACGTTCGCCACACCCTGTGATTGGTAGAAAGTAGCAGTGGGCGGAGAATCGGATAGCACCGCGAGAAACCGCGCGAAACTTTCAAAATCCATTTTCAGGCACATGAATTTTGAGCCATATACACGCATTAAAAAGAGAACGTTACGCGCGCGTTTTGACCAAATTTCCTCAAACTTGCACACGGTGTAGGTGTATCTCTTGGCTATAAAACGGTGTTCGCGCGAAATTTGTACTGCAAAATTAACCAAGTTATGAGCGTTTTGTTGTCCATTAGTTGCAATACAACATACGTCGGGAAAGATTATGCTCTAACAATTTAACCCCTAAAGCAACAAAAATGCGAACACCGTTTTTGAGAACAATCTTCGAGAAGTGTAAAAATGATAGTTTCACATGTCTTTAGTGAAACCTACGCTTAACGTTGATCGCGGCCCGAAGGTTCGAAAATTTTAAACTTGCGGGATATCTAGAAACGTTCTTCTTTCTTGTTGTATTTGATAACACCATGTTATGCTTTGTCTTCCTGGCTACATTCACCGAAAATTTGAGAGAAATTGGATAAAAATTCGCCGAGTAATAGCAGATCCCCTAAAATGCGTGCGTAGGATATCCTGTAACCTTAACGACATACATACATGTCGTAGTTGAAAGGCTAAAACCAGTGAAAGTGTGAAACACCAGTATCAGTCTTTTATATACGACAAATACTTATGTCGCTTAAAGCTGGTCAGTCTTAAAGAGCGATAACAGACAGGTTTGTACCTTATCTATGGGTATTTCTTGAAAGACGTGTAAAATCCTGGTAATATCTTAATATATCGAGAATGAAAGAAGTTTCCCCCCGGAATATATTAGAATAGCACTGCGCACGCGTGGTTTCGTTTGCGACCAGCGAATGCAACAATGGCAGAGAAATGCGAAGGAGCGAATGGAGCGGTCAATTTTCTTCTCGAAGACAACGACTTTCTAGGCTTAGCTGCATGGCTAATTAAATATTGTCTGGACGAAATGATTTATAGTCTGCCTAGCGGAGGTGCGAATAAATGTTAAAAGCTTTATATTCAACTTTAATATGGTCTGGCATGTTGACGATGTTGTGAAGTCAGTTTGTAGAGTGTTGTTGGTTCGTGTCTGTTATATTTTACACATTTTTGCACGTCAGCCACGGGCTTTAGGAAAGGCTCAGTATGGCTCGAGTGAAAGTTGTTTCAGCATACGATTATAAACAAAAAAATGTGTATTTGTCTTACCTTAATGTTCAATGAACTTTCTTATGTATGATACAAAATCTATGGTATCTTGAAATACGTTACAATCGCTTCGCAGTCTTCCTATATTCACTGAATATCCTTCGATTTGAACGGCCATGTTTACTAGGCCCAATCCTTCAAACTGTCAAGCGGCTTACGAGTGCTGCTTGAAACCCAAAAAAACAAGAGGGTAGGATCTTTCGATTTTTTCATCGTCAAGAGCGAGATGAAAGGACACTACCATGTATGGCACAAACGTGTCCCCATCTTCCATATGTGGCACAAACGTGTCCCCAACTTCTATATATAGAAACAACCTGTCCCCGTTAATTTTTAAAACAAGCCGTTACTCTGACGTCAGAACGTTCATCCCGCTCTTGACGATTCAAACAGATTACATGGTATGCAAGCCAAATAGCTGATTGGTTTAGAGGAGTAACGCACCCACTTTGATCCTACCCTCTTGTTTTTTGGGTTTCAAGCAGCACTCGTAAGCCGCGTGACAGTTTGAAGGATTGGGCCTAGTAAACATGGCCATTCAAATCGTAGGATATTCAGTGAATACAGGAAGACTGCGAAGCGATTGTAACGTATTTCAAGATACCATAGACTTTGTTTCATACATAAGAAAGTTCATTGAACATTAAGGTAAGACAAATACACAATTTTTTGTTTATAATCGTATGCTGAAACAACTTTTCACTCGAGCCATACTGAGCCTTTCCTAAAGCCCGTGCGTCAGCTCAGTAACAAATTTTGTATACTGGAGATTGTAGACTGTCTTCGCATTTTGATTTGGCGTTAGTAGTAATACCCCCCCCCCCCCCCATCGGGAGTTCAAAGGGATGCCGCCTCATTAAATATTCAATTTTTAATTATTCATTCTCAGTTCCTGTAGGACCCCCTAACCCTAGCTGTCAATCAATCCCCCGGTTTTCTCTACGTCATAATCGACTTATTACTTATGCTTCCCCCAAACCCTAGCTTGTTGCTTAACCCCCCGTGTAATACGTCGTTCTCCGACTGATTTCCGAAGTTCAAAAGGCACTAAACGTATATCCTTATAAGCTATAGTAACCAACTTTCATTTACGCACTTTACCTTAGTTATCGAACACGTTCAGAGCGTATCATGGATATTATTTACGACGAACTACAGAGAAATAACATTGATATCGACAGAGACACTTTGTCGTACTACATTAAAACTCTTCTAGAAGAACACCAAGACCTGTACGATAGTATAAACAATCATATCAGTGGGGATAACTTGCTGAGTAATCTGAGTATAATTTACAAAGAGATGAACCCCAACAATTTTGGCCGAATTATCGCTTATTGACTTTAGTGTATAGTGTAAGAGAATCCTTGGATGAAGAATCAAGTCGAGAAGCTGTGCGAAGAACGTTTTTAAGTGTCGATATATAAACGAAATTTTATTTCGTTACGGGGCGGCTGAGTGCACACGGTATATGTATTTGCATAGTGTAGTATATTTTAATAATAGGGTATTCAGGAGACGTATGAGGATAATAGGGAGCATTGCTACTAATATTTGCATAGACCACATGTAAAAAAACTCGTTAAAAACTCATTAAGAGTCATTAAGAATTAAAACAATGAGACGTGTTCGGGCAAACGGAGTTGTAATCATAGAGAATGTACAGCATAGCGTCGTTTCATTCGAGTTCTGTTCTCTTACGAGTAACATCGAAAGTTCTTTGGCGTGTTTTTGGAAAGTTTTATTGGATTTATTCTTGACTGCGATTAAAATGTCTCAAACGGTAAGTTGATCTTTTGAACATTTATAAAGCTTGCAGTTTGTTTCATAGCATTAAATTCGAGTGTTATACTTATGAATTTTTACTTCGCGTTTTAGATTGATATGATTGATATGATCAAGCGGTGTGAGACCGAAGGCGATTTAGAGTTTTTGGAGGAGTCGTTTGTGCTCACCGAGGAGCAAAGGAGGGTTGTTTTACAGCAGAAAATTATCTTCTGGACGAATGCCATGGCTGAAGAGCTGCAGCGAGAGATCGAGACGCCTTCCGACGTTGTGCCCAATTTGATGGCGAATTGGACCGATGAAGAAAAGCGGCATTTCAACAAGGAATGGGCCAACGATGATTTCTTGTGCCCTGACGAAGAAGGAGTCCACAGTGAATGTCATGAGCAGCCTGATTCTCCTGAACCGTCGGAAAACCAAGTCGGCGAAGGCAGCAAACGAAAGCGTGGCAACGACACCGAATCTCCCGAGAAGCGCAAAAAAACCGAGGAATACTTCACCATCAAATCAGTTAAGCAGGTCAACGTCCGAAAGTTCAAGACCACAGGTACTGACTATACTGTTCAGTTTTTACCTTTAAATATTCATGGAGTTTCTGACATTATGTCAGTATTAAACAGTGCTTTTAAGCGCTTATTTGATCGGTTAACCACCGATATGTCTTCTCATGACCAAGTTCGCCTTATCTTGAATTCCCATCAACTCGACCGTCCCATTTCCCTGCCTTTCCTACCCCGAGACCGCCTAACTCCCGAGAAATTCCTGGCCGCTGTGGAGAGAGTCGTCCAGTCGAATACGCAGTTTACTTTGGACGAATCGATCAACATCAACGTGGTCCACGTCGAAATGCCTCATGGTGGTGCGGGAAAACGAAGAGATGTAGTCAATCTACAGAGTTACCTCAACAAAAAAGGTTGTTTTGTTCAAATTAAGAATAAGGATGACCTGTGTTGTGCGAGAGCCATCGTGGTTGCCAAGGCGAAGTTTGACAAAGACCCACAATACAAAAGTATCGTTAGCCATTCAGGAACACTGCTAGGTCGTTTGGCCCACGAACTTCACGAGACCACCGGTATCCCCCTGGGTCCCTGCGGGATCCCCGAAGTCAAAAGGTTCCAGGCTGTCCTCCCTGGATACCAACTCAACGTGGTCTCCAAGGAACACTTGAACGCCCTAATTTATTCTGGTCCTGAAGCTGACAAGCACCTGTACCTTTACCACCACGACAACCACTACGATGTGATTACGAGCATGCCTGCCTTCCTCGCCAGGAAACAGTACTGTCACGCCTGTAAGAAAGGTTATGATAAGATTACCGACCATCCATGTGGAGACTTATGCAAGCTGTGCAATACCCAAAACTGCCCTGTCGTCAAGTGGAAGTACTGCAAGGACTGCAATCGGTTTTTTAAGAGCGATGAGTGCTTCGCCCGCCACAAAGAAACCACCGACAACAAGAAAGCCCTCTGTTGTTCCCTGACAAAATGTAAAAAGTGCCAACGCGTCGTGACAAGAGCCAGCATGCATGATCATCATTGTGGCCTAGTGCGCAGCTCCGTTTGCCAAAAATACGTGAAACCTGACAATCACCAGTGCTATATTCAGCCCATAGTTGAGAGGAACCGACAACCTGCCCAAGAAGGTACCAGTAACGAGTTTCTTGACGATGACGTCGCTGTGGACAGTGAGAATGGTGGCGACGAAAGAGACCAGACCTTAATGTTCTTCGATTTCGAATGTACCCAAGACGACGGACAACATATTCCCAATCTCTGCGTGGTCCAGAACGAAAGCGGTGATGAGATCGTGTTTTCTGGTCCAAACACCAAGGAGGAATTCTGCGAATGGCTCTTCAAGGAGAACGCCAATACTACCTTCATCGCGCACAATTTTCAGGCGTATGATGGGTACTTTATCCTTCAGTACTTGTACAAGAACTCCTGAAGTCATCACCCGCGGTGCCAAAATCTTGTCTCTCTCCGTGCCAGAAAGGAATATCAAGTTCATCGACTCACTCTGTTTCATCCCTATGCGTTTGGCAGACTTTCCAAAAACGTTTGGCATTACTGAACTCCAGAAAGGCTACTTTCCACATTTTTTTAACCGCGCCGAGAACCAAGACTATGTTGGACCCCTTCCTGAAGCCAAATTCTACGATCCTGATGGTATGAGTCCTGGCGATCGAGAGAAGTTTTACGTGTGGTACAACGAGCTTCAGAATCAAGAGTATGTCTTCGACTTTCAAGCCGAAATTCTGAGCTACTGCCAGTCCGATGTCGATATTCTCCGTCAATGTTGTCTGGAGTTTCGTGAGTTGTTCCGTCAAGTCACCGATGTGGACCCTTTTGCCTCTTGCCTCACCATCGCCTCCGCTTGCAACCTGGTTTTTCGCAAGACCTTCTTGAAGGAGAACACTATCGCTGTTATTCCACCCTGTGGTTATACACCTGAGAATAAGCAGTCGGTGATTGCACTGAAGATGTTGGCTTATATCGCCCAGCGTGACAATATCGCCATTCGACATGCCCGCAATCATGGAGAGCAACGCATTGGGAAATACCTCGTCGATGGGTACAACGCCGAAACGAACACAGTGTGGGAGGTGCAAGGCTGTCTGTGGCATGGTTGTACCAAATGTTATGCCAGGGATACCATCAATCCTGTCAACGAGTTAACCATGCATGAACTTCATCAAAGAACCCTGGAAAAAGTTCAGTTCTTAACGGACAATGGCTATAACGTTGTGGAAATATGGACTTGCGACATCGACCGTCAGCTCGCTGCAGACCCTGATATGAAAAGGTTCTTTGACGACTTCGAGATCTCCGAGCCCCTACAGCCAAGAGAAGGTTTCTTCGGTGGAAGAACCAATGCGACTCGTCTCTTCTACGAAGCCCAGCCCAACGAGAAAGTCCACTACGTGGATTTTTGCAGTTTGTACCCGTGGTGCAACAAGTACGGTGAATATCCCATTGGCCATCCCGAAATCATCACCGAAAATTTCAAACCGGTCAGTGAATACTTTGGTTTAGTGAAATGCTCTGTCCTTCCTCCCCGTGGCCTTTACCATCCTGTCCTCCCGTACCGCACCCAAGGAAAACTCATGTTCCCGTTATGTCGCACCTGTGCTGATACCCTTCAACAAGAACCATGTCGCCATTCCGACATCGACCGAGTTGTCCATGGAACCTGGGTCACTCTCGAACTCCAAAAAGCGTTGGAGAAAGGCTACCAGTTGGTGAAGATCGACGAAGTGTGGCATTTTCCGGAGCACACCGACGGTCTGTTCAAGGACTACGTCGACACGTTCCTCAAGATTAAGCAAGAGGTAAGATATTAGTATTGTTTTTTCACATTTTTTAGTACCAATTATGACTTAATATTCTCATTCTTCTTTAGGCGAGTGGTTTCCCTGCAGACTGCGACAACGACGAGAAGAAGGCGCAATATATCGCGGATTACGCTGCTAATGAGGGTATTCGGTTGGATCCGAATCAGATTGTCAAGAATCCTGGTCTGAGGGCGCTGGCAAAGCTGATGTTGAATTCTTTTTGGGGTAAGTCGAACAAAACACATATTAAATGTGAATGGAAGGGGTGAGTGGAGGGCCTGGGGGAGACGTAATGCAGTTGTTTACACAGAGGTTAATGTTTTTCTTTTTTCTTTTTATATTACTATAGGTAAATTTGCACAGCGTCCCAACATGACCCAGGTCAAGATAGTTTCGGATCCGGCTGAATACTTTGACTTGTTGTCGAGCGACAAAATCACCGTGACAGACGCCAACTTCATCAACGACGAACTGATTGAGGTCCACTTCGAGAACGTCGACGAGTTTGTTGAAGCCAGTGGAAAGACAAACGTTGTTATCGCCGCCTTCACGACAGCCCACGCCCGTCTCAAACTCTATGGTGTCCTGGAACAGTTGGATCGCCGAGTCTTGTATTTTGATACAGACTCTGTGATCTACGTGTCAAAGGAAGGAGACTGGGAACCACCCACCGGATCCTACCTTGGTGAGCTCACTGACGAACTGGACGGCAAACACATCACCACATTTGTGTCCGGCGGGCCCAAAAATTACGCGTATGAGACGAACTCGGGTAAAACCGTGTGTAAAGTTAGAGGGATCACTCTTAATTATAGGACCCAACAAAAACTTAATTTTAATGTCATGTGTGACATGGTGTACCTTAATGTTATGCGTGATGTGGTAGATCCGTTGTCTGTAAATATTCCGTATAAAATAGTGCGTGAAAGAAAAGAAAAGAAAAGAGTGTGTCAACCAGGGGGGGAAACTAAAGATTATAGAGTTGTATATAATAAGCGTGTAATTGTAGATAGTTTTGACACTTTACCTTATGGATTTTAACTTTGTGTGTTTGTAAATAATTATCAACTGTTGTGTCTGCTTGTAAGTAGGAAAATTATATATTTTATTACCACTACCAGTTGTCTTGTTTTGAAGAAAAATAATTGCCAGGTGTGGGATTCGAACCCACGTCTTCTGGGACTTTAAACCCAGCGCCTTAACCATTCGGCCACCCTCGCGCTCACATTTGAAGTTCGATATTTTCTCTTTATAAAAAACTGGATCGTGGGGTTCCTTGAGGGATGAGAAAGGGTACATGATGTATTATTCAAACGGGTCGAATATAAAACCCTTAGGATTCAGTCTTGGGATTCAATTATTCAATGATTCAATCTTAGGATTCAATGATTCAATCTTAGGATTCAATGATTCAATCTTAGGATTCAATGATTCAATCTTAGGATTCAATGATTCAATGATTCAATCTTAGGATTCAATGATTCAATCTTAGGATTCAATGATTCAATGATTCAATGATTCAATCTTAGGATTCAATGATTCAATCTTAGGGTTCAATGATTCAATGATTCAATGATTCAATGATTCAATGATTCAATGATTCAATCTTAGGATTCAATGATTCAATCTTAGGATTCAATGATTCAATGATTCGATGATTCAATCTTAGGATTCAATGATTCAATCTTAGGATTCAATGATTCAATCTTATAAAAAGCATTTGCGTGAAAGAGTGACATCAGTTTATGATTGACAGTCACTGGGTGAACATGTCTTACGTTTGTGAAGTCTGCGAAAAATCATTCACTACATCATCACAAAAGGTCTATCAGTGATAGGGTAACAAATCTGCCCCATTTACTGCTATGACAGCTACATTCACCCCTGAGAGTCAAAAAACGTACTCGATACAACTGACACATCCGTTTGGACTCTTGGTCTCTGGAGGCACCAAAAGTGGGAAAACAACTTTTGTCAAACAGTTATTGGTTTATGCTAGCACTATGATCGACCCACCTCCGGAAAATATCATGTATTTCTACTCGGAATATCAAGATACATTTGCTGAAATAGAAACCCTAATTCCAGGGATTCAGTTTATCCAAGGTTTGCCCCAATCGATGTTGGATAACATTAACCCCCAAACAAGAAATCTATTTATAGTTGATGATATGATGGGAGAGAAAGACGCAGAAATCGCTAAACTATTTACGAAAAAATCGCACCATGGGAATCTAAGTGTAATCTATATTGTACAGAATCTGTTTCACCAAAGCAAAGATCATCGTACCATTTCCCTTAACGCCAGTTATTTATGTCTGACGAAAAACGTTCGAGATGCTAGTCAAGTGACTCATCTGGCTAAGCAACTGTATCCTAGCAACACAAAATTTTTCCAACAAGCCTATCAGATGGCGACTAAAGAGCCGTATTCCTACCTATTTGTTGATCTCACGCCGACCTGTCCCGACGAAATCCGAGTAAGATCCGGGATCTTTCCGACTGACACCCACTACGTGTACCAGCCCAGAGTATAAAAGGGGCTGTTCAGTGACAATGCGATCATTTGACAATGTCTGCTTGTATAAGAAGGAACTCCGATGTTTTAAAAGTATTGGCAAAGTGTAATCCTCAACTGCGAAACGCAATTATAAAAGCTGCCGACGACGATATATTGGAAGCCATTAGACAGTGTCTTTTGAACGTGTGGTGTGAAACAATTAAGATTACTCCGAAAACGGCAAGGAAACTAGCCCCTTATAACGATCATATCAAGTTTGTTGCTGATAAACGTCATCCAGTAGCAAAAAGAAAGAAAGTTATTCTACAAGAAGGTGAAGGTTTTCTACCGTTTCTCCTACCTCCTGTACTTGAACAACTGGCGAGTTTTTTAACCAAATAATGGAACACGTCAGGAGATTGGTGTTAGTTCCAGAACATATGACAGACCGAAAGAAACCCCTGGTCACTCCTTTAACAGCGCAGGTGAATGAACTAGATTCAGAAATGCAAAATCTTCTTAAACGTCAAGATATAACACAAGACGAGAAAGTGAAAATGTACGATCAGTCGCTTCAACGCTACCTGAATTATTACGATAAACGCATGAGTAGACCCGTACGTGTAAACGTCGTGTCGACGCCCATAGCTGACGATAAACCTGAAGAATCAGTGAATACAGAAGAGATTGCTGAAACAGAACCCTCTGACTTGCCTGGAGAGATAGAAACTGACATTTTAGAAAGTGTACCTGTAACAATGAGATCAAGAGCTCGACAGTTGGTTAAGAAACTTAAAGCGAATAAAGACCTCATAGGATGGACTGACCAAGGACAAATGGTGTTTAAAGGACGACCAATTCCGGGTACAAATGTTGTTGACTTGGTCAACGATTCTCTACGCCAACGAAAGAATTTCAACCCTGCTGGATGGCAGCTTTTCGCAAAAGCATTAGGAAACATGAATGTTCCCGAAGGCATTATCAGAAATGAAAATCGTTTAAGCATGGTACGAGAATATAAGACTAAAGATATTTCAGACACCTCCCCGCCCCTGACGTCATCTCCCGCAACATCAAAAAGAACAAAAGAAAAACAGAAACGAAGAGACAAAAACTTACATCCATATAAATGGGTTAAATAAATTTATTCCTTGTAAAGCTTTGATATTACAATAAAGTATATTTTTTCAACATTAATTGTCTTGTATTTATTACACACAATAATATTTACGCATAAAGTCACGAACTAGCATGTCATTCCATTCTTTATTATCAGTAAACATGCCAACAATTGTTGACATGGCTATATTTCTACATCGATGTAAAGTATAAAATAAACAATATTGTCCACACACGCGTGACCCTAATGACTGTAAAGTCTGTTCATTCCAGGTAAAACTGATAGTATGATCTCGTAAAAACGTTTCAATGCTTTTGCTATAAAATCCGGGTTCTTGTCCGTACGAGTCCAAAAATTCCCCTTGTCCATCTGAAGTGAGATAAATTGCTACCCAATGCGTACCAGGTCCATTACTAGAATCCACATTCAGAATAAAACCTCTAGGTCTTTTCGGTATCTGACTTGGTAGACGATCCGATGGTAACACGTCTTTAAATACGGTCTTGGTAAATGGATCACTTTTCAGGACGTTTAGGATTTGTAGAGTGTTCATCTTAACTGCTAAAGTCGCACAGAACGTTGCGGTTGGCGTCAATTTCGATAAGGCTTTGAAATTCTCCAAGCACCACGATATTTATAGCTGCTGTCAGAGCCGTTCTAAATTGACATTCTATCGATACGTTTCCGTTTTTAATCGGTTGAATATGATCACTCAGGCACAGATCAGCTGTCAGATCAAACACGAATAGAGTGTACCCATTGGCATACTCATCTCGTGTAATACCATTGCCATCATTTTGAAATAACTTGTTAGTACCAGCATACAAGGTTTGGAAAGCGGACACGTAGTTACTTCCTCTCGCAGCAGCAAATTTCAGTTGTAGGGGTTTTCCACGGTTTAAAGCCCCTACGAGATCAGCAATGGTGTTATAGTAACCATTTGGAATGAGAGCCGTATCGTCATATTTCGTTCCAACGTTATAGAGAAACGTTTGTTGATTACCTTTTCGAATTGTGCTCCATGTATGGGGATAATACAACTCTGACAAGGCTACTTCCCAGTCGCCTGTCAGTTGTATAGTTTCAGCAAGTTTCACTTTAAAATTTGCTACAGTATTATCTGGAAAATATTCCATAGAGCTATTGCTTGGAAGCGTTAAATAAAACTGTGTTGCCATGTCGAAGAACAAAACACAAATGAACACAAATTGTAAGGTACACATATTTTTATTTCGTTATATCTTTTACATTATCGGCTGGTACCCAAGAATTAAAATCTTCAGGATAGCCTAACCATTTTACAAGATACTCTTTACGTTTACCACGCATGCGTGATGTAATTACTCTTTCTATTCTATAAAAGTCACTATCTGTCTTTGTAACTCTTTGCAATTCCTGTTCGTAAAATGTTCCTTGTAACTCTTCTCCGTGATAATCAGCAATCTTGTACACTGGCGGTCGTCTGGGTACTCGCTTCGTGATGGTGAACACCTCTTCGGTCCAGTTAGGTAAGTAGCCTTTCTTGAATGTACGTCTTGCTTTGCTAATCCGGACTTGGTCATCAATGTTGAATTTATATTTGATGGGTTTGCTAGACTCATCGCCGTAGAGTTTTTGCCATACATTACTCTCGTTTTCTCGATTAACATCAGCCGGTCTCATCCCAATACTACGGTGTCTCGAATGGTTGTAGGAATACACTAATTTTTGTAGTACATCGGTATATTTCAACGTATTCTTTGCTGTAAAATATTTCCACATCTTCCCCTTTAACGTTCGATTAAATCGTTCAACGATGGATGCCTTGGTATCGTTGTGTGTTGTAAAAAACCGAATATGTTTGTCCTTCAACAATTTTTGAGAGCGTTTATTGGTAAATTCCGTTCCTTTATCGGTATGAAGTGTTTCAGGTTTTCTTCCTTTCTTTAGTATCTTTTCAAAGGCTTTAATCAAACTCTCTCCAGTCTTTGTTTTTAATGGTTCCACCCACGCAAATTTGGACAGTACATCAATAACAGTTAAAACGTATTTATAACCATTATTTGTTTTACTAAGCGAATCCATAATGACTAGATCGGCCTCCCACTCCTCGTCCATCGCTCCAACAATAACACGATTTCGCTTAAAGTTATGCCGTACGGGTTTATGCAGAGTATAAGTATCTTGCTGTCTAAGCCATGTTTTTATCTTGTTTCGGGATATCTGAAATTTACCGTCACTTTTTACGACACGGTATAAGGCATCCACGCCGCCAAAACTTGCCGGACTTTTTGGGTTGTAATACAGATCGTGAAGGTACTGTTCCGCCCTCTAATTCGGATGCCTGTATCACAATTTTTCCCCCACAGCACGCCGAGATGCAGCGAATCTTTCGAAAAATATTACGAAGGGCTATTTGTGGTAAACCGCCACAGCAAGTCATGTTCACGCGACAAAGGTTAGAGGTAAATGAACAAAGTGAAGTCAACGACATGATATAAATGCAAACATATTTATTACATATTAAATTAGAATACAAAACTATATAAGTTCAACAAATGTTCAGTTTTTCTATGTCTTCAGTCAATGCATCGACAGATTTTTGAAAAAGGTAGTCTTCGTAGGCTTCTTTAGAGTCACTCTTTCTACTTGTAAAGGATTCACCCGTTTCTGCGATCCTGTACTGATATTGTAATGGACTGCTGAACAGACACCCAATGTTATAAATTCGTGGCGAGCTTTCTGTAGGTTTCCATTCAAAGAAGCCACACGCATATTGTCTTTCGTCAGGGCACGAGTAGAACAGACGACCTTGGTTGTCCCCTTCTTTCTTGACTTTTTGGATACGGCAAACCATTCCGTGTTTGCAAAACGGCTTGGGGCTCTCGAAGACATCCCCCCATTGCCAAAACGAGCAGGGATTTTCTCGCTCAGAACAGACAAAGTAAGGTCTCCCGTAACTTTCTCTCATTTTGTCTTTAACCATTTGCAGTGTCGCCAATTTCTGCTGAGTAGGACAGACTGGATGCAGACAGCCACTTGTTCGAAAAGCATCTACGGCTTTGCCAAACATGTAACAATCTTCTTCAGGGCAGAAGAACTGACAGCTAGGCTTTTGTCCACAGAACCAGAATAAGCCATTCTTGGTCGTTGAGTTAGATGCAAGTTTACCGTGTAGACACTCCATTACAACGATCTTACTCTGACGACAAACAGTAAGTGAATGATACACCAAACAAAGTGACGCTATTCAACTCTCTATGGTTACGCGCATATTAATTAGGATTTCTTTGTCTAAACTCTGACGTCGCCCAGATTCGCCCAGACTCGTTCTTTTGTCTACATTACTAATGAGTTTTTAAAGAGGTTTTACACATGGCAGTATGCAAATATCAGTCTTAGCAACACTTGCAATATGCTTGACAACGTTAATAAAATAGTCGAATCAGCCGTTTAAACCAAGAGAGTTTTATTTCATATGTTGTCAAGTCAATACATCTCAAATCGTCGATCGTTCTTCTTACAGCTTCTCGAATTGATTCTTCATCCAAGGATTCTCTTACATTATACACTAAAGTCAATAAGCGATAATTCGGCCAAAATTGTTGGGGTTCATCTCTTTGTAAATTATACTCAGATTACTCAGCAAGTTATCCCCACTGATATGATTGTTTATACTATCGTACAGGTCTTGGTGTTCTTCTAGAAGAGTTTTAATGTAGTACGACAAAGCGTCTCTGTCGATATCAATGTTATTTCTCTGTAGTTTGTCGTAAATAATATCCATGATACGCTCTGAACGTGTCCGATAACTAAGGTAAAGTGCGTAAATGAAAGTTGGTTTACTATAGCTTATAAGGATATACGTTTAGTGCCTTTTGAACTTCGGAAATCAGTCGGAGAATGACGTATTACACGGGGGGTTAAGCAACAAGCTAGGGTTTGGGGGGAAGCATAAGTAATAAGTCGATTATGACGTAGAGAAAACCGGGGGATTGATTGACAGCTAGGGTTAGGGGGTCCTACAGGAACTGAGAATGAATAATTAAAAATTGAATATTTAATGAGGCGGCATCCCTTTGAACTCCCGATGGGGGGGTATTACTACTGGCGTTCAATAAACAACTGTACGAAGAACCCTGGCCATATATTAAACATGAATGTTTAAGTTCTACACGAGGTTCTACATGTATTTGTACCTGCGTGAACTTAGCGCGTGATTGGGCAGACGATTCGCGAGGCTACAATAATGTGAAGCTAGCAACATAATCACGATCGTAATTTGGGTTGTTTTGAATTGTTTGTCTGACTTTTGGCTTGTATTAAATTAACTTGGGCTTTGCTCAAGAAAATGGGCTGGCAGGTTGCGGGGCTGGTAACTCTGTCCGTACATATGGCAAAAATTGTTATTATCTTTGACTAGACAGGGCCGTTGCGGGCGTGGCATTATTTTACTGCAGTCAATTTTTTTCAATATTTTAACAATATACGCAAGGCAGAATTAATGTGCCAATATATAAATAACTTATACCAACCTGGACTACGACGTATTGTAATATATAATATAAATTAATAATAGACGTTCGGTTGCGCCATAAAAACTGTTTAAGTGACTTGAACATATATAACAGTGATACAAGCGGGCAACGATGACAAGATCAGTTTACATAACACTATTTTCACTATCAAAATGTGCCAGAACCCACCATTTGAAATCAGTGTTTGATATACAAATTGACAAAAAAATTCTTTAAAATCTTTTAATCGTCAACCACTCCGTCGAGATTAGTACCCTCGCGTCGCGAGGCCCGCTTCGGTGCCTTTTTTTTCTATATGTATAACAAAGGTGCTAAATTAATAAATTGAATTGAATTGGTAGTAGTACTGTAGATTTAAAACATACTGTATGCTACATGCATGTGTCGCAGAGTTCCCCTATACATCTTGTAATAATAGTTACCTCCCTATAGGGGTTTACTCTGATTAGTATTGAGTATCCCCCTATAGGGACATTGAGGGTGAGATAAGACTACATGGACTGAGATGAAAAACAGTGTTTTGTGTATCGAAGTGTTGTGATTTGATTTATGAGGTAAAAGTGCTTACAAATACCCCTACTACATTTTGGAGCCCGATAGGGGACCTGGTCAAGGAAACTATTTGTTCGTAGTTGTATGCATTTGTGGTCTATATAAACCACAACATTTCAGCGTGTTGATTTTGTGGTCTAAATAAACCACAACATTTCAGCGAATTGAAAGAGATCGTGTGACAAGAATCCTAACAACAGGAGGCGAAATGACTGTGGAACAACTCAATGAAGCGTATCATGAAGAGTTTAAATGCGACCTGAAAAACTGGAAGGCAGAATTCGTGAGTATCGAATCTTTTCTAAAGTACAGTTGTTCTGCTGACATTTGTAATGAAAAAATTGTGTTACGTGAAGCACAGAAGAGTTCATCCACGCTTCAATACCTTTCCCGTCCCCATTTTTCGCAATTTTATGGGTTTACCGAAGGGGAGAAGAGTGTAAAGGGAGTTGCTTACTGTGTCTGGCGCTTTGAAGTTAGCAGTACGATGAGCCAAGGGTTGTATTCGAATGATATTATCAGCGAGCATATTCGAAAGTCACTTCAAGGTGAAGCGAAGACCAAGATTGTGTGATTCGAGCCTGGTGTTTCGCCTGAGTGTATTCTAACACAACTTGATAAGTTCTATGGTGATGGGGGAGCATTAGTAGGCGATGAGTTACTCTCAAAAGCGCACGGGCTTCACCAAAAGGAGACAGAAGAAGTGTCTGCCTTTGCTTTAAGGCTCGACAACCAAATCCGCAGAGCCAAGGTTCTAGGAGCTGAACTTCTTCCTGATGAAGACGCTTTAGATCGCCACCTTCGACTTATTTTCTGGGAGGGTTTGAAGGGAAACATTAAAGATAAGGCCCGTCATAAGAAAGATCACTGGAAAACGTTTGCTGAGCTGATAGAGGCAGCACGTTATGGTGAGAAAGAAGCACTCCCAACACAAGTTGCCAGAGGATTAGCACGCTCGAATCAAATGTCTGGGACTAATTCGGAAGATTCTCCTTTTGTTCAAACCTCCAGGGAGATCCCTCGGATAATCCAGGCCTCAGGTGGTAGTGGGTCACCAGCATGGTTATCCCACATGTGCACCGCCTTAGCCAAGGAACTGAAAGGGGTAATGACAGAAGAAAAGAATGGCAAGGGGACCCAATACTCGAGGGGGTCTGATCAACAGCTCGAAGATCAGTTTGGTGAAAGAAACTCCCGACAGAGTTACAACATTCCTACTTGCTATCGCTGTGGCCAGGTAGGTTATATTCGAAAAGGCTGCCGAGACACACCCTCTTCTATAGGAACCTCAGACTCGAGAAACGGGACGATTGCTTTGACGAGGGCCAGTCGGAGGCAGTGAATAACAACTGTTCAGGGCCCCAGAATCCCACGATGTCAAAGCTTAAATCCCTTATTATATGCATGACAAAATTACTGCATTCTGATTGGTTGAGAGGAGTACAATTGTTTTATTAATTATATATCCTTCTGTAATCAGACCCAAATGCTGCAATTTCATTGGTTTACAGGAGTGCGATTTGAGCATTAATCGCACTCTTTCAGAGCTGTAATCGCACCCTTGTTTTAGCCAATAAAAATCAGTCTAACTCTCACAACTGGCCAATCACAGTTAAGGATACAAAGTAGGAATTTTGTTTTCCTGATTTTTTTTTTTTAAATATCAAAATGGAGGAATTTGAATCGCCAAATTTTGACTTATTGAATTATATATGTGATTTAAATAAAGAAAACTTACCACTCCTTGGAGAAGAAAGTACACAAGTTCAGTCTAATGTTGCTGAACCAAATACGAGCAGGTTTCCCAACTTATCTGAGGTCGACATTGAAGAGATAAAAAACTCGAATGTCAAAATAAACACAGAGCGGTCCACAAAAACATGGATGAATGTATGGTCAAAATGGTCTTTATCTCGAGGAATAAGTCAGGCAATTGAACTTTTTCCTTACGCTCAATTGGATAAGATCCTTACCAAATTTTATGCCGAGGTGAAAACAGTGAATGGAAGGGATTACGAGCCAGAAAGTCTTCGCGTGATCAAAGACAAAGGCTATGGCGAAAGTATTATCACGTCAAGGCATTTTTACCAGTCAATTCAGACACTCAACGCCAAAGCAGCAAATCTACGACACCAAGGCATGGGTAAACGTCCAAACAAAGCAGAAGCTGTTACCCGAAGTGAGGAAGAAATGCTTTGGAAAAATGGTTCGCTTGGAAATCATTCGGCTGTGTCATTGACAAATGCGAATTTCAAGTGTTTATCGGAGCAAATGGGCTTACGAGGCAGACAAGACCACTACGATGCATACGTCGAAGATTTTACCCTTCGTAAGCACGACGATGGATCAGAATCCGTCATATTTTCTGAAAATCCAACCAAAACAAGAAGCGGTGGACTTCAAGTCGCCAGAAGAAGCACCAAGCAAGTTATGTGGAGCACTGATGGTGGTCCTCGAGATCCAGTGAGGCTTTTCAAGTTATGGCTCTGCAAACGCCCTGCACCAATGCAAAACCAAGGGCCACTCTATCTGTCCATAATCCAACGTCCAAAAAATCGCGATGTTTGGTACACAAAAATACGAATGGGCCAGAATACAATTGGAAAAATAATGCCAAGGATGACTTCGTCGCTAGAAAGCTCGACGGCAAAAAAGCTGACAAACCACAGCACAAGGAAAACTGTCGTTCAAAAGTTAAAATCAGCTGGACAACCTCGCTACAAAATCAAAGAAATCACTGGTCATGCTTCAGACGCATCCCTAAACGATTAAGATGTAATCAGTGAAGAAGAACGCAGAGAGTTGTCCCATATCATCAGTGGTTACGCCGCTTCGAAAACAACAGCAACCGCCGTTTCATCGACATCTGCATCGTCGTTCACAGCTCCTGGACACATCCAAAGTGACACATCAATTGTCCCAGTTCAAGTTGCCCAGCAAATCGCCAGATCCACTACATTCAGTGCTCCTCTTCAACCAGGTGTTCCTCAAGGTGTTCAGTCAGTGATTTCGTCCATTGTCAGCAGTGACGTTCTAACAGCTAAAAACCCAGTTTCATCGTCGCTGGCTCCTGTCACGATCGCCTACAACAACTGTGTGTTCAACATTTCAAATCATTCGGCAAACACAGATCAATCGGCTCCAATAAAACGACGTCGAACAATTATCTTTGATTCAGACTCAGAATAGACTGGACTGAACTAGTGGCTGAACAGCATATTGTCATGTGATTTATTTTTTCATATACCGGAAACGGTTTGAACATTGTTGTTACACTTTATGTAAAATCGTTGTTTTTAATCGTCGTTTGTTCAAAATTGTTGGCAAAGATCCAGTAAATTCAATTCACTGAAATTCTTTGTGTTTTGTTTGTCTTTAAACTTTATTAAAAACGTCAATATTAAATAGTCTGATTACAGAAGGATGTATAATTAATGGGTAATAGAACGAACTGAGTCGTGCTATTAATGCCAAATCATACTCGTGATTAACAAATCAACCTCCCGCTTCGCGGTCGGTCGATTTTGTAATCACTCATATGATTTTGGCATTAATAGCACGACTCAGTTCGTTCTATTACCCCCATTAATTGTACTGAGTACAATTATTTTATTAATTGTACTGCTCCCAAGGCCCTGGGAACGATGTTGACAATAAAATTCAAAATGGCGACTAATTCTGCAATGGAAAATTTTCACATTTCCAACAACTTGTGGTACACTATGAACTAGAAATTCCATGTAAATATTTTGAAATGACTACAGAGAACACCCAGAGTGAAAAGGTTTCTTCAAGTAATGAAACAGGATGTTTTTAAAGGCGTGGGTGAGTACGAAGCGTACGTGTCGTAATTTTGTCATGCATATAATAAATGAGTAATCATATGATTTTTCTCGTGCAATTAAGGATTTTCACTACTCGTTGTATTTGAAAATTATGCCAAATTGCACTCGCCTGACGGCTCGTGCAATTTTGGCAAAATTTTCAAATATCACTTGTAGTGTAAATCCTTAATTGTACTCGCTATCATATGATTACCTATACTTATTGGAGACTCGAATGAGTGTACAGCTATCATTAATGGTCACCCATGTTGTGCTTTATTGGATACTGGTAGCCAAGTCTCATCTGTGTCTCACTCCTTTTACAAGAAACACTTGAAAGCATGTCCAATACAGCCCCTCAACAACCTCATGAAAGTTATCGGTGCTGTTGGTAAAGAAGTGCCATTCCTTGGGTATATCGAAGTTATGGTTGGGTTCCCTTCTAAGGAAGTTAGCATTGATGGCAATTGCCCTGCCTTGGTCCTTGTTGTTCCAGACAACCTTACAATGAACATGTTCCTGTCATTATTGGTACCAATGTAGCAAAACAATGCAGAGAACAGTGTGTCAAGACCCATGGAAGGAACTTTCTTCAGAGGGCGAAGTGCTCTTCGGCATGGGCTTGGGCCTATAAATCACTTCACATGCGCGAGAGCTTTATCACTAAGCAAGAGAGTGGCAAAATTGATGTGAAATTAACTTATCGCAAAGTTGTGGTCGGAGCTAATGAGCGAATGGTTGTTTGGGGAATTACAAGACCCCCTCCAGATGGGACATTGAAGGCAATTACTGAACCCAGCAGTGAGATGGAAAAGACTGGGGCTCTTACATTTACACCTGGCCTGGTTACACTGCACAGAGGCCTCAGCACCTGTAAAGTACCCATAGAGATCACCAACACGACAAGCCAGCCAGTGACAATCCATCCAAGGACAATGATTGCTACAGTGCACCATGCATCATCTATAATGGACACTTCCGCCATGCCAAGAAGGGATGATGGTTGTACAACTAAGGCCAAAGATCTCTTTGACTTGTTAGCATCCCTTGATGAAGGACAGAGAGAAAAGGTTGTTGGTCTGCTTTCAGCTGAGGGCATTGAGCCAGATTCAGAGAAGATTGCATCATTACAAGAGTGGTTGTTAAATCCACCAAAGTATGGCAAGCAGCTGCAGACATTCTTAGGATTCACCAGTTACTACCGCTCATATGTCTACCAATTTTCAAAGTTGAGTGAACCTCTTCGATGGTTGTTGGCAGGAGGGCATGGGAAAGGAAAGAAAAGGCCTCAGAAGAACCTACCGTTTGTTTGGACAATGGAATGCCAAGATACCTTTGAGACACTCATCGCCAAGTTGACCTCTCCTCCAATTCTTGGGTTTCCTGATTTCAAGCTTCCGTTCATCCTCCAAACCGATGCAAGCGGGGAGGGCCTAGGTGCTGCCTTGTACCAAATGCAAGATAACAAAGCTCGAGTCATCGCTTACGGAAGTCGGGCTTTGAACTCAGCAGAACGGAACTACTCGGCATATCGGAGAGAATTCCTAGCTCTCAAGTGGGCCATGACTGAGAAATTTCGAGAGTACCTCTATGGGATGAAGTGCCACGTTGTGACGGACAGTAATCCGTTAACTTACCTCATTACATCGGCAAAACTCAGCCCGACAGATCAACGATGGTTAACATCCTTGGCACCGTTCGATTTTACCATCACGTATCGCAGAGGCAAGGCACATGGTGATGCAGATGGCCTTTCTAGAATCCCACGCGAAGATTCGGGCCCCGAGAGGAGTGATGGCAAACCGGATTACCTCGCCCAATTCTTGAACCGACTCCGGCTTTTGGAATCACCTGCTGCTGATCTCTCAGAGCAAGCATTTCAAGCCCTATGCCAATCCTGCAACGTTCAGGTCCGTGAATCGGACGATGAGATTTGGTCACCAGCAGTTGAAGTTCTTGGTGCAAGACCAGAAGCAGTAGTGACCGATTTTGGAGGTCCCGTTCTCCAACGAACCTCGTCAATGACCAACGCGACTATTAATTGGCCAGAACTACAACGCCGCGACCCCGTCATTGCTGAGGTCTTACCGTTTGTCCAGAGTGCAACACCGCCTGAGTCCAAAGAACTTTCGCTTATGTGTCCAGAGGCTCGGAGACTAGCTCAGGAGTTCAACCGTTTGGTTATTCGCGATGGGATTTTAAAACGGTGTCGTGACGAGGAAGGAACCCAAAGTTTCCAGCTAGTTTTACCTGCAGCCAGCCGACAAGAAGCACTGCAGAGAATACACAATGAACTTGATCATCCAGGTAGAGACCGTACCATGGAACTTGCTTGGGCACGTTTCTTTTGGCCTTACATGACACGTGATGTTGAGTACTACATTGCAAGCTGCGACAGGTGTATAAAACGCTAGACGTCTTCCCCGGCTGCTGCCCCAATGCTCTCCTTGGAAACAACGGAACCTCTTGAAGTGTTGGCAGTCGATTTTCTATCATTGGAAGAAGGTAAAGGTGGCTTTAGTAGCATTCTAGTCATCACTGATAGCTTTACCAAGTTTGCGTGGGCATATCCAACCCGAAATCAGAAGGCTTCCACAGTGGCAAAGATCTTGTGGGAAAAGATCTTCATGAACTATGGTTTCCCACACCGCATCCATTCAGATCAGGGAGCTGATTTCGGGTCTACTCTCATACGAGAGCTGTGTAAACTAGCGGGAATCGTGAAATCCCGTACGACGCCGTATCATCCCCAAGGAAATGGTCAGACGGAACGCTTCAACAGGACCCTGTTGAATATACTCGGAAGTCTTGATAAAGACCAGAAGTCAAGTTGGCCAGATTACGTTCTGCAAATGGTACATGCCTACAACTGCATGAAGCATGCTTCGACCAAGTATTCGCCTTATTATCTGATGTTTGGTCGAACTCCGAGACTGCCAATTGATATCAACTTTGGATTGGTTACCAAGGGATAACTGCCGTCATCCCAAAGCAGTTATGTTGACAAACTTCGTACCCGGTTGCAGTACGCGTACGAGAGAGCTACCCAAGATGTCCGAAGCGCAACGACAAGGAACAAGAAGCGTTACGATCTATATGTGAAGGACCTGCGGTTCCAGCCTGGTGATCGCGTCCCTGTTCGGAATCTCACTGTACGTGGAAAGCACAAGTTAGCCGATAGGTGGATGGATGGGCGAACTACCAGTGTACAAGGTCAGACCAGAAGGTGGAGGACGGGAACGAGTGCTTCATCGCAACCTCTTGTTGCCCCTTACAGCTGTTCCTGTTGGATCACACCCGACCGAGAACGAAATGGTTGAGCCTGGCAATTCCAATCCTCCGAATGGTAACTCCACCAGAAGATGTCAATGAAGAACCTGTGTTCGTCATCTCGCAACCGCTAAATACCGGAGCCGAGGAGTTTATACCAGCCTCACCAGCCGAATTACCACATGAAACTGTTCCAGTTTTAACCGACCAAGATACCACTCCTGGACCACCTTTGGAGGAACAGGATCCCCCCACCTTGAGGAGATCTACTCGCAACATTTGCAGACCTGAACGACTTGATACAACTCGGTGTGGTCCCAGAAAGCTGCTGTACTATTATCCTTAGTGAACACTACTAACCGAGAGATTGTTCAGGCGTATTCCGGAAATGGTTGGATGATCGGGTTTAAGACATTTATGTGTAGCTATGATTTTTAAGTTCAAATTAGTGTTAAAACATCGGGACGCTGTTTCCTATGGGAGGTATGTCGCAGAGTACCCCTATACATCTTGTAATAATAGGTACCTCCCTATAGGGGGGTTACTCTGAGTGGTATTGAGTACCCCCTATAGGGACATTGAAGGTGAGATAAAAAACAGTGTTTTGTGTATCGGAGTGTTGTGATTTGATTTATGAAGTAAAAGTGCTTAC
Source organism: Corallium rubrum (assembly GCA_964035015.1). NCBI lineage: Eukaryota > Metazoa > Cnidaria > Anthozoa > Scleralcyonacea > Coralliidae > Corallium > Corallium rubrum. The sequence goes on along the minus strand of OZ036000.1, from coordinate 13,116,576 downwards.
AAATACCCCTACTACACATGCATACTGACATTACTTTACCCTGCATTGCTTATGTGCATTTATTGAGGGTAAACACACACTACAGTCAAAACTGACAAACCTGTGGCCCTCACCCTATAGAGCTATAAAAGAATATGATCAAATAAAAAACGAAAAAATACAACAAAAAAATAAAATAAATATACATATACCGATATACGTATATAAAGTACAATTACTGAACCACTGAAACGTTATTGACACCTTCGTATTTGGTGTTTAAAAATTCTAGATAAGTACGTTTGAGTTGCTTAACACTTGCACTTTTCTTAATAATTGCTGGTAATGAGTTCCAGTTTTGTTGTCGAGACGACAAATGTACCGTACCTGTACGACCTCGTCCAGTTTCTCTATTATAGCAGGGAAACCAGATTCAAATTATATGTTTAATATAACCTGGAACATTATCCTGTTTCATTTTGCTGTTTTGTTTTTTGTAGCTCGTTGAGTTTCATCTTGAAACTTGGTCTGTGCTTCAAAGTCTTTTAATATAAATTTGATATTTTAGTGTTACGATTTTAAATGTTACATTCTTTAGTGTCATATTCAGATAATTTTAGGGATATTTTCAAGCATTTTAGTCTACTTCTGTTTTTAAGACATTGTGTTCTAGTAGCAATCTTCGCATTCAAAGTTTATATATTTCACACTGGCAAAATTCTTGAAATTGAACGAAAATCAAAATTGACAACTTGTTTGAAACCCTAGGACAAGCCCTAGGGTTTCAAACAAGTTGTCAATTTTGATTTTTGTTCTCTCTCTCTGTTTTGTTCTCTTTCTGTTTACTCTTTTTTCTCTTTTTACTCTTTTTTGTTCTCTTTCTGTTTACTCTCTTTCATAGTAAAACCTAGTGTATAATATAATTGCCGTCGTTCTCTGTATCATCCAGGGGCAGATTTAGCAGGGTGGATTGGGTGGTTAGCCACCCCCTCTTTGGTATAGAAAAAAAAGATGCTAAACTTGATGCACTTTATTGAGAGCTGTTCTGAGATACTGTATACTGTACCTCGATGCATTGTTTTCTCATTTAGAACAGCTTTAGTTGACCGTGAACTGAACTGAACTGAACTGAACTGAACTGAACTGAACTGAACTGAACTGAACTGAACTGAAGTTGCAGTTTTCATATTTTTTACAGTTGATTTCACATTACTTAATCGCCGTGTGTTGCGAAGTTCGTTGGGAAGATGAGATATTCGTTCGGAAGTTCGGAATTGCGTTGCCAATTTTATTCAATTAATCAATTGACGTTATTGCAGGATTGGTGCCAAGCCACAGGAGGGATGCCACCCCTGATCAGAGGTAACCATGGCAACCCCGCCACAGCCTGCCTCCAAGCACCAGTCACACTATCAAAGTAGTGGAAATATATATACTTACCCTTGCTTTCTATCAGGAGTGGGTGGGTGGGTCACCAAACAGCGCGCGCAAAATCGGTCAAGCTCAGACCACGCTAACAAGACTTTGATGAGCGCTGAGATAATCCCCACATATTATAAATGAGTGACCACTGGCCAAATATCTAATAATAGATAGCGCGCGCAAAATCAGTCAAGCTCAGACCACGCTGACAAGACTTTGGCGCGCGCAAGTCAAACTCAGACCACGCTGACAAGACTTTGATGAGCGCAAGTCAAACTCAGACGACGCTGACAAGACTTTGATGCGCGCAAGTAAAGCTCAGACCACGCTGACAAGACTTTGATGAGCGCTGAGATAATCCCCTCATATTATCATGAGTGACCGCTGACTAGCATTGTCTCCATTTTTACCTTGCCTAAATTACATTTAGCCACATATGTCTGAACTTCCCAACGAACTTCGCAACACCCGGCGGCGGTAAAGTAATGTTAAATCAACTGTAAGTGTTTACAGAAATATTTTATATATAAACTGCAAGTAACAAAAATAGATAACCATTTTTCTACTGCTGAGTGCTCAAACATGCTGCCAAAAGGGCTCTTAAAATGCCGAAAATACCATTTCAGAGACCCAAGGACTCTCCGGGGAAATTTTCGGGGCATGCGAGGTATCTTGGTCTCCCTTATAGAAGTCTCGGGATTGATCCTCAGCCACCTCTCTTTCAACAATCCTAGATCCGCATCACCATTATCATCATCGTCGTCATTATCATCATTATTATCATTATCATCGTCGTCATTATCATCGTCATCATTATCATCGTCGTCATTTTCATCATCATTATCATCATCGTTATTGCCACCTTCATCGTCGCCGTCATCAACAACAACATCATCACCATCCTCTTTATTGTCAACATCATTCATCACCATCATTATTATTATTATTATTATTATTATTATTATTATTATTATCATCATCATCGTCCTCGTCGTCCTCGTCGTCGTCATCATCATCATCATCATCATCATCATCATCATCATCATCATCATCATCATCATCATCATCATCATCATTGTTATTACTATTAACTGCATATTTTTCTCCGATAGGTCATCTTAATTGGTTAGCTAAGAATGGTCGCTTTCAACGACTTCTCCCCTTGGCTACATCTGGAGATGGAAACTGTTTACTACATGCAGCTTCCCTTGGTATATTGGGTGTTCACGATCGCTTGCTCAATCTGCGTCGAGCTGTCCACCACACCCTATCCACCTCTCTGGCCGAAAGAACGATTAAAAGAAGATGGCGTTGGTATCAGTGGGTTAAGAACATGGGGGAAGGTGAACTGGTTTTCAGTGAGAAAGAGTGGGACAAAGAATGGCAATTGGTGCTCTCCTTAGCCGACCCAAAACCAAGATCATTGCTGACGACTCAATCCTTAGCAACAGTTTCCGAGGTAACCGACAGCGACAAGAACGATGTCGAAGTCAGTGTTAACACATTGCCGAAACCTAGGAGGTTTAGTACGTGTTCGGAACCTCGCTATGAAAGTCTGGAGGAGATACACGTATTCTCCCTCGCCCATGTGCTACGGAGACCCATAGTCGTCGTCGCAGACACCATTCTGTACGATTTCGAAGGCAATGCAGTTTGCCCGATTCCTTTTGGTGGAGTGTACCTTCCCGTAGAATGTGATCCATCGGGATGTTGTCGAATACCTTTAGTTCTAGCTTACTCTTCTGGTCATTTCTCTCCTGTTGTTGCCATGGAAGTCGACACGGAGTCGGAGTCGAGTAGTGGATCAGATGATGTGACCTCAACTGTCCAAGTTGCTATTCCTCTCGTCGCAAGATCACTGACAACCCTACCGTTACCCTTTGCGGTCGATCCTGGAGATGGCTGGGATTGGTTGAAACACGATAAGACCGATGAAATCAAAAACAAGACTTTATCGTGTGATCAAAGAATGGTGCTGCTGAAGAAGTATTTAGATATTGTATATATCAACTTATGTTTACCGCCCGTTCAGCAAAGTGCGGAAGGACGTAAAGAAGGAACCACAGAAATTGGTGGAAGCGATATTTATGATCGAAAGACTGAAGATGTGGATACCCCAGTGCAGCACTCAATAGCTGTGGCAATATTACCGTGTGGTAACCAACCAAGTTACTATAAGGAATTAATCACAGGTTATATAGAAATTGCCAAAGGAAGATTTAAGTTTGAACAAGAGATGAATGATTCGCAACCAGCTGAGGCGGAAATGTCCAGCGTCAAATGTGCCAATGATGGATGCGACCTTTATGGTACAGTAGCTAACAATTATCTCTGTACGAAATGCTTTCAACTTCAGTCAAAGTCAATCAAGGAGTTCGAACCCAAAGGCGCAGCAGAGCAGAACAGTTCCTTGGTCGAGGTTCCTCCTTATGATCCGCCGTCTTATTCCGAAGTAGTTCAAGACAACCGCGTGTTTTATCCTCCAAGTTTCTCCTCTACTGGATTTCACTCGAATGTCGGTGCTAAAACATTATCCCAGCTGCAGCCCGTTCAGTGCCAAGCGAAGGGATGTACATTTTATGGCACCGCAGATAAGAATGGATTTTGCTCCAAATGCTATCATGAAAACAAGAAATAGATTTTGTTTTGAAAATTTAGCACTTTCAAAACGGTTGTTTAGAGATGACTTGTAAAAAGGATATGCGATGGCAACTGAGGCCACAATTACAATGTACCACATTGTTTTCGTATGGGGTTGCTTTTCGTATTGGATTGGGGTTGTAGTAGACTACACGCAGCGATCCGATGCAAAACGCTCTGCGAATCCGAAGCGAAATCACTCCGATTTGGAGGTGTTATGAAAAGTAATACGTTTTTTTTAAAAAGTTTTTTTGTACTTATAGTTCCATTAACAACTATTATTATATGACTATTTCCGCGAGCGGTCTGGAACGTGAAATCCAGCAATTTGATTGGTTCCTGAGCGGTCTGGAATCTGCTGTTCCGCTGAGAGAATTTTATGTACTGTTTAAATAAACGAACAGGACTGTTTTATCAGATATCAGATATAAAGACATGAGGCGAAGCCGAGTGTTTTTATATCTGATAAAACACGAACTGTGAGTTTATTGAACGGCTTCAAAAACGAACCACTTGGTAAGTTCATTGGCGTAGTAAGTTTGAAAGATAACTTTGTCTAAGTCGAGAAAATCAAAGCTAAAGTTTATGTAAATCAGGAGGTATCTTTATCCCATATAAAGACACTGATTAAACTTTAGTTTCTTTTGAATTTTCCTCATGAATTATTAATGAGTTTTTGAAAAACAAAATGAAAGTCACGTCAGTCTACATACAACAAGAAGGATAATAATTTCAGAACTTCTCTGTTGAAATATATCGTGCAGGTATGTTGTTAGAAATTGTTTTAAGGCATTATAAGCTTTCATTTGATGTTCATTTAAATTTCCGTGTTATGTGAAACTTTTTAAAATGTTTAAAATGTTCGTAGCAATGTTCGTAATAATATAACATTTACTTCTCAAAAATATTATAGAATTTCAAATGTTTTTTTTATTCAATTATATTACTAACTCGGCTATCGCCTCGTGTTTTACACGCTTCTCTCGTGTTCTTTCAACTTCCTCGTGCCGTTATTACTCCATAAAAGCACGCGACTCGTTTTCTATTTCTTAAATAATGATCAGTAATGTTCAGCAGCCAAAAATATTGTCAATTAAACCATAAAATACATAGTCTGTATTTTATTGGTGGTTGAAATGTCTCCGTCTTCCTTTTGGCCAAGTGATGAAGTCTAATCCGAGCAAAGCATTCTTAGCAGCACTTGATTAGTGAGGAAATGTGATTGGCAGTATTGTGTCTACTGTAAGTGGGTAGGTGGGTGAGGGGTGCATAGAGGGAGGGGTATGTGCCACCTTCAATCAATGTCCACTGCTTCCCACCGATATAATCCACCTGGATAAATATCTCCCAATGATGTGATTTTTTGTCCACCTTTAGCACGCAAAAGAAAGAGCCTGGGCATGGCACTGTTTGACAGGGAGGAGGGAACTGGTCCTACCTGTATGTATTCAGATAAATTATTTTAAACTTAATTACAAGAGGTGTCAACCACACGAGATTGAAGTGTTTTTAAACGTGATTTAATGACCTTCAGGTAATGCGGTGAAACCATATCAAAAAATAGGTACGCGCTGCGTACATGCGGATACTGGTACTGTATTTGCCATTTGGCTTACAGATGATTGAACAATATAAATTGCCTAAGAAAACCTACATGTACATACCAACTGCCCTAGTATCATTTAAAAAAAAACTGACAGTCATCAATGAAGTTGTACACTTCGCATTTCCTGCTGGCAAGCATGGTAATAAATTATGTTTCTACATCATGTTGAGTACGATATCTATAGTTTGCATTCAAGGGAACTGAAGATGATGAGAAATTTTACCATCTTTATTTCCCACAATTGCTGGAGGAAAATTAGTCTGGCTGGCACCATTAACATTTATACAGCAGAGTACGGTACTACGGTACCTCAAGATTCATCCAATTTTTTGTCATGTCCAGACGCGTAAAACATAAACAAAACATCTCCCAGCATTCTTGCATATTTTCACTGTTGTTTGGTTTCAGTATAGGCTGTTCCAATGTAATACAACTATAATTTGAGCCCAGCCCTTACGTCGCTCATAGAGATTGACTTGGGGCAAGTCTACCCTTTAGAGTGTGTTCTTCACTCATGGCAAGTTATCTCAGGTAGGAAGGGGGGATAATTTAAAGCAAACCATTGACATGAAACCAAGATATATGTAATTTGGGATTAGAGATTTTAATTTAAGTATACATTGCTCAATGCTCAGTCCTCACTATAAACAGTTTAGCTAGTTGATAAATTATAGTAGACTTTGAGCACCAAGTTTAGTCTTAAATGTGATTTGATTTTACTTTGAGATGCGTGTATCCAGTCAGACCACACACTGACAGAATGATATACTGTAGAGTCTGATAAGATTTTAATTATATACAATGGCAAACATGCTGACTGTTAGAACAATAATTCATTTGCAAATTTACACGTACACGGTAAACCTATAAAAACACGTCAATGCTCGGAAATCTATTTTAAGAGTTACTCCAAAGTATATAAGCTGTCTATCTTATTCCTAATATAATTTATCAACCGCAGTCTGGGAAGAACAGAAGGTCCAGAAGAACAAATAATTCCTAAATGGGTCGTTCCAGAAAAGATGAACACTCTCTCCTCCGCAGAGGTTAAATTTCGGAGATTGGAGGTTTCGGGGGTCGTCGCAATCTCGAGTCCATAGTCACCCCCTTTTGGTCAGCGGGAGACTCTGGGGAAACTGGATTGATTCTCGGTTGTGATTGGTTCATTTAAATTTTATATATATATATATATATATATATATATATATATATATATATATATATATATATATATATATCTTCAAATTTAGATGCCTCATTGTAATATTTACATACTTTATTCAGTCTCCATGTTTCAAGTCCCAACTCGTGGTCTATCTTACCCATGATCCCCTGCATGACTATCTTACCGGATGCTACATCTCTCCTGACATTGAACATAAACCTATACACTATTTAACGATTAACATGAACAGAGAATATCAAGTTGCAAGATCCCAAACACTTAATATTATAACCTTATAAATCATTTGGGATTAAACAGTTACTAGCACTTACAATAAGTCTTATATAATAATCTCTGAAACAGTTCTATGTTCACTTGATATAAACCAGTTGCTAGGGTTTATAATAATCTTTAAGATATACAGGTTCACGTCTTTTTCTAACTGGTCTCACACTTTTGTCAGGGCCAACATCTCCCAATGCTGGTGCTTTTAGACATTTATCATCTCGCATTATTGGTTGTTTTTCTTCACTCTTCTTTTTGATGTCTGTAACTGTTTTCTTCGATTTATTTGCTGTTGCCTGATCTGAATGCACGTCCGTTTGAGCTGGGATCTTCTTAAATGAGGAAGAATTCCTGGTGACTTGTTTCTCTCCTGACGACGCTGTAATCATGTTACCCTTTTGTGCAACAACTCGATGTGGGTTTGGGTTGAACTTTGGCGTTATCTTGTTCCGCTTGTCATCATACTTCAAAAGAACCGTATTTCTAACCTTGATTCCAGAAGGACATGCATCGTTTCTCTGATCCGCATACTTCTTCATTCTCTCTTTTGCTCTAGCATCCGTCTGTCTTGCTTGCACTTCATCTTTCGACTCCACAACTTTGGCAACTGGTTGAGGCAACTTTGTTTTTGGATCTCGACCAAACAGCAGTTTAAATGGGGCAACACCTGTTGAGGGATGTTGTGTTGCTCGATACTGCCTCATGAACTTGTACAGCTCTTGTCTCCAATTCTTTTGCTCTACTATAGCTGCTCTAACAGCCTTCATCATGGGCTTGTTGAAAGACTCTGCTTGAGCATTAGCCTGAGGCCAGTGTGGTGTTATACGTCTGTGTTGAAATCCACTGTGTGATGCAAATTGTGCAAATGCTTGGGAATCAAATGGACTGCCATTGTCAGTCTTAATTACTTCAGGGCATCCAAATGTAGAAAATACTTTATCTAATACCGGTATGGTTGCATTAGCTGACACTGATCTTATAATTTCCACCACTGGATACCTCGAAAATTCATCGGTAAGGACCATGAGATATTCCGACGTGGGAAGTGGACCACAAAACTCAAGACTCAAGTTCTGCCATGGTCTGTCTGGCATCATGGACATCTTCAATGGTTCTACTTGCTTGGGACCAGTCCAGGAAACCAAACCTTGGATCGGATTAAAAACTTTGTTCTGCTCATACCTTGATGTCCCTCATGAGCCAGAGTCACTGCTTTGTCTCGAAGCTTGGCTGGCAGAACTATCTTGTCTCCTCGTAACAAAATGTTATTGGCATGAACAGTTAATTCTTCACGAACATTGTTATTCTCCCGTGGTTCCTTATAATTTATATCTGGATTGTTCCCCAACTTGACCTCGAACCATCGTCCTGTACGTGTGAGCTCCATTGCTCTGAGAATTGTTTTGTCACAACTTGAGGCTGTCTTGATTTCTTCGAGAGTCATGGCGGTAGGCACAGATGTGTCAGTGATAAAGTTTACATACTGTTCGCCCATCTTTTGTTGACGTGAAGTAACCATACTTTCAGAGTAAGTAGCAGTTGGGTGTCGGGACATATAATCCGATGGATTTTTATTGCCTGGACGATACTGAAGGGATAGTTTGTAAGGCTGCAATCGGAGGCCCCAGCGCTCTATGCGAAGTGGTGGTTTGGGTTTCTTCGAAATTCTCTCTTGTGGTTGATGATCTATGGTAACTGGCTATACCGCTGTTCAGGAGGTGTTAAAGCTCGGCTGGCATATGCAACAACTTTTTCATTTTGTTCCAATATCGCACCTACCCCAACAGGGCTGGCATCTGTAATTATGTTAATGCTCTGGCTTGGATCAAAATAAGCCATTACTGGGCTATCAGTAAGTTTTCCTTTCAATGATTCAAAAGCCTCTTCTTGTTCCTTGGACCATGTCCACTGGGCATCTTGGTGTGTAAGACGTCTCAATGGTTCACTAACTGTCGCATAGTTTGGTATGAAACGACTACTATAGTTGAGCATACCCAGAAAACTTCGAACTTCCGACGCATTCTTTGGAGCCTCTATTTTCTGGACAGCTACTTTCTTCAGATCAGGGGAAACCCCTCTTGAACTAAATACTAGCCCAAAGAATTCAATCTGCTCTTTGTTGTACTCGCACTTCTTCTCATTAATTGTAAGACCCCTTTCACTGAGCCGCTGGAAGGTCTTCTCTAAAGCTACGTCATGCTCTTGTTGCGTCGTTCCAAAAATGATAATGTCATCTGCAATGTTCTTTGTTCCTGGAATGTCTTTAATGACATCTTGGATGGTCTTCTGAAATACTTCAGATGCAGATGATATGCCAAAACTCAAACGCTTGTATCTGTACAAACCGATGTGTGTACTAAAGGTTGTAATGTATCTAGAGTCAGGGTCTAACACTAGTTGATGATATCCTGCACGTAAATCTAATTTGCTGAAGACTTTTGACCCATTTAGATCACTTATGAGCTCCTCAACTGTTGGTGTCAAGTGTCTTTCGCGGATAATTGCCTTGTTTGGCTCTCACATATCAACACAGAGTCTGATTGACTCTGAGTCTTTCTTGGGAGACGTCACAATTAGGGACACCCATGGAGTAGGGACCCCTTCGGCTTTTTCAATGATATCTTGCTCAAGTAACTTTTCTACTTCTTTCTCTACTTTTTCTCGCAAATGGAAGGGTGTGCGCCTGTGTCTCTGAGCCACAGGTTTCACTGACTCATCAATATGGAGCTTTACAGTAATATCTTTAAGCTTGCCTATTCCTTTCTTCAGATTGGGGTATTTGACACTTGGATCACTGACTCGGTTCACAATATTGATTAAATTTAACTCTACTGCCGTTGAATATCCGAGTAATGCTCCATAACTTCCTGAGACTACATAGAAAGAGTGGCACTGCATTTTCTTGCTAGATTCCACCACTAACTCACACCGTCCCTTTACTTCTAGTGGAGGACCTCCCCTATAAGGATGCAAACGCTTAATGCCATGTTTGCTCAGTTTTGGCTTGCCTAGTTGCTGATAAGTGTTCTCATCTAAGATGTTCACAGTAGCTCCAGTGTCTATCATTAGTTCACAGTCAATGTTGTTTACTTTTATTGTCACCTTGGGTGTTTGTTTTCCAACCACACTTACAAAATGTTTCTCATTTTGTTGCTCATTTTTCTCATTTAAACCATACAGATATTCATCTCCACTTGACTCAGAGTCAGACTCCTCACACTTAGCAGAATTTGATTTATCTTGTTTTTCTAAGTTTCTGAAAAACTCATTTCTCTTCTTTAGCTTGAAACACATGTTCTTAAAGTGGTTTGGTTTCTTACAGTAATTACAGATCTTACCTCTGCCTGGGCAGTTATGTTGATGAGGGTATTCTCCACCACAATTTATGCACATTTTACTTTGGTTACCGGAAGACGGAGCGTGTGTGTCCGCATGTTGACTTTGAGTATTTGACGTAGCTGTTTTGAACGGTCCTGTTGTGGTACTTCGTTTGTTCGAGCGATCTGTTCCTATCTTATTCACCGTCTCACGCTCCATTTGAGCTGCTTGTTGATCACTAACCTCAAGAGATCGACCAATCTCCAGGATTTCAGCTAGGGATTTATCAGGTTCTCGCAACGCTCGCTTCCGAAATCTGGTGGATTTACAAGGCTGAATAACTTGCGATAAGATCTCACCGTCCGTGTTTACAAAAGCACATGTTTTCGCTAGCTGTCGAAGTTCAGTCACAAACTCATCCAACGACTGCTCATCCTTTTGTTTCCAGCTTCTGAAGGTGTAAATATCCATCTGCACGTTTCTTTTTGGTTCAAAATATTTTATAAGTACTTCTTTAATTGCTTTGTATGTGTCCTCACTCTCGGCCTTTTCTGCTTCATAAATATCATACACCCTTTGCCCGGCATAATGCAGTAAGAGAGCTCGTTGTCTCTTGTCATTCGTAATATTCATCCCAATGAGCATGTTTTCGAATCGGCCAAGCCATTTTCTCCAGCGTGTTCCTGCGTTTACCTTGTCGGTTTCACAATCAAAAGACGGAAATGCAGGAAGATTTTGCATAGTATCCACTGAAATAACGCACCAATTTTAGTTTTGTTTCGTTTTTATCTCTGAATTCCTTCGCATCCTTGTCGCCATTGTAATATTTACATACTTTATTCAGTCTCCATGTTTCAAGTCCCAACTCGTGGTCTATCTTACCCATGATCCCTTGCATGACTATCTTACCGGATACTACACTCATTTACATCTCTTCTCTTTTTTTAGTTATATCTGGGTCTCACTTCTCAGTCACAAACAAACTTGAAGTCTTGAAACCTCATAGCAAAGACGAATTCGGAATTCCGAATAACAAATAGTCTCAATGAACAAAACAAACCCTGGTGTGATTTGTCGTTATATTTAATGTATAAATGTAAAACAATTTTTAAAAACCAAGGGAGCACGTTAGAATGTGATAGTTCTCGTAAATAAACTAAACTTTACTTACCTAAAGTTGTTGACGTTTTGTGCGAGTCGCCGAATTCGATAAAACCGCTGACGTTATGAGCCCCCGACGAGCGAGCCGAATACTCTCCGAAGATACGCGAGGGCGGAGCGGGAAGGGAAAAGAGAAGGGGAATGCAACTACCGAGCACGTGATGGCTTTCAGCCAATAAAATGGTTCATTTAGAAATAGCTTTTCTCCGTATGCTCGTAGCAACCCAACCTTTCTCGTAGCAGTAGATACAAGATCGAGCGAAATACACTAAAATTATCATATTCTACGACTCGTTAAGTAACTACTAACTACCCTATTAAAGTTCTTGTAAGAATTTTATTAAAATTATATAATGAATAGTTTTAACACAAAAGGATCAGTACTCGTACTGGTCGATCGTTCCACAAACTCGTCTCCTCTTCTTCTCGCACGAACTCACCGGCGAAGGAAATAAATGAAACAAAAACTTCCCAAAAGTTGAACGATTCAGTTGGTTGACCTTGCAATCTAACTCCTTTGTTGTGGGCTTCTTCGGTATTGAGATCATATCCTGGAGCGTCGACAAACAAACCCGCGACGGCGCGATTCTGACAATAAAAATTCAAAATGACTTATAACTTATTCATGAAAGCCAACGGTTTTCTCATCAGAGTCCAAATTGATATAAATCATTCAACGAAAACAACTTACGTCCTGCTGTGAATATCACGAAGATCTGTTGTCTCGGTATTCGTATATAATTGTTGTGAATAGCAACACTCTGTGCATAGCAACACTCTATGTGCATAGCAACGTGCTACGAGCATTGTCGAAAGAAATCTCGTAGTTGCACTCCCCTTCTCTTTTCCCTTCCCGCTCCACCCTCGCGTATCTTCGGAGAGTATTCGGCTCGCTCGTCGGGGGCTCATAACGTCAGCGGTTTTATCGAATTCGGCGACTCGCACAAAACGTCAACAACTTTAGGTAAGTAAAGTTTAGTTTATTTACGAGAACTATCACATTCTAACGTGCTCCCTTGCTTAAACTTACAGAAGGAATCAGCCTTGGCAATCGCAACTCGTATTAAAAGGCTTGTGATCAAGGACGATATTGGTGTCGTGAATTGATATTTTACCTTGGATTTCAAGAACGTTTATGTCAAGTGCCACCCCGGCACCCCAAGCAGTGTCAGTCCCTCTCCGACAATTTTAACGTGCATTTTAGGCAGGATTCTCAAAACAAATATATGAGAATTGAGAAACGAACTCATAAACACAACGAACATTCTGCACAGCAGCTGAGGCTACGATCATGCGCTTAACAACCGGAACCCCTCATTTCAGGGGTAATTAAATCCAATTTCCCCAGAGTCTCCCCCGCGCTCTCCCGCTCACCAAAAGGAGGTGACTATGGGCTCGAGATTGGGGGTCGTTGGAGATGCTCGGAGGCGTCAGCTGGACATAAGTTGTGCGGGCGAAACTAATCCAACGGAAAATAAAATTAAACCTCTGCCAGATTTCTGTCGGTTTCTTGCACAAGATGTCGGTTTCTTGCATGGCTTGCTAATTCACGGATAACTAAGCCATCCACGTCCATATTAGTAACATATTTGTTGGTAAGTGATTATGACATGTTTATAATATGTCTTTTTAAAAAAGACAAAATATACTCAGTTTTGCCGTTTAATATATCAGACGAAGACTGACGAACCAGAGGATATAAACATACTTATATCGGCCGACGTGCAAGCTCACATTGAAACAACGAACTTTCCTAGCTAGTTTGTCCACACATTTAATTAACGGTGGTCGTGTAACCTTCTGCTATATTCGCCATGTTTTCTACAACCCACAGTTCCAAAACTTATTGATACCCTCCTGATGCCGGCATATTGACACAGAAATCTGGCAGAGGTTCTTTTTTGTCTTTCTCTTTCTTTTCGCTTTCCGCCCGCACTCCTTATGTCCAGCTGATGATTTCGACACATCTCCGACGATCCCCGAAATATCTGATCTCCGAAAGAACTTCTGCGGAGGAGAGAGGAACACACTTTTGATGCACGTAATGGCGTCATTCACTCATCGACGGTACCATTTTTGCTGTTCTATATTTCGCATTCGCCAGAGTTCCTTTCGCTTGCTTTCGTATAACGCTCGTTCGTATATACAAATAGCATCCTGCATGATATCAAGTGATTGATCACGTGATTGACGAACATCACTACATAGTCAAGTACAACCAGGGGCGCCGGAGCCACGGGGGCAGCTGCCGCCCCCCCCCCCCCCCCCTGCCCTCACAGCTGCGCGGGGGCAGCACGGGGGCAACCAATTTCCCTTTCTCGTAAGAGGAATGTTTTCCACAGGAATTGCCATTTGTATTATTGTATTAAATGACTTTGGAATTAATACCTCAAATGTCTCACAAGCTAATTTATTACTGCGGACCACATTGAGGCAGCAAACTAATTTTGCCTTGGGTTACTGTGTCCAACCTCGTTTTCAGGGCGTTTTTGAAATTTAGAGGGTGGGAAAAAGCCCTGGTATCGGCTAGCCACAGCCCCAAAAATACTGGGTGTAATAAATTAGCAATTTAGTTTAGTATGCAAAATCATTCTGAGTAATGGCAGTCCCGTGGGAGAAGTTCATTGTAAGGGCGGTCCTATTTGTCCCGTTGGCGGTCCCGTTGAAGCTATATTTGATCATAACTGCATGGCACAAAACTATGCATAAATATGTTTCACGAGGAATGTTTGAGAAAAGCAATCAACCAATGAAAATGCGGAATCCATCAGCCCATTCCAGAACCTTTTCCCACCTTACCAATTTCAAAACGGCCCTGAGAACGGGTTGAGCTGTGTCTTGTGACCAGAGTTTTTTCACTTGGCGCGGGGGGTTTTCTGATTCATATCATTAAGGTTGCCATGTTTTCTTAAATGTAAATAGGAATGTAGCGTCAATTCTCAATACATTGTCATTCATTATATTATACCATTATGCTTTTTGGTTTTATTCCTATTTGTTTTTTTGTATTTTAAGTCAAACCAAACGGTGGTTATTACTTATTACAATATGTTCATGTGATTTTTGCGGATACTGGTTGTTTAACTATATTCGCTATGTCATGAGCTCGGTTGTACTCAGAGGCGCCAGAAGTTACTTGAAGCGGCGGGGGCAGCCATTTAAAAAGGGCACTTTTTCTCAGCATTAAATTTTGCACGTGGTAAATAATGTTCGCCAATTTTTCTCTATAGCAACAATGAAGGCGAGTGATAACTTACGTCTATACTCTCTAGAAGCTCAGCTGTATACAAAAAAGGTATATAAATAGTTGTTTGTTTGCTCCTTTATAGTACTACAACTACTGTTCGCCAAAAAAGCAAAGCAAAACGTTCTGACAATGTTAGTTCTCGTTGCATGGCAACGTCGGCCGGAGGCACTGGGAACCGGAAGTCAACAAGGTTCTAAGTTAAACTAACTTCACAACGAGGAAATCTAAGATTTTCATTACAAAAATGTACTATACTTAATTATATTGTATATTATAATATACTATTTTGCAATAACAAGTAGGGTGCATAAGCCACCGAATACGTGCCGTTTGGTTCCAGAGGTTTGGTTCTTGACAAGTTTCGGTCGCCAGATAAAATTCGAAACCCCTCAAGGCTTTCGAAAGAACAAGGAATACAGATTTTCAAATGTCCCTTTATATAAAAATGTAACTTCCGTCCAACTAGCCACTGTCAATTATTCAACCAATGAAATGTCGATCTGAAACGGATTATCCCAGAGCTTTCAGTCGACGGGCACGGCCCGCATGAGAAGGCTCTGGGTATATTAACAGCTTACTTGTTCAATACAGCAACTAAAAACAAAACACTTTCTTAAAGACATCTCTTGTTCAGGTTGTAATTACTTTGATTTATTCTTACTATTAGTTTTTATTAAACGAAAAGTTGAGGCAATTCCTGTGTTCTTTTTACCAACCCATGGTTTCGAAAAGGGAAGACTCAAAGCGGTGAATACTGAAGTGGCGTGTTGCCCGCGGTGCGGTATCTTATCAGTTGTAGAACTACATATGGTTGAAGTATATGGTGTACGTATGTTGTTACCTGTTGAATAAGCTTTCATTTGATGTATGGTTCAAAATTCTGCGTTTTATCCCCGAGCCTGGCGTAGGGCCGAAGGCCTGGAGCCCTGTGAGGGTGCTAATCTCGACATGTGTGGAGTCCACTTTACACGCGAGTAGAAAAAGCAAGGGAGACAAAATCTGGAAATAGTTTGTATATATATATATATATATATATATATATATATATATATATATATATATATATATATATATTTAACAATTAGATTATGAGCTCGAAATTTCTATGAGTGAATAGTTGACGAGAGCGGAGCTCGAGTCAACTATCATCTCATAGAAATTGAGAGCGAATAATCTAATTGTTTTAGTAGAAACTAACTTGTGTACCTTAGTTCTTCCAAATTATTTCAAAAAACGAAGCATAACCATTGTTTCTGTGTGAAAACCAAGGCAAAACAATCTTTCACTCCTCGTGTCCTCCATGTTGTTTTACTACATGGCCGCGCGAGTACTGGTACTCAATTTGCTACTCGCTATCTATTGACGAATAGATATCGAGTAGAGTAGCCAATCAGATTGCAGTATTTGCAATAGAATACTAGTAAGTTTCTACTAAATATATATATATATATATATATATATATGTACGTCGTAGGGTGTCACGCGGTAAAAATAATTGGGCACTGGTGACTAGCTTTGAAGCAAACTTTATATAATTTCCATATTTTGCGAAACAAAATGGTTTCAAATGCTTTCGTTTTAAACGGAAAGAAGCAGAACAACGAATAAAAGCAGGATACAAACAGCCGGTTTAATATACCTTGAAGAGAAACCAGAAAACCTGAAGAAACCAAACGCCGTATGGAAAACAGAAACTCAATCTGAATTGTAGTGTTTGTGGTCACTCAGTGGTCTCAAAATCATTCAAGTTTATAACGGTGGGGATTTGCCAACCCATGGTTTCGAAAAGGGAAGACTCAAAGCGGTGAGTACTGAAGTGGCGTGTTGCCCGCGGTGCGGTATCTTATCAGTTGTAGAACTACATATGGTTGAAGTATATGGTGTACGTATGTTGTTACCTGTTGAATAAGCTTTCATTTGATGTATGGTTCAAAATTCTGCGTTTTATCCCCGAGCCGGGCGTAGGGCCGAAGGCCCGGAGCCCTGTGAGGGTGCTAATCTCGACATGTGTGGAGTCCACTTTACACGCGAGTAGAAAAAGCAAGGGAGACAAAATCTGGAAATAGTTTGTATATATATATATATATATATATATATATATATATATATATATATATATATATATATATATATATATATATATAATTGTAGTAAATATTGCTGTCGCTACTCAGAGTTTCACGCGGTTAAGCGATCTTCGGGCAACTGACAGACCGTGTGTCACTAAACTCTATAAATACATTGGTGTTAGCAAAGTTGGTGTTTGGTTACGTGTCGGCACTTGGTAAAAATTTCCGTTCGTTTGTTTAGAGTGTTTTTATGCCTTCCTTTCATGATAAGTAGTTTTTCTTCCAGGCATAGGTTGCATCTTCTGGAACCAGCTTTATAAGCCGAAACTTTCTTTAGGATGGACCATTTTAAGCTGAACGCTCGTTTGGCAGATTTTAATTTCCAGATATACTTTGACAGCTCGGTGTCATTGGCATACTTCTGGTTGCTGAAGGACTTTATGTGGTTTCGGTACCTGGTTTTAAATTCGTTCGCTGTTACTCCAACATAAAGTTTTTTCTCGAGGTTATCGCTTGTTGATACTTCAGCTTGGTAAATCACACTTTCCGTGAGGCACCTACCTTCAGTCGGGCATTCTTCAGTTCGTCGGCAGTTACACATGCGAGTGTTGTTGGCTGTGTTGGTTTTGTTATCATGCCGTTTTAGAATTTTGTTATTGTGTTTGTTAATGAAGTTTTTCATGTTGTCAGTGCAACTATAACTAATTCTCACGGTGTGACGGTTAAAAATTTTGCTTAGTTTGTTAGATGGGGGAAGTGTCTGTCGATTAGCCGTAAAAAGTTTTGTCCTATGTTAGTTTTGACGTTCTTACTGTAAGGGGGGTTGTACCATAACACGTTTCGTCGTCTGTTTCGTCTATGAGGCTCGTTGCTGCGCTTTGTGCAGTCGCTTGTTTCGTCTTCTGGTTTAGGTTCGTATGTTAGGTTTGTGTCAAAGTTACTTCGTTTTAATGCGTCGTTGTATAGTGGTGCTGCTGTGTCATTAACAAACACAATAACAAAATTCTAAAACGGCATGATAACAAAACCAACACAGCCAACAACACTCGCATGTGTAACTGCCGACGAACTGAAGAATGCCCGACTGAAGGTAGGTGCCTCACGGAAAGTATGATTTACCAAGCTGAAGTATCAACAAGCGATAACCTCGAGAAAAAACTTTATGTTGGAGTAACAGCGAACGAATTTAAAACCAGGTACCGAAACCACATAAAGTCCTTCAGCAACCAGAAGTATGCCAATGACACCGAGCTGTCAAAGTATATCTGGAAATTAAAATCTGCCAAACGAGCGTTCAGCTTAAAATGGTCCATCCTAAAGAAAGTTTCGGCTTATAAAGCTGGTTCCAGAAGATGCAACCTATGCCTGGAAGAAAAACTACTTATCATGAAAGGAAGGCATAAAAACACTCTAAACAAACGAACGGAAATTTTTACGAAGTGCCGACACGTAACCAAACACCAACTTTGCTAACACCAATGTATTTATAGAGTTTAGTGACACACGGTCTGTCAGTTGCCCGAAGATCGCTTAACCGCGTGAAACTCTGAGTAGCGACAGCAATATTTACTACAATTATATTTTCGCTCTACCTTTATCAATGGTATTGAGCGCTCTGAAAACTAATGCTAGACTAGTAACGCTATTAATGTGGCATACTATTTTTGGTATTATATATATATATATATATATATATATATATATATATATATATATATATATATATATATATATATATATATACGTCGTAGGGTGTCACGCGGTGAAAATAATTGGGCACTGGTGACTAGCTTTGAAGCAAACTTTATATAATTTCCATATTTTGCGAAACAAAATGGTTTCAAATGCTTTCGTTTTAAACGGAAAGAAGCAGAACAACGAATAAAAGCAGGATACAAACAGCCGGTTTAATTTACCTTGAAGAGAAACCTGAAGAAACCAAACGCCGTATGGAAAACAGAAACTCAATCTGAATTGTAGTGTTTGTGGTCACTCAGTGGTCTCAAAATCATTCAAGTTTATAACGGTGGGGATTTGTATTTTGTCCTTATGTCCTAAAACAATATACAGCTTCACGTTTTCGTGCTTTCCCTTTGCTCGTCCAAATTAACCATCAGTCAGCTTATCTAAAGCTAACTTAAAACACTATCTTAGGCTTATATCACGCTTATATTAACCATGGTAGACGTGGGCTTTGTCGGTTTTCTTGGCTGTGATTCCAAATTTTCAACTGAAACGTTGTCTGTTTAATACTTCTTTCCGGAATCCGATTCTACTGAATTGTTTTTATCTCAGACTCTATTATAAATGTAATTTTTGAGCTGTCAACTTTTAATTCTGCCTTTGCAAAATGTACATGCATAGAGAAGCCATTTAAAGGCTTGCTAGAAATAATCCCTTTTGAAACCTCCTAAAAACATTGTATTTCTTACAACCAGAATTTAATAATGTAATCTAAGTTTTGCTTTGATATGCTCAACTTTCATTAAATTATTTAAATCAGTCTTGTCATCCTATCGACCTATCCATAAATTCTATAATTTAATACGCCAAGGATTTAATATCATTTGTTTTTATATTTGTTTGTTTTTATATTGGCTGTGGGTGCATGGTGTTTCACAAAAGCATGTACAGTAAAAGCGGGCGAGGGGTTGTTGCATTCATTTATTTCTAGTTAAACTTGTTAAAATTACCGTAACCAGTGGGAAGAACACACATGGTATCTTTTCGTTCAACAACAATCGCCTCCAGGGCTTCGATCTGCTTTTCTTTGATGCGTAATCTATCTCTATTTGTTTCTCGCTGTGCATACCTCAATGCAGCATTAAATAAATCCACGTTTTTCGAGGCCATGACAAATAAATCTAAGCTGACAACATCGAATACTCTTGAAAACCGCAGTAAATATAAAGCCTGGTTCTCATGTGTCGCCGATCGTCGCCGAACTATGATTTAGATGCGTGTTTAAGTAAAAGAATAAAAGCACTGCTTTTCTGCATTGTTCTTTATTACTTTACATGCTGCTGCACTTCCCGTTTTAACATACATCTAAATCACAAATCGCCGACGATCGCCGACCATCGGCGACATATGAGAATCAGGCTTAAGAAGCGCTTCGTAATCTCACGCATGCTCAGTTACGACGGAAGCTAAATTTTGGCAAGAGACGATAATAATAATAATGATGATGATAATAATAATAAGAAGAAGAAGAAGAAGAAGAATAAGAATAAGAATGATAATGATAATGATAATGATAATAATAATGATAATGATAATGATAATGATATTGATAATGATAATGATAATGATAATGATAATGATAATGATAATGATAATGATAATGATAATGATAATAACAATAATAATGATAATAATAATAATAATAATAATAAAAATAAAAATAATCCCCGAGCCAGGCGTAGGGCCGAAGGCCAGAAGCCCGGTGAGGGTGCTAATCTCGACATGCGTGGAGTCCACTTTACACGCGTGTTAAAATGCGAATCAGTTTGAGCGATCTGAATATTTGTATATATATATATATATATATATATATATATATATATGTGTGTGTGTGTGTGTGTGTGTGTGTGTGTGTGTGTGTGTGTGTGTGTGTGTGGGCGGACCACGCGCGGTGAAGATTGTGTGGCACTGGAAATAATATAGTTCTTGACAAAAAAGATTTGATATTATTCCTGACAAAAAGACTTGAGAAAGGAGTTTTTGGGATACGTACATCCTTTTGGCAATAGAACAGAAACAAATCAACGTTTTAATACATATATAAAGTCTTGACTAAAGGAAACCCGTCAACCAAAACTCGAAAGAAGGAAAAAGAAATAGTCAAAATAGAAAACCAACGAAGATAAAGGCCGAAAAGTTTATAAAGCTAGGTTAAAATATACAGCAGTCGCTCTCAGTAATCACGAACACTTAGTAGCAAAACTGTTCGAGTTTCCCTGTTTACATCTATCACTGTCAAGCTTAATTTTTTTTATATTTTGTGTGTCCTTGAAGTACGTATATCCATTGCATGTTTTTTCTTGCCAATGCCCGTTACGTTGTATTTTTTACCTGTGGCTGCCGTCTTATCTCCTTTTAAATACTTTTCTTATTGTAAAACTACATATGACTTAGTGGTTGTTTATAATTTAGCATAAAAATGGAGAAGGGAACATTTTTTCCTTTGTAAAACGTACAAATGCTGTTGAAATATTTATTAACATGTATGTGAAAACATTTTCAGCAATTCAGATTTCGAAATGAAAAATTGTTTTCGTTATATTAGTTTAAATAAATTTAAAATGCCATAAATGAATATAGTTTGAGAAAAAATATTTTTAGATACCAAGCAATGTCCTTGGTAAACATGGGAAGAAAGAACTGTAAAGTATAACCCTAATATTTTAATAAAATTCTGGCGCCTGCTTCAGAAGTGTGGTGGTAACATCGTTGGTTTGCACGTCAGCGGTATTGAGTTCAAACCATCGTTGCAACGTGCAATTTTCTTCATCTCAATATATTTTACGAAATATCATCCTTAAATTTTTTTTTGTTCTTTATGGCATTTTTCCTCAAAAAAATAAAGTGTTTTATTTTATTTCAAATATTATATCATAATTAAAACTATATCTTCATCGTTTCGACAGGAGTAGCTATTTCCAGGCCTCCAATAAAAACGAGCGCAAGGGGGGTTGCTGTAAAAGCGGGCGAGGGGTTATTGCATGTATGTATTTCTAGTAATAATATATATAAAGGGACACAGAAAGCTTTACATAAATAGAAAGGCCAAAACCTGAGGCTGAAAT
Source organism: Corallium rubrum (assembly GCA_964035015.1). NCBI lineage: Eukaryota > Metazoa > Cnidaria > Anthozoa > Scleralcyonacea > Coralliidae > Corallium > Corallium rubrum. The sequence goes on along the minus strand of OZ036000.1, from coordinate 13,094,876 downwards.
GGCTTAAAGTCAGTGTAGATGCTAAAAATATTAAGCAGTTTAAGGTCATTAAATAAAGGTTTTGTGTGCGTACGTGGAAGAGAATGGGTGATAATGCGTATGACTTTTTTTCAATAGAGGTTCAAGATAAGAGAGGTAAGTTGAGGCCCATATCAAGTTACATTATTGTAAATAAGGTAATATAAGTGAATTGTATAGATTATAAGGGCAATGATTCAAGAATTGACGAGCTTTGTTGATAATACCAATTGCTTTAGACATTTTATTACACATAGTTTGAATATGTGTTTTCCACGAAAGATTTTGATGGACAATGACTCCTAGAAATTTAGTACTTTCAACTCTAGAGATACTAGCATTATTAATGTCATCAAGGATAGCGTTTTTACGAGTCGGATGAAATACAATAAATTTAGTCTTATCGGGATGGAGAGTTAATACTAACAAGTATGTAACCAAGTTGAAATATGGACAAGTTCAATTTTTTGTTGTGCTAATAAGGGTCGCCATATCTTTATGGCTGAAAAAAATATTGGTATCATCAGCAAATAAAACAAATGATCAGAATTTGGAAGAACGAATTGCGAAAAAGATCATTTTTATATAAAAGAAAGAGAATGGAACCTAAAATGGAGCCCTGGGGTGCACCCACTAATCTCCATATAAACTGGATAGGCCATTCCCTATGGCCAGCAGTCAAAGATTTCGTGCCAGTCGCCGCCATCTTACGTAGTGGAACATATCGGCCTTAGAACTTGTTCCCAATTCCAAAGTTGACTGGCATAAGTAACACCGCTACCACACGTTTGCGCATGCGTGAATTCGCTGAGTAAACATTGCAAGAGAATTAATTGGAAACTATAGCCGTGGCGACAACAACCAGGCAGTGAAGACTAAGTAAGACTCGACTATTCATTTGTGTTTTAAAAAAATTAAATAAATTCAGAATATGTTACAATATTGACAAGGAAGCCATGCACAAATTATCTACCTTATCTTTTTGGTAGTATGCTTATAATTTTAACTTTTGTATTGGACTCTCGGACCAGTCCAAATATTTCAGTGTTTTCCCGCTCTTTTTCCAAGGACGAGCTCGCACGTCGCACATACGCAGAACGTTCGTTTAGTTTTCCGGTTCGTTTAGTTTTCACTGTTTAAGAACAAATACAGTCGAAAGATGGCCACTACACAACAACGAGATATTGTTAAGGCATGAAGATGACTATAAAAGGTACAATTTAAGACTTGGAATTGAATTATTCGTAGATTTTATAGTCTGTTTTTCCGTTTAGTATCGTAAACGATTTCTTCGTTGTCGGCACTGAAGAAAAACAACGAAATTTACAGGTTTTACAGCCCAGTAACAGAAATAAATGCAAAAAATTACCGTATTAAACCTTATTAATTACTTCTTGTATCATTACATTCGTTTAAATTTTCTTAAAATAACTAGTTTTGTCTGTTTTCAATCTACGAAAGCTATGAACTTCAATGGCAGCCATTTTGGTTAGTGGCACGTCATCATGCCTAATGCCCCATCCAGTTTTATTGAGATCAGTTGATACACCACACTTAATAGTAGTTAGGAAGGATTTAGAATTATTGATAACAGCATATTGCTTTCGGTTGCTTAAGTAGCTTTGCATCCATGTCAAAGGTATACCTCTTATTCCATAGCATTCAAATTTTTTTTAACAAAATGGAGTGATCTACAGTATCAAAAGCGTTTTTCAGGTCAACAAAGATACCTACTGTAAATTCATTATTTTCAAAAGATTGAAATATCTGATTGACAAGTTCAAGAACTGACATATAAGTACAGTGATTATGTCTGTGGGGTTCATTACTTCTCACAGGAGCTGAGGAGCCATTATGTTTGCGTCGATCAGCATTCTGATCAGACGCTACTATCTGTGTGTGTGTGTGTGTGTGTGTGTGTGTGTGTGTGTGTGTGTGTGTGTGTGTGTGTGTGTGTGTGTGTGTGTGTGTGTGTGTATTTTTACTTATAGAAATTCTGCAAAATAATGTGATGGGCTAAATGGTACATTGCTGCATAATTTTATTAAAGCTCTAGATTTGTCAAAACATATTAAGCACTTGGAATTGCCTTGACAGTTTTGCCAATTGTGTGTATATCCTGTGAAAACCCTTTCCATATGTCAAGCGATAATCTATAGTAAATTGTAGTTTTCAATCTTATAATTAAAAAATTTAGAAGAGTTGTGTAAATACTGTATTTTGTAATTAGTATTAAATTTTGGGACTTTCCAGTCTCTTTCGCAGGCAACTGTGTGGGCTCTTATGGTGAGGAGGTGAGATAAACTTGGGTGGATTGGGCAATCCCGGGTGGAGTGGGCAATTTTGGGCGGAGTGGGAAATCATAGGTGGAGTGGGCAAATTTGGATGGAGTGAGCAATCTCGGGTGGAGTGGGCAATCTCAGGAGGAGTGGGCAATATTGGGTGTATTGGGCAATCTCGAGTGAGTGGGCAATCTCAGGTGGAGTGGGCAATCTCGGGGTGGAGTAGGCAATCTTAATGGAGTGGGCAAGGGAGGTGTCACATTGGCCACAGACTGCACAGAGTTTCCTGTAGAGTAGGCTAAAGAGGCAGCACTTCACTTGCGATAGTAACTTCTAGTATAATAGTTCTAATTTTGAATAATAATAAGCCGGCTTTTTTCTTCTAACGAGAAGGCTCTTCTATTTTTGATATATGTACACTGAGTAATTGCTAAATGGTTGGCAAAGATAAGCAATAAAACTATACAGTTAAAATAAAACTATGGCTCCATACCGTTTCTTGAAAAAATGGAAAGTACAAGTTTGAGAGTCCAAAACACGTGCATAAATAATTCGGGAAAAGAATAAAACTAAATGTTATGCATCTGTTACCAAAAAAAATAAATAGCAACAGTTTCAAAATGACTGCCAATTACCATTCATTAAAACTTTTCTTGGAGCACGAGTAATCAATAGGCCAATTTAAAAAAAAATTCTGTGGAACGAATAATGTTTTTCTTCGGAAAAATCATGTTAATTTTTAAAAAAATTGGATCTACAGATTTTTTTTTGAAATCGGCCTACTGATTACTTATACTTCAGGAAAAGTTTTAATGAAAAAAAATTGGTGGCCACCAAAGTTTTTTTCGAATTAAATTAGTTTGAAGGGTAATTGGCAGCCATTTTGAAACGTAGCCATAGCAACAACTGTTGCTATTTATTTGGTAACAGTTTTGATTGTCAGACTTTCTAATTATGCATAACATTTAGTTTGTTTTGTTTTTCCTCGAATTGTTTATGCACGTGTTTTGGACTCTCAAGCTTGTATTTTCCATTTTTCAAGAAACTGTATGGAGCCACCTTTGGTGAGATGCCGTTTGCTCGCACAGCCCGCAGCAACGCAAAACGGCATTTTTGAAACTTTCAGAGAATTCTACATAAGCCCAATAATCATTCTTACATATTCTTTATAGTCTCTCACACGTTTACAGAATTATAACCTTCAGTACTTGATAACACTCAGAACATCGTGAAAAAATGATGACGAATATAGTTCCGAGCAAGCCTGGTATGTAAAAATCTAGATGCAAAATCATGATCAAGACAAAAACAACAAATGTAGTGAAAAGGTCAGCACTTTGTCCTAGACACTGACACCTGTAGAACTAAATGCTGGTGTTTTGTTAATTACAAGGTAATCTTACACTTTCAAGAAAGGAGTTGAATATTATTATAAGCCTTTGTTTTAGAAGTACAACAATGTAAAACATTTTTCGTAAAAATATTTTAACTGTAGATTCGTTTATTAAGCACTCATATTTCTAGTTGCCTCACTAAAATGAAGAATTATACCCACCGCGTTCTGCAACAACAATTTATTATTTAATATATAATATACACAAGTACAATAGAGACACGTTTGTGAACATTTTATATTTGTTTTGTTTAATATTTTGGTACGGAAAACCATAACAAATCGACGACAATGACAAATATGCAGTGGTCAGCGGTTGGCCCCATGAGCGCAAAGACCACCGACCTATAAATAACTGGACTGCGGGTGCTGCCCACAAATGTGTCCCCATTTCACTTTCAAAATAGCGGCATTTATGAGTCCTTCTGCTAATTGTAGCGACCACTGACATGTACTTATCGCAGATAAAAATAATATTTATGTAAATACAAAGTGATTTTCTTACTTTATCAATAACTCGTTCCTGTCCAGGGGCTTCCCCAGACGGGTGAATAAAATCGTCTGGCGTTAGCCAGAACAAAATACTAAGGAGTAAAGACCAATAATTTCGGACAGGAAAGAGTTAATGCATGCACAGTTGGTCATTGTCAATGTCTTGTGGAACGGTTGGATTATTTGTTTGACCAAATAGGAATATCAGTAGAACATGATCTCGAGTTTTCCTAAACAAAATGTTTCGGTGGTTTTGTTGCTGAGCGGCCTGGGACGTTACATGATAAGAATCTTATTGTAGTTCTGAACTACAATAATTCCTAGACAGTTACTGTTGTAACTTTCTAGCAGTCTGAATTAAAGACGTTCTGGCCAGTGTACGGCACGAACACTTGGCAATAAAATAAAGAAGACTGTCAATACACATGGTCATGGAAATCTACAAACATTTTGTTAATTTGTTTTATGAAGCCGCCAGCTCTATAAAGAATCGCTAAAAATCACGAGAAAGTCGTAAAGAAGCGAGGCGTGGCCGAGTTCTCCTTAGAGTGTCTTCATCAACCTTTTCCAAGTGTTGTTATTTATAACTCAACAAAGTCTTCTTATATATTAGAAGACGAGTTCTGACTGACGGATTTTGACGGTCTTCCACTGTCCCAGTCTGATATAGTTTGTCGTCCAACTTTCTTGTCTCAACAACGGGAAAATAGACGGACGAATTGAAGATGGAAAACTCGTCGTTTATCGGATTTTAAAACACCTAAGAGCTGACGAGTTTCTCGTCTGCTAAAATAATTCGACTGAATTATTGCCGAGGAAAATGCAGTTTTAAAAACATGTGTCAACAGTCCTGTTCTTAGGCATTGGTCAGTGACATTCACCATTAGCAAAAGGACCCATAACTGCCGCCATTTTGAAAACGGTTTTGGGGACACTTTGGCTAACTCGAAGGTAATAGGAGCACGCAGTCCAGTTATATATAGGTCAGGTCAGTGACAAAGATCCAGTTTTCCGCCATCTTGGTTCGGACATTTTTAGGCACGAGCAAGCAGTCCAGTTATATACAGGTCAGTCGTAAAATCGTCTGGCGTTAGCCAGAGTAAAATACTGAAGGTGCTTCCACAAGCGTGCTTGAATAAACGTATAGATCGTTTTCATCTGACATCACAGCGGCCATATATTGGTGTACCATCTTTATCATATGGGAATTTAGTTCTATTCTTATTCAAATATTTTGTATTGCTTTACCACCAATTAGTATAGGTAATCATATGATAGCGCGTGCAATTAATGATTTTACACTACGAGTGATATTTGAAAATTGATCCAAAATTGCACGAGCCGTAGGCGAGTGCAATTTGGCTCAATTTTCAAATATCACGAGTAGTGTAAAATCATTAATTGCATGAGCAAAATCATATGATTACTTGTTTATTATATGCATGACAAAATTACGATATCTATCTTAATTACAGTCAAAATTTTTTGTCTTAATTTGAATGTTTATTGGCCATACAACCACAGACAGCCTTAAAAAGTTATTCAAAGCAGTGAATTAATTTTTCTTTCTGGCAACTAACTATAAGTAATCACAAACTTCAAAACCAATTTACAATTACCTGAAGTGTCAATCCTTGTCGTACGCTTCGTAGTAATTCGCGCGTTTGAAAACATCTTGTTTCGTTACAACTGGACAACAAACAGTTTCATGTTACCTGTATTGATCTTCAAATATTTACATGAAATTTTCAGTTGAAAGTGTTCCACAAGTCGTTGGAAAAGTCAAAATCTTTCAATTTGAAAATACGCCGCCATTTTGAATTTTATTTTTTACCACTGTTACCATGGTAACATTAATTTGCACTCCGGAGAGTGCAATTAACGATATAATTGCACTCCTCTTAGCCAATCAGATTGCAGTAATTTTGTCATGCATATAATAAGGGTGAAAACGATCTATACTTACGTTTATTCGGCAAAAAATAATTAAATTACAAATTCTAATTCATAATTAATAATTTATGAGGAAAATTCAAGAGAAATTAAGGTTTAATCAATGTCAATACAGAACTGGTATCAGTGTCTGTACATGTGATACCGAACTGTTTAATAAAACGCCAGTTCTGTATCACATTCACAGATACTGATATCAGTGCAGACACTTCGCATTCAACTATATCTTGAGTGAAGTGCGCTGGTAGCGTCCTCATATACAAGATAAAGACGCTGATCAGAACGGCTATTTATGGCAGGTCACTTAGAATATAAAATGTGGGACTAATACTAAATCAAAGTGCATGCTCGTATCACTAATTTAATAATCGTAGCCTATTAAACTTTACCTCGAAGGTTTATCAGCTCTTAACATGATGTAGTTTTAGCTAACTTAATAGCCGTTTTAGTCGGCTTCGCGTCGTGTCTGCATACACCTGATGCAGAACGGCCACTCATTCTCTAAATAGTATATATATATATATATATATATATATATATATATATATATATATATATATATATATAAAGCATGAAGTATAGTTACCTTAAAGTCTTCGCTACCAGAGGTTTCACCCTAAATGGGATCATCAGGCGACTCCCGTTTAGGGTGAAACCTCTGGTAGCGAAGACTTTAAAGTAACTATACTTCTTGCTCTATCTATATGGTATTGAGCACTCTAACATTTCGTGAATCAAAACTCACTTATATATATATATATATATATATATATATATATTAAGGACATATAATAATTAAACAAACTTAACCTCAAACGCTGCTGTTGAATGACTGCTTCGTTATACAGAAAATACAATGCGTTCAGTAACCACTTTCGCTGACTTGAACAAAAACATAGAACAAAGGGTTTTTTTCGGGCTTTCAGACTATGTATATAATTCTATTGACTATGATGTGAACGATTGTTAAAGCCTTGTCTCTTCAACGGACTTCTTTGTAGACCTTGGATTGGTATTAGTCAACCCATCTATTTGCGATCCTTCGTGGAATTTTCCTGTGAAAAACGCAATGAATGCGTAGCGGTATTCTGCTAGACGCCACGCGTAAATAAATGGATTGACGATGAAGTTTAGGTTAGCGACGGGGAAATAGTAATATGGGAAATAAATAGCCATCTGCCCAAGAGGTAATTGAAGGTTATCACGACTAATGTATTCTATCTGCTTTCCTATGAAATACGGAAAAGCTGTGACCAATAAGACGAAGATAAGTATTACCAATGTTATTACGATATCTTTACTTTGTGCATTCCTTCTGTTGCTCGTCCCCAAGCCTTGACTGGCCATCAGGATTTGCTTTATCAAAAAGACTTTAATTGCGACCAAGAAAACGACAACGATTTCCAAGAGAAGAAATATCGGTATCCAGACTTTGAACTGGTATGGTTCTAATTCGTTGTTGTAGAGATTAACACTGCCTATTATTATTGCTGCGATCCAACATATAAAGCACGTGAGACAAACTCGTTTCTTCGTCAGGATGCTACTGGTTTGTAATGGGTATTTGACAGCTATGTATCTTTCTATGGCAAAGACCAAGAGCATGAAGAAGGATGCAGTGTATCCGACGTAGAGAAAAGCGTTGGCCGACCGTCTGTCAAGTTGGCTTTTGTCGTTGGGATCGAATACTTCACTTGGTTTGCGGCAGAACGGGATCGTTGTTACGCTAGTTAGGAAATCTGCCATTGCCAGATTAGTGATGGTGATCCAGCCTGATCTGCGAAGGTTATTCAAGGGATTGCGAATAATGACAATCAGAAGCAAGCCATTCGCGATGATCCCAATCCAAGGCCAATGGCATTAATGATTGTAAAAGGACTATTAGAGGTAGTGTTGTTTTGCAATCTCGTCGTGTTCAAGTTCTAAAAAACGGGGAAATGTCAAGTATTAAATATTAACGAGCATGTTCACGTTTAAATTGTATTTACTGTCTTGCCTGCTGGCCGGCTTTGGATATAGAGCATTTTCACCATGCAGTTATAGCTAAACTTCGCGTCAGTATATTTGTGTTCAACAGTGTAGTACATATTATGTAATTCTTTAATCCTTTCTACTTCGGGTAACTTTCCAATTGACGAGTATGAGCGTGTTTATATGGAGCTGAGTTACCCGGTTTGCAGGGATAAACTTACGTTATATGAAAGCGAGTTACCTGGCGGGTTGTAATATTTGAGAAGATTATCAGCGACCAAAATGACATAAATTAACGAATATTAATACAGAAAATTCATACCGCTATGCCGAGTTACCCGTGCAAACGTATTTATTTTGGGAAATGTTTATCCCGTCTTGCCGCGATCCCGGCCGCAAGTGCCTTGTTCTCGGCAGGGCGAGTTACCTTGTCTGTGTGGAAAATAGTGCTTGTTCTACCGACCCGGAACTCACCTCCATATAAACAGGCCCTAAAATCGTCTGGCGTTAGGCAGAGTTTATTATTTATTGCTTAACGGCGTTTGACCTATTGACTCAGGTGTTTTATCAGAGTCAACAGGCCTTCATGCATCTGAGTCAACATGCAGGTCAAAAGCTAAGCAATTATGTTAGCAATAAGGGGGAGGGGGATGGGGAGGTTGGAAAATATGTAGAAATTTTCTTTTATTTCAATTTTCGAAATGAAATTTAAATGTGTTTTGTACGACATGAAAATTTTTTGTGGGTTATATGACTTAAAAATATTACCACATTCTTCGTTTTTCTCAATTTTTTAACCGAAATGGTGTATCTAACAAGTTACAACTTTGCAACCTTTCAATATTTTCTCTGAAATTTTCGTGGATTACTTACCAAATACCCCCTACTACAAAAACTTTTTTTAAACTATTAACGCGATTTGAATTTAGGAAATTATGGAGATCAAATTATCAGACATAGTTTAACAGTACTGTTGCTCGAAAAATCTTGAATGTAATATGTTAATGTAATATGTTAATGAATGTAATACGGTTTATGAACCGTTATACTGTCCATGACCCAACGCATGACCAGCTAGGAGATCGCGTGGGACGATTGAAAAATTCTCACTATTAATCCACAGTCCCATTAGAGACTGGAAGCCGACGGTAGTGTATTACATGCAGAAGCCTATATTTGCATCTTGTTGATCGATAACGTCCTCATCATTTAATTCCATATAAGGTATAAATACAGAATCTTTCTTTACAATGAAGACACATGATATGTAGGGGTGTCGAAACATTGTGTCATGAACAGTAATAACGTTTTAAGTTACGTTGAAAAAAATTTTTAAGCCAGAGTAGCGTTGATCGACTGATCTATGTCAGACTATTATTGCGAACTATTTCTGTTAAATGTGAATGTGACTAAGATGCGATCAGTAATAAAAATAGGTACGCAATGCGTACATGTGACTACCGCTGTTAAGTACAGAACGAGATATAGACTGGAAATGCATGAAAATGTATGAAAAGCACAGACACACACAAAAAAATGGTGGATAAATCCTAGCTAGAGAACCACTCTAGTGGTGCTTTGAACAACCTAATTTAACTTTTATCCACTGTGGATAAAATTTTATCAGTGGATATTATCAGTAGATAAAATTTTATGTTAGGTTGTTCAAAGCATGATTAGTGCTGTTCTTTAGCTAGAACTTATCAACTAGATAAGCTATCTTGGCTTCGTACAACTCACCCCAGATCATATACATGTAGATTATTTTTGTGGAAACACCGTAAAATATTTATTTGCTAAGCTTTCAGCCTGTCGACTCAGGCCGAAACTGTTAGCAAATAAATAATTTTCATGGTGTTTCCACAAAAATAAACTATATACATTATCGCCTTGAAAACTTTCAAAGAATTAATCACTCCAGATAATCAACATTGTGTTCCAAAACAACATTTTACCTGCCATAAATATGCTGTCAGTGGCATTCAAGTGTAATGCACATCGCTAATATTTTGTGATTCTGCTAGTATTTTAAATAACACAGTACAACAATACTCAGTATTGTAGTTTCAACAGATCTTTCTTCATTTCAAGGCTTTCAACATATTCAAGGCTTTAAGTTTCCCAACACTTCACAATAGCTTTACAACAATTTATCAAAATATACAATTGGTGGCATGTAGATTATAGAATGTTTCAGTACTTTCATAAGAGTTAGACTTCTGGTGTATCTACTATTCTGTGGACAGATCACTGTAGCAGCTCTGGTGTCCACAAACATTGGTTTCTTAATTTCATTATACAAGATATTGAACAACACCTAAAACAAGTAAACAAAGCACCAAGTCAAGGTATTGTAATGTCTATGTAACAGCCAACATATTTTGCTTAAACTAAATTAAACTAACCTTATTTATACTGGATAACTCTATCAGTTATATCTAAACAGTTATCCTCAGAGGTCCAGTACGGGCCCACCCTCATTGGTCCAGTGTTACTACAGGAGGAAACCTGAGTACCCGGAGGAAACCTGTGGTGTTTGGTAGAGTCAAACTGGAAGCACTCTTCTCGCATGTGGCCAAGGTGAATTATTTTAATGAGATATTAAAACTGCACCGTGCAGGTATTGAACCCAGCTCGCAGAGGTGAAAGGCATGTGCACTAACCACTATGCCACCAACACCACCTAGCATAAATTTCTTATATACAATGTATATAGTGTAAATAAAGGGCACTGTGATATATACTTCTCAAACTCATTAATAATTCATAAACCAAACAGATAGGAAAATCATAAGCGAGACAAAGGTTTGGTATGTGATCAAACAATTCACTTCCTGATTTGTTTGATCACGAAACAATGAAAGTTGTGTTTGATCTAATATCAAAACACCTAGCTCGAAGTTGGTTAAAACACACTTCTCACTCTTAGAGTATGCACTGGTGTATGATATATACATGTAGTGTACATACAGTATAAACATGAGTCACTGACCAGTGAGCACAACACACAATTCAACCAAAATTAAACTTAAACTTATAAAGCGATTTTATCATTATAAATAATTTAGGTATATACCAGTTTCTTCGATAAAAGAAGGTTGTAGGCCCATCTTCTAGCAAACTTTATAAGCTGAATATTTCTAGTACTGTTATAAGTACAGTATCCTGTTTCCGATCAAGTACTTATAGATTTTGTATATACTATAGTATATAAGACAAACAACGTCACAGTTTTGAAACTATTTCTTACCTTGTATTAAACTGATCAACGTGGACAGAAACCGTTCCAAGAAGAAAAGATTTGCAAAGTAATAATTAACACTTTCAAAAATCAAAACTGTCGTCGGGAGAGCAACGAAAATACCAAGACGACCGCACTTACGTCATACTCGTGCAGCCATCGCCAGACATTCGACGCGATCGCTATATAGTCAAGAAGATCGCCATTGATCGCCAAGTATTCGGGAAGTACTCGAGTTGTTTTCGTGGCCTCGCGGCGAATAAACTAAAGTGAATCTCCAAGACAATCGCGCAAGCAAGCAAGCAACACGCCGACATTATGGCTACCGCTGACAGGTCAGCGGTAGTCACAAAAATTAAGCAAATCTCAATTAAAAAAATTACCGACAGGTTTCTGTAGGCGGATATGTAGTTAAATATGGAAATTACTGTAATTTCCCAGTATCAGTTGCCATATGGCAAATTACATATATTTGTAATTAAAGCAAATTGCAACGTGAGCAGAACATAGTTCCCATTAGTCTGTTTTGGTACAACTTAGATTTTTATAGCTTTGGATTCTAACTGATATTTGTGTCAATTTATAATTTTTTTCAATTCTGGCATTTATCCTTAATTGATGACATTGAAGGTGTCCGACAATACACCATTAAAAAAATCCTGAAGGTTGGAACTTTACACCTTCATAGTGAGGAAAGATATATTTTAAGCATGTGAATGCATATATGCGAAGACATATAGTACTGTTGTCAATTGTTCGTGTCCGCAGAGGTCCGCACGGGGCTTAACCATCAGAAATTGCCAATTTTTATGCTCTTCAGCAATCAAGCTGAAATCCCGCTCATAAACAAACGTTGTCGATTGGAAAATATTTTATGCCAGCATTTTTAAAGATTCAACAACAAACTTAATAAACCACTGTCGAGATTAAAAGCCATCAAATACCGACGTATCAAAGAAAAACATCAAATTATTAAACGACGTTTTAAGTTATTGAAATTTGAAATAAAAGATTGCCGTTTCCAGCGGCGCCTTCCAATTCTTCATCAGAGTAAAAGCTCGAGTAAAAGGACTACTCTGGAAATATATACACAACTGAAACACTGCCGGAGTCTATAAACTAATATATAATTCTTCTGTGCATTTAAATTGCGATGGATATTCTTCTTGGAATCGATTGTCTGTTTTCTGCCTTTTTTTGTTGCAAACTTCTGTTCGTTTTGTGCATTTTTGACCACTTTTTAACTTTGTTGTATCTATCTATGCCATACTCCACTCGGTTTGGCGTTAACCCTTCTCACGCTTCAACGTTTGATTCACTAAAATATACAGACCCTTTCCACATGACGTCTAAACGGCTGATGTAGTTCGGCCGTCTAAAGGTTTTTAGTCGATTTATTTCAGAGTGATTTTAGTCGTCCGATTTTCGTCGTAAAACATCAAACTGGTTTGATATATATTGTCTTACTAAAATCGGTCAAAATATCGCATCATATACCGCGTGTGGCGATTACCATTTTTTATCGTTTATTGATCACTCTACATTATTCTTCCTGAAATGATTTAATTTGATGCTCGAAAAAATGGTGGCTCCGGTTGCTAAAGATGTGAGCTTTTACATGTTACTGGCACGCATTTATGGTATAGACACCGCTTTTTATTGGTTGACCAGCCGATAGAAATCAGCCGACTAAAATCGTAGCGTGTGCACCAGGCTTTATAAACTATAAACCATTGCTTTGTTGAACGTCGGAACTTTGAATTGAAGTTGTATTACAGATCCACAGTTTTGACATACTATAAGGTAATATAGGATTTGTGCTCCATGATGTAGTTGGATATATATACTTGCTAGGAATTATATATAATTATATATATATATATATATATATATATATATATATATATATATATATATATATATATATAAATAGCTATAAACACTCTGCGTGATCGAATATTTAAAAGACGTTTCGGGGGTTATTCTATACAACTAAACAGCTACTATCAAAAGATGTGCCTACCTCTTTTCCATCTATTTCGCCCACGAGATTAACAAGACTCACGGAAAAACCATAAAAGACAACAACAACGGTTGTCCAACGACGTCGACAAAACATTCCAAACTTGAGATAATCTAGAATTTTAACGTTCTTGTTAGTCACAGCTATAGGAAGATCCAACGTATAATTCTATCGTCGACGACTTCAAAGTTGTATATATATATATATATATATATATATATATATATATATATATATATATATATATATATTAAAATTAGGTTAAAACTAATTTAGATATGCATGTAGATATTAATAATTGTTAGTTGTTTGCTGTACAAGCTGTGTTAGTTAGTAATACTCAGAAAAACTCTGAGCTCTAAGCCGGACTTATCTAACTTATCGACTAAGCGGGACTCGGCTTCGAGTCCCGATTGGAGCTCAGAGTTTTTCTGAGTATTACTAACTAACACAGCTTATACAGCAAACAACTAACAATTATTACTAACATCAAGCTGCAATTTCTGAAACTAACATGTAGATATTGTTTGGAACAGCATGGGGCTGCTTCTTTTCCTGTTCGGGGTGCTCCGGATTTCAGAACAGTAACGGAGTGCACGGGAACATGGTAAGGTAATTGTCCTGAAGTGTTCTGGTTTCCCCAACTTTCGACGTCGGTGGTGTTATTTTTCACAATGGCGGCCTCGAACCTTGGTACCTACAATATACCAGTGTATGCAAAGATGTATTTCCTGATATTAAGCTAATAACTGCCCGGAGTGTTTTATCAGATTTAAAACACGAGGCAATAGCCGAGTGTTTTAGATCTGATAAAACACGTACTGCGAGTTATTTAAATGGCTTCAAAAACTATCCATATAATAAACTCATATAGAAGTCAATTTTGAAAATTGAAGTTGTCTGGGCCGTAAAATCGAAGCAACACTTCATCGAAAATAGCGAGCGTGTCTCTATTATCACATACAGAGACACGTCACGGTCATGATTTTCCTTTGCGTTTTCTTCATGAATTATTTCGTTTTTGAAGTAAATTTAGAGACTTTTCATGTTATCACAATTTTGCCTTGAGTTCATGTTCAAGTTGTTCTAATGCTGAATTGGAAAACAGTCAGTATTGGGATAATCGAACTAAGTTGGTCCGCCATCTTATTTGATCTAGAGAAGATGTGTGGAATTTCGGAATGTTCCGCACAGTGTTCCGGAGTACTCAATTTTGTTTGTTACTTCTTTTGCGAACAATGCATGTAGCTTTTCTCAAAACACTCGCACAATTTAGAAGGCAGAAAAATAACGATATTAAATAGCAAAGATTTTCCTAAGCGTATGTGTTTACATTTGAATTCTCTTTGGATAACCCGCGAAAGCTCTACTTCCGGCAGACCGCTTACGCATTCGCAGACAATATTTCCCCGCTGTTATTGCCGTTCGGTGTACTTTCACCATGTGTGAATGTTCAGTCTAACTTACTGATTGTCAATTCGCATAGAGTGGGATCATAATTACTCTAAATGCAGTGTCTTTTTTTCCAGAGTATGGTTGGTCAAGTGTCGCCTATATTTGGCACAGCATATTCGTCGGCCTCTGTTCTGAGTATTTTGAGCGTCAGAGCTCTTTGAACGTTGTTTATTCGCAAACTGACGATTACTGCACGTGAGGGTAATAATTCGTGTTTATGTTTCAAACCCCAGGTGAAACAATAATTTGTCATTTTTTTACGAATGAACAATGTGTTGGCCGGCCGGCAGCTGAACCACAAACTTTTTTTGTATTTTGTACAAAGCCAAAGGGCCAGTCAAGTGACATAGAAAGAGTAGAGATGTCTTCTATAAGTATGCACACTAACTCATAGACGTTATAAGCTATCGTATACAAGTATGGTCTTGATATAGGAAAATATCTTAATCTTACAACGGCTCAGCTATCGTTTAGCGGCAACAGTTGTTGTGTCAGTACTACATACAACAATTGCGTTCTCAAATGACGTTTCAGGTGGAATGCCAGACGTTGCCACAGGTGACAATTACAATGATCTGTCTAAAAAATATGCGTTGTGTATAAAACGACATGCGACTGTAACACATTTGCCATCTGATATATTAAACTGTGGGTAGCTACTTTTTAATGCATATAATTTTTAGGGGATGAACATATAACTTCGAGTTTAGATCAGAATTCGAGTTATAATTAAACTTCGAATTAATTTTAGGAAAGACAAATCGTATATATAAATAAACAAACACAGTCGCGTGGGTTCTAATAAAGACATGCAATGTAGCTAAACTTGTGTCAACTCAATGTGGCTAAACATGTTTTAATCTATATAAGCCGCTATATGTTCACCTACATACATTATTAAGAAAGGGGAATTGGGTTTAAATGATCATTCATAACTGGAGGTTATGTTTTACCTCTCAAAAAGTGTTTTGATGTAACTTTGCGGAAATGAGAATTTCTATGAAAACTGTGAGAATTTCATAGTAATATGACCGCAAGATTTTCCGTGTAGGAAAAAATATATTATGGCAACTTTTTTGCATAATGTCTGTTCCAGTACAATCGAGCATTTTATATATATATATATGTGCTGGTCTTGTGAGCTAGTCTGGTTATAGCCGGATGACTCGTTTACTTTAAGGGTAGGTTAAGCACCTTAACCCAAAGTTTATTAGCGATATATAACCCGAGGGCGAACATGATCGAGGAGGCTTCCTAAAGAATTAAATAGGAAAAAGCTTGTCGGACGAGGTTCTATTGTTATTGCGAGGTTAATATAAGGTTGGGAGGTTTTAACCTGTATATAAACAGCGGTATGTCAAAGAAAACCGACTTTATCATATTATAAACATCTGTAATACTCGATTGCGGAGGTATTCAGTCTCGGAGTGTCCTCTCTATAGTGTTTCTATTGTATTCTCGTTCTTCAGGTACTTGAGTGCTTTAGAATTGGTCTATTTCTTATTTTACTAGAAGTTCTTGAAAAGATTTGTCTTCCACCAAGCAAATAATAAGTGCAAGTGGTCTATACAAATTACGAGCCTTGAAAAAGTCCAAAATAGTTTACTAAATGCTCTTTCTTATTTCTTTATCCGGGGTTTAGAAATTAACGCTGTTATATGAAAAATATATTATTAAAATTGGGTCTGATACTACGCGATTAGAATAACAGTTTCGCTGAGATCCTATCCAAAATTTACATAATTTGAGAAAAGATTTGTATCCGCTGCATACAATACTGTACATCATAAAAGACGTTCGGTAGACGTTCGTCAAGCTCAACTACACAGAAAAATTTTTGAACCCCAGACAGAGTTCGAACCTGCAACCTTCCAATGACCGATTATATGTTCTAACAGCCCGCATTGAGCAACTGAAATTCGGATGGGGACTGGTAAGGTTACGAATCACATATTGTGTTTTTAATTATTGGTATAGCGCTTGCATATGAGATGTAGTTAAGGCCCTGTTTACATGAAGTGGATTGACAGTCCAATCGGATCGAAAAACGTCATTCCGGGCACATGTTTTAGATAATCCGATCTGCTTGGAACATCGTTTTTGGTTTTGAAACATTATTTTCTGTAGTTCCCTCAATGTCTGCCATTTAGCACGACACGCGCCAACTTGACTCATGCGTATCAAGTCATTTTCAACTCTCAAACTGTGTTTACATGAATCAACTTGGAGTCATGCAAGTCGTCCTTGCTTGAATCTCAAGTCAATCCACTCGACTGCGTGGATTGACTTCAGCCATTCGTTTCGATCGAAAGCTTAACTCTCAATCTTCTTCGTGTAAACACCACAAGGCCAGGAGAAACGACATGAGAGATTAAACATGGGAGATTTAACAGGGCTTTAGTCATGCACCATCATGCACTACACCACGTACAACTTATCATACACTTAATTTTCACAAGCCTCGGTATCCTTTGTTCTATTCGGGGAATATATTCAATAGCCCCGGCAAAACAATAGATTAATATTCCCCTCTAATTTTCCCCTCTAATCATCCCCTCAATATTTCTTTTCTATTGTGACTCCTGTCAACCTCGTCCATGTGAAAATTAAGCACGTTATTTTGAGGGCCCTTGGGGGTATGTGTTTATTCACCCCGGGCTTCGCCTTCGGTGAATAAAGCATATCCCCTAGCTCGTGCCCCAACATAACCTATACATATTATTCATTTGGTGTAAATGGGGAGAATTTTAAACGTAGAGTTATCTGTAACAACAGGTGTCAACGAGGCTGATTCATGAAATAAAGTAAAATTACTATACTACAAACAACTGGAGAGCATTTATAACAATAAAGGGATGTTATACATGAACGGTTAACCAGGCTGACCCGTGTAACGAAATTCTTTCCTCAAAAGGAGATTTGATTCCTTTACATCTAAACCAAAACAATTCTTCTTTGTAAATTTAGTTTATGCAAGTTTCAAAACCACAGTACGATCCTAATCAATCGCGTGAGCCCGGTTAACCAGGCTAGCCCAGCTCATGTAAACAGCCCCTTACATTAGTGCATCTGGGACTTGTGCCAATAATTTTTGGTTTTTAGTTCATTATGAACGTTTCCAAGATTTGTGATCATATATAATTAACTACTTATTCACCTCGTTCATTCGGTCTGTACTCGAGAAATATCGGTCTGGATTACGAATTTCGATTACCTCAATTCCATAAAGAATGAGAGAGAGAATGAGTGAGTCAAACAGTTGGCTTATTTGATCCTTAGGATATCCATAGAATCTGCAAGTCCGTAATATGTACAACCGGCTACTGGCTTTGGCTGGCAAGCTATCAATTTGGAGATCCCAGTTACAGGGGTTTTCTTGAAATGTTAATCCGAGAATCTTTAGATAAGGTTGTCGTGTAATTGTTGGTAATAAAGGTGGTACTGGTTTTCTTGTCCTACCTCGTACAACCATTTCTTTTGTTTTCGTCATATTCAATGTCATACGGTTGTTCAGTGCCCAACTTTCTATGTTTTTCACTTCGGTGAGAGAAGTGTCACAATTAGCTTTTACAGGAACACTTAAATTAGTGTCATCAGCAAACTTTACTAATACGTTCCTTTCCGGGTACACTGGGCGTATGTCATGAACCATGATGGCAAATAATACTGGACCAAGTACTGAACCTTGGGGAACCCCTCTGTTGATATTTACAAACTCTGTAGTCATTCCATCAACCACGACCCTTTGTTTCCTGTTGCCAAGGAAATTAATTATCCAGTTGATTACATACGGATTAATGTCAAATGACTTTAGTTTATTGCAAACTATATCATGTGGGACTGTGTCAAACGCTTTGCTGAAGTCGAATGAAAATACTCGTACAAAATCCGCGTCTTCATCCAACCACTTGACCCAGTTATGATAACATTTAATAAGGGCCATTGACCGTTGTAACGTCTATTAAAATTTTCTTCATCAAACGTTTGGCTCAGACTGGTTTATTAGACAGTTCTTTGTCTGATAAACTTCACAGGATATTGTCATTTTACTCATTTGAGCTGCAATTGATATTATGATATCCTGAAATACACAAGTCTTTTGTTTCTCATCATTAATATTTAAAAACAACGCTGCTTTGGCTGATTGCTTCATTATATACTAAAAATACAACACAGAACAAAAGACTTTGGCCGCATTTCCAGACACTGATTTATTTTTAGGGACTATGCTTTGTCTTACAGCATACATCGGTTCTTAAAAACTGAAAACTTGCTCTGATTATCTGCTAAGTGAAATTGTACACGTTGACAGAAGATGCATGGTATTCGTGAAGTCCAGCAGACGCCAGAACGCACTACAGAGGAACTTAAGGCAGCGACGACAACGTACCGTCTGATAACTGATCAGGCTAACGTTCAACCTGAACCAGATATATTGCTGTAATTGTAGTTTTGTACGCATACAGAGTCATCAAATGTTTTGTTTGCGGGCTCGTCTTGTGACCTACGGCCTTGAATATAGAAAACATTTTTGCCGAAAACGTGCAGGCTTTCAAAAAAAAAAACCAAAAAAACCTGCAGAAACTCTTATTCAGTACTCTGAATTTTATCTGTTAAGTGTTAAAGTATAACCTGCCGACCTAGATGTTATCAAAACATAAGCCGGGATTGGACGTTTTTTCAAAATACCAAAGAAAATCCATTCTCGTCCCCAGAGCCTCTCCCGTGCTGGCGCGCGGAAAAGGCTCTTGGAGAATCCAAAACCGGAACACCAAGATTCTTGCATGGTGTTCTTTCTAAAGCGCATGCGTTTAAGTTCGCGGTTTGGGAGTTGGACACGATTTCATCGACAGTTGTTTGGAATATAATTTTCCTTTCGTTTTCGATTCTGTCTCGTATTGACTCGTTTGACTTTGGAACAATTCTGATTGTGGTAGATTCCGTTCGAAGAATGTCCTTGTCGAGTGTGGATCATCGCCGCGTTTACTCGGTGGGGCAAAATACATTAAAATTTACGAGTTCGCTTCAGAGCTTGGCAATAGCGCCGTGTCGGAATTTCTTCGTATTTACGGCTTCTTTTAGTGAAGGTAGTTCTCTTTAATATTTTGCACCGTTCGTTTATATTTTACTTGTATATTTCAATGAGATTTTTAATATATACCATGCACGAACATCCTGCAATGTGCTGTCTATCGCCTATCGCCTATCGGTTTCAAATTGCTGTCTGTCTTCAGTGTTTGATTTAATTATATAAGGAGAATGCTTTGAAAAACGTGCGATTAAATTGTTCGGATTAGAACTATATTAGAATTGTGCTTCGTTGTCAGATTTCGTGTCTCAAATATTGTTTATTTATAAACATTCACTAAGCCCGTTATATACAGGCCTTTGAATATGAGCAACCAATCAGATCGCGATGATTATGGATTCCCCCAGAGCCTTTTCCGCGCGCCAGCACGGGAGAGGCTCTGGGGACGAGAACGAAGAAAACCACAATAGTCACAAGTTTTAATAAAATATGAAGGAATACCAATAAACCACTATTGTCACAAGTTTTATTAAAATACGAAGGAAAACCATTATCGTCTCAAGTTTTATTAAAATATGAACGAGAACTCTTATAAGTCACAAATTTTATTAAAATATATGAAGGAGAATAATTATAGTTTCAAAAAATATCAACAGCCTAAACGTCCTTTACCTCGACGCTCAAAGTTTAAAGTCTTTTGTGACGTCCGACAGCGATCCTTCTTGTAAAATTTGCAAAATATCTTTGTTGCAAGAGCTAGTGCACGCTGGCACCTACGATGTCATCTCTGTGTCTGCGAGACTCGGTTGAACGATTCTATCTTCTTTTCTCTTCTCTTCTCTTCTCTTCTGAACTGCTTCGAGGATACGGCATTTTTCGTCGTGACAGAACAGGTAACATTGATGGAGGTGTTCTAGTCGCTGTCAACAATGCGCCGAACAGTAAACCTATAATTCTCTATACGTTTATCGTCATCCTGGCTCTCGTCCTGAAACCTTTGATCTTCTGAACAACTCATTGCTGGATAACCCGGAATCATGCTGCATCGCATTAGTTGGAGATTTAATATTCCTTTCATCTCCTGGACGACAAACCATTCAGTTCCTGTTAACGCCGGTGGATGCGCAGATGGCGAGCGTCTTTGTGGTCTAATAGGAGATAATTTTCTACAGCAGTTTGTCCTACCCACAGTGCTGGTAATAAACTTGGTCTGGTGCTCTGTAACCACGCCAAGGCCATACTGATATAACAACTTTCAGTCCTGACGAGCTCAATTTTCCTACTGATCACCACATCATTGAATTTTCCATACAAATGAAGTTCAAGAAAGCTAAACCAGTGCGGCGCTTGGTCTACGACTACAATCGGGCTAATTTTGTCGAACTGCGTAACTCCTTGTTGCAGGCACCATTGGATATACCTTTCACCGGCAATATCGATGATTGCTGGAAACAGTGGAAAGACGTGTTTCTTACTGCTGTTGAGAACCATGTCCCTGTTAAAACTGTCAAGGACACCAACTCTCCTCCCTGGATCGACGGTGAAGTCCGCCATCTAATCCGCAAGAAGTACGCTGCTCCAAAAAATTTTCGACTCGATACGCAAGCTAAAGCTGCGCTTTATGTGCCAGAACATTAAATACACAATCAGAGTTAAACACCGAAACTACTTAGCCAAAGTTGAAGCCTCGTTTAAAGACACTCCTAAAACGTTCTTGAGCTATCACAAAACTATACTTCACCATCGTTCTACTCTGAATTCTGTCATATCCTACCAAGGTCAAAAGGCTACCACTCCAGCTGTGAAAGCGGAACTTTTTAACTCCTATTTCTCTTCAGTTTTCCGACCAATCAGACAGCCAAACCATACCAAACCCTATACATTTTCACTAACGCCTGATACACAAATATCTGACAGTACTCTCTGTGAGGATAAAGTTGCTTCTGGTCTATCAAATCTGGATCCAACAAAAGCTACCGGCCCCGACGGAATTTCTAGTCGCCTCCTCAAGGAATGCAGTGCACAGATCGCGCCAAGCCTCTGCGCACTGTTTAACCACTCTCTAAATTCAGGACAAGTTCCATCGGAATGGAAATCAGCCGACGTCACTCCAATCCATAAAAAAGATTTGAAGGAACCTGCAAGCAACTACAGACCCATATCTCTATTGTCCATTTGTCAGCAAAGTCTTGGAACGGTGTGTCTGGACAGACTTTACAACCACGTAAGGTATTTGATCAGCCGGTTACAACATGATATGATTTCCTTGGTGGACGTTCTTGTGTCACACAGCTACTAACAACTCTACACTCTATTGGACATTTACTTGACAAAAACACTCAGACGGATTCTATTTTTTTGGACTAATTCGCCAAGGCCTTCGACTTTGTGGATCATGCCATCCTCTTAGAAAAACTCAAGGGCTATGGTCTTTCTGGTAATCTCCATCAGTGCTTCACAGATTATCTACGTGGTCGTACTCAACGTGTCGTTGTAGAGGGCGCTGCTTCGGGTTTGTCTCCCGTCACTTCTGGTGTGCCACAGGGAAGCATCTTGGGGACAATGCTTTTCCTACTTTTCATCAACGATATTCCAGATGTGGTACGTGCTGGCACTTCAATGGCGCTGTATGCCGATGACGCGAAGCTGCACAGGGGAATCAGATCTGTCAACGACTGTGCCCACCTGCAGGTAGCCTGCGAACCCAGACCTATTTTCTGCCTCCCGCGAAAACTACGGTCTGCGAACCCGAGCAGAGATTTGATTTCCGTGACGTAATACCTTTTTATCCAATCACAATTTACCTCGTAAAAACAGGGAACTAATGCGCGGGATTTGTACGGGATAAACACAAACATGCATGGAAACAAAGGAGTGAGGACATAAATAATTCCTTTCTGAAATGACAGAAAGTATCGAGAGTGCGCTTATCAAAGTTTGTCAAGCTTTTAGCATTAAAATGTTGAATAAACATCAAGAGCATGCTATAAAATACGTTGGCAAAGAGAGAAAGGATGACCGATCTTTTCGTGAATTTTCCTACTGGATTTGGGAAGTCCCTATATTTCAAGGCTTGCCACTCGTGTTTGGTTCACTATCCAGCCGAGCGACGCCTGATCAAGTCAGTCGCCTCAATTCTCTTGGGACTTATAGTGCCGCATCGCTGAACGAATCGCGTCAAATGTTCGGTTCGATCGACTGAAAGCGGTGCTAAACGGAGAGTTTTCCATCGTGTTTGGATAACCAGAGTTGTGGCTAGGTGATGAAAGATGATATGGCGGAAAATGGGTCACAGCGACGTTTATTGCTGCCGAAGGCAGCACACTAATCTTGACATGGGTGTCCTATGTCTCGTGTCCAGACCTCTTTGCCGAGTTATGTATAGTCAACGGAATCGAGATTTTAAGAGTTTATTTATTTGTTGAGCATTTTATGACGTTTTGTGACCAGAGGAGACCGGACAGCTGTCATGTGATTGTCACGTGATATTGTCGACCAATGAAATTGCGCTATTTTCTTATCGTTGATCGGCTGAAAATTTTGCATTCGACTTAGAATACCGAATATTACGCTGTTGTCATTCATTTTTTTCTTTAAAAAAGCAGTGATATCGTTTCATATATTGTTGGACTATCCATATCTGCAGGATTTTGCAAGGTAAATGTATTTTTTCTACTTTGTTTTGATCGTTTATGTGGGTCGTGTCGCGCTAAGCGAAGACCCTACTTCCGGTTTGTCAGCAATCTTCAAAGCAAAAAATCTCGAATTCCCATGGTTCGAATTCTCTAATGTTTGCGGAATAAGTTGAAGAAATGTCTAAACTTGGATCCTATCCGGACGCCCCCCCTCGCCCCCGCAACCGTTTTCGAGATATTCGCCGTTGAACCGACCATGCTATTTCGGCTTTTGCTAAGATGGCCCCTAATAATTTAAGAGAGCCTCTCTCCACTAAAGCTAAAGCTTGTTTTTTTCTCAAGAATTTTGGGAGTTTTGTAATACTTTGAGCTTTATTCTTTAGAGTAAGTGCAGAATGAGTGGTGGACAATTATTAAAGAGTAAAATTTGGTATTTGTCTGTTTTTATGGTCCAAAACGCTAACGTCGATGTATAAAAACAACATCATTCTGGAAAAATTGTATACATGCCAGGCCCACATACATTCTGTAAATATTATTACAGAATGTACTTAACTTTCTTAAAGATCTGCTATATAGGCCTGATATGTATAGATATTTATGACAGTATGATTATTAAAATTGATGTGTGGATTATTTGTAGTTTATTATTGGTCATTGTTATTGTGAGTAATATATTATAATTGTAGTATTTTTTTATTTTTTGCTAATTTGTTATAATTTGTTGTTGTTCGTATTGTTTTTCAGTACACAAATATTTATTATCCCTTTCACCCCAGGAAGCAAGCTGATGGGGTGGGAGAAGTAAATGATGTGGGTTGGGTGGGGTGTGGCATGTGCCCTGTGTCCACCCCTTGGTTTGTACACCCATGAAGCGAATACAATAGGCATGGCTGCACAGTCAACTCTTAAGACATGAAAGAGTTAATAATAACTCCATTGTATTTTTACAGAAAGTGAAGAGATACAGCACAGATGTCAGACCAATCAGAACAGGATTTTTACAATGATAAATTCATGGATTTTCTTTTACTAAAAAACATCATTCAAATAATATGTAGTTTGAAGTTTTGCATGTTGTCATGTTGTATAATTACATAAGGCAATGCATAATAATTGTGGACATAACTATTAAAATTTTAACACAGAAGTACTGTCTTGCATATTATTATACAATCCAAATGCTGGGTCTCAAAGCCTAATTAAATACCTGGATATTATTCATCCCTTTGCCATTGAGTGCTACTGGCTACTGCATGTACCTACAGTGAACTATGTCTAAGACAGAAACCTTTGGGCTGGACTTTGTCTGTTTTATAGTTCATTCACATGTCTAAATACAGTAACATTTCTGATGCCCTCTCTAAATGTTTTCTTGGCAGGGGGGGGGGGGGGCAGGTTGCTTCACTGCAACAATGTTGGACCAATGTTAAAATGTTAACAATGCCCCTGATTGAATACCTGTATCAGTGTCAATACAGTAGTGCTTTATAAGTAACCAGATCAATATTGAGACAAAACATTTTAATTTTATTCAAGTTCCTTATTTACATATATGTTGAGGATACAGGAAATATTGTAAACTTTGAACATTTGACCAGTCCAGTTATACCAAATTTATCAATAGATTATGGAGGCAATCCAATAAAGTTTCTCGATTTTTAATTCACCTTAATTATAAAGAAAAATACAAGATTGATATTGAATAATAAATTTTAAGCTAGCTTTATTCACAATTTTATAAAATTTGGGATACAAGTACAGTATATAGTATAAAAGGAAACAAGACTTAAAAAATCGGGGAAAAACCCCAAGGATGATAGTTGTATCTAATTGATCCCGATAATTGCTACACACAACAGTTATAGACGTTTACAGTAGTACTGCAGAATGCAAAACATTAAACCACGGAAAATGCATCATAAGGTTTATAGAATAGGAAAAATTTGAGAGGGAAATCATTAACCACTAAACAACAAATAATGTTGATTTCTTACCTCACGCTTTTCTCCAGTTGTAACGAATCACACGCTGCACAGTACAACCAAATCCTTGTTTGTTGTAAACATCTAGTTCGTTTCTGATTTGTTCCATTATTTGTAACATAAAATGCGTCGAATCCGAAGGAACTTGAGTAGTCTTGAATGCCAATCCGCCCGCCATAACGCCATTGTCACGAATATACGCCAAATAAAGCACAATCTGATCATATTAATTGTCCATGATAACCACGAATTGTTCTCGTATTTTTCTGACCACCAGATTTAACAATTCTGGATCAACTGTGACGAGTTTTCAAACGTTTTTGCGCATCTAGTCCACCGCAAATGAATCAATAATTTATCAATTTTAGCGTTAGGACCATGATACTTTGCGGCAGCTGTCCAGCCTCCTCTGTTTTGTGACGTAGGAAGTTTCTTCCTACAACTTACATCACATACGCCAGAAGGATTTGCTCTTACAAATTGCATGTACGTTTGAAGTTGGTAAACACCACGACGGCGATGGATTTTCTAAATTGGCAATGAATCCTTCTTGTTCTCTAACCTCTGAACACACTTATGAACTGTCTTACAATTTCGGTGGGGAGAGTGTATCTTGTCGAGGTAAGATATCAATTTCTACAACTGACAACTCTGTTTCTTTGTAGGAAATTTCAGTTGTTTTCTTCTCTTTTTAGGTGTATATTGGTGTGGGTTCATTGTGTATTTGTGTTTGCACTTTGCACTGATCAGCATTCTGATCAGACGCTACTATCTGCGTGTGTGTATTTTGACTTATACAAATTCTACAAAATAATGTGATGGGATCAATGGTACATTGCTGTATAATTTTATTAAAGCTCTAGATTTGTCAAAACATATTAAGCACTTGGAATTGCATTGACAATTTTGCCACAGCATCAGAGCAAGAGGTGTGATTATTTAATTGTGTGTATATCCTGTCAAAACCCTTGTTGTTTTCAATCTTATAATTAAAAAATATAGAAGAGATGTATAAATACTCTGGCTATTGTAATTAATATTACATTTTTGGACTTCCCAGACTTCTTTGAAGGTAACTCTGTGGGCTCTTATGGTGAAGAGGTGAGAAAAAATTGGATGGAGTGGGCAATCTTAGGTGGAGTGGGCAATTTCGAGTGGAGTGGGCAATCTTTGGTGGAGCAGGCAATCTCGGGTGGAGTGGGCAATCTCGGGTGGAGTGGGCAATCTCGGGTGGAGTGGGTAATCTTGGGTGGAGTGAGCAATCTCGGGTGGAGTGGGCAATCTTGGGTGGAGTGGGTAATCTTGGTTGGAGTGGGCAATCTTGGGTGGAGTGGCCAATGTTGGGTGGAGTCAGCAATCTTGGGTGGAGTGGGCAATTTTGGGTGGAGTGGGCAATTTTGGGTGGAGTGGGCAATCTTGGGTGGAGTGGGTAATGTCGGGTGGAGTGGGCAATCTCGGGTGGAGTGGGAAATCTTGGGTGGAGTGGGAAATCTTGGGTGGTGTGGGTAATCTTGGGTAGAGGGGGCAGTCTTGAGTAGTGTGAGCAATCTTGGGTGGTGTGGGCAATCTTGGGTGGAGTGGGCAAGAGGGGTGTCACATTGGTCACGGACTGCAGATATTTGCCTGAGGAGTAGGCTAAAGGTTTTTGTCCCTTTCGAGGCAACACTTCACTTGTGGTAGTAACTTCTAGTAATACAAGATTATTTAGAAGGCTGTGAAAGCTGTGGCAGTCGATGTGTCAATTTCAGAACAATGGTACGTAACCAGACACAGTGCTAAAAAGCGGTGCCCTGTGGCATTCAAAACATAGCGTTAAAAATGTCGCATCAAACGCAGCTGCGCCACGCAGCAATTGCACATTTTTGAGCATTTGGGCAATGGAAAAGGCGAAAAGCAATGACAATAATGCTAGCATTCTGGCAAGGAAGAGTATTCATCGAACAATAATTTGTTAATTATTAATAATATACAGAATTATATCTATGTTATCAGATGGTATGTTTTAAACTTTTGAGAGTTTAATACAAAAGTCTTTCACTGGTCAGTAGATTCTTTTGCAGTTCGGGGGAAGTTCATTTTTGGATTAAGTCCCACATTTTAAAGGAAATAATTTATATACATGTATATATGAAGTTAGTACTGGTACAGTGTGTATTTCAACCATGCATTCTGCTCCCAGATCCATGCTCCAAGTCACAGAATAGATATCTATTCAGTGTCCGAGTGGAGTGCATCTTGGCCCAAATGATTGCAGGCTATGGGCACAAGCTACAAGATTATACCAATAACTGCAATGAAGTTTGGCTATTCTGTAAAATATAATAAAAGATAAGGCAAGGGCTTATTATGGGAAGTTTACAGTATGACAAAATAGTTCTAAAGGTACAAGCATGTGAGGTAGGGAGGCATGACACTGACAGAAGACCAAGGATCAAGTTTAAAATATGGTTACCCCCCCCCCCCCCCCCCCCATACCTTCTCTCTGAGTTGGAAAATTAAATAAAGCTCCCTATATTATGGTTTCTCACTCTATTATGCCCCTGCCTTAAATACTGTATATGACTCCCTCTAATAAGCCCCTTTTGGCTTAAAATCAATAAGCCCCTCTAGTCGAAACATTCTAATTTCCATATTAAAATTAGAACGTTTAATAATATGGATTCACCATTTGTGTTCTCATGTACTGTATTTCTAGTTGGTTAATTGCTCTTTTGATTTGAATGTTCATCTTTGCAGCTCGAGAAATGCATGCAAACTTCTTGGCTTCACTTTCACTTTGTCTTGATGTGAAATCAAAATGATTGTGAATAAAGTAGATATCAAAAATTTGTTTTTGTTTGATCACTTTTATGATACCATATACTGACACTATAGTGGCTGAACAGGGCATAGTCCCAATTGACTTCAACCAAGAATGGTACCTTATATACATGGTACTATTAAATTATTATTACATAGATGCAAGTATTTTAGTAGAAAATATACAGTGACATATTTTCTATATCCTCACCAGGAATATGATTTTGCATAATTACATAAATAATTAATAAAAACTAAAATTAATATATAAGCAAAAAATATTTAAAAATCATCAGCTTCTAGTCTGAATAAGTAAGTACTTATATATAAGTCAAGTTCACTATAAATGGTTTTTGCTTCAGAATGAAAATTATTCCACTTCCGAAAAGCTCTGGGAAAGAATAGGCCATGTCCAGTGTCCACACGTTATGCGTTTTCATAGCGAAGCAAACGTAGCCTGCTCTTTATAATAGGGTCCATAAATGATTTAACATATTTTGTTCATGAGGATACCATAGTTCACTTACCTCGATAATATTTCTTTTCGCAAATGCGTTACTCCAACTCAAATCCAGCAAAAGTCTTCGGCTTGATCATGCATATTGACATGTCGCCGAAAAGCCGATCCTTTCCGTGACGCCAAAAATGTCGGTTTCTATTGATTCCTCACGAACGAACGAAATCACAGGCAGAATATAAAGCGGTCTGAAAGTTACCTGCCCGCAGCTAACTTTCAGGGCACCGAAAAACTTTCAGGGCACCACAATCTTGGTGTAGAAGACAAAACTCCCGCAAAACTCTACGGACTTGATGAAATTGACATGTCGTCGAAAAGCCGCCAAAAATAACAAATGCACTTCTGCTATTGATTCCTCTCACTGATCTCTATAAAAGGACTGGATAGCGCATCTATTGTTTCCCGCGCCCTGGTTTTGATGCCGGAAGTGAGCAGCGGCGGCCATCTTGCTAGGACTCACTTGGGTCCTAAACAATATGGCGTACATAGGAGTGGAAAGCAGTTTAAAGTGCCTCTACGGCCTGTGGGGTCTTTACATATTTAAATAACTTAGGTTAAAAGAAAATGTTTCCCAAAATGTTTTCTCAAAAAATATTAAATTCCCGCTCAGTAACAACGCTCCGAAGTTGGTATCTCTATAACTGTGACCGGGCATTAGAGGGACCTGGTGCGAGTTTACTGTGTGACGTCACGGTCGGAACCGAATTTCTGTGTATAATATTGATCAATATGTTCCAAGATGGTTCGTCTGGTTCGTCTGACTCAGACTCGGCGGAAGAAAGCTATTTTTTGGAGCCCGAAGCCACAGAGGAAGAACCAGAGGTCTTTCCTTCTCACTCTCAGGCTGCTGCGACAAATATGGACGCCGACGTTGGTCCTTATTCCGAAGAGCCTATTGCCGATGAGGAATTGTTATCAGAATACAAAAAAACAATGGAGAAAGCTGAGACATTATTTGAGGAATATTCCAAACGTTTGAACGGAGAAATACCGTTAGAGTCGTGGTAAGTACTTCTACAAGTTGTTGTTGTGTTGCTTCATATACATAATATATAAGCTTAAGCTTAATATAGTAAAACGAACATTTTCTAATTTCTGTCAGGTGTCAATGTGGTCAATGTAAAATTACAAACCTTACAAATCCATCTGAGTGTCAATGCTGTAAGGAGATAGAGGGATGCATTAACGCACTGAATTCGTATCTCGTACTAAAAGAAGTTGAGGCTCCTCCAAATTGCATCACTAGTCACCCAGGATTCACCCAAGTTTGTTTGGCAAGATGGAGTTTGCGTCTTTCAGGAAGGAAATATCGCACGATGGCAAAGAAAACTTACCAAATAGTGGACAGCGAAGAGAGGTATTTAAGTTCATCATTTATTTATAGTATGTCAGAAACGCGTTTGTGCATTTGCACTCAACTTAATGTATTTTTTGTTTATACTTGCTACTTGCTACTAGCTGACAAATTTGTGGATACACCACGTTTTATTTTGTGGCTAATCTTAATTATTAATTAATCTTAATTAACACTATAAATTACCACACTCATAATTTTCTAACATCAATATCAATTTCATATTTAAGCCATAAGTTGAGTCAAATGGCAATATTCTTGTGAATATACCCTCATCATCAATCATATACTGAATTTGTGGCCAAGCTCACAGCGATGGCCTCTGTAGCTCAATTGGATAGAGCACTGGTGTACATTCCCATGGTTGCAGGTTCGATTCCCAGCCAGAAGGTCTGATAGTTGATTTTTTTGCAGCTGGTCCCAGTCCGGTCTAAAAATATATAATTATCACACTCACAATTTTCCAACATCATCAATTTCGTATTCATTCATAATACAGGCTTACTGTTGTTTTTTTATTACAGGTTTTTCAGAGCTGTGTCATACAGGGAGTTTACCCAACTTGTCCATGGCTATCTGGGAAAGAGACGGCTACCCCTACCTGCATGTGCATATGATTTAATAAGGACAGAATTTCCCAGCGCTGAGAAAAAAGGATATGAAGATGAGCCAAATTAATTTTGCTGGGGAACTCTAGTCAGTTATTAACTACAAGGCAAGGTCAAAAACGTAAGCCCTGATAGAGCCTGTAGAAGTTATACAATTATTTAATATCAATATATGTATTATACAGTATCTACTGTATGCTACTTTAGACTATCACTTCCTTTGCTGATTCACTGGACAGCTTAAAATCTGCTTGTGCCCTTTCATGGGATTTTTGCACATTTTGCAGTGTGGAATCCTTTTCGTAGCTGCGGCAGTTGGTTGATGTGCTGTTTCATCTGATGCTAAAATAAAAAAAACAAAACATTGATACAAAAATTGTATTAGAAGTGATTATAACTAAATCATAAAATAACAGGAAATATTGTACTGTCATTTGAACACTAATTGCTACCGAAAAATGAAATACTGTACTTGTCATTGTTGGTGGTACATCTTCCACAACCATACTTTCCCTAGCCTTTTTTTTCTTTAAAGCATCCTCTTTTGACTGCTTTGCTGATAGCATGGTGTCCATGTTTGCAGGAGTCATTTCTAGTAATTCTTTACACCCACCCTCAAGAAGTTTATTGGCATGAGCCTCAGTGTAGAACTGGTATATCTCCTCAACATAATCTGTTGAAATAAAATGGTACATGACAAAGTTAATATCAGGAGTTCAAACAGAGGAAATGGTGTTACTGAGTGCCACTGCAAATTTACTAATAAAAAATTCTAATAAGCAGAGCTAACATTTTGAAAAGTATTTGTTTTATTGTAATTTTGTTTATATATTCCTTCGTCTGGGGTAATCACTTACCAAAATTAGGTTTGACATGGATTTCTCTAATGGTTCCCTCTCCATTTTTAAACTTTGGCCAAACAACTTTAACCCTACTGTTACCTTCTGCATCTTTAACTGTATCTCTGTGAAGGTTATAATTAAAGTGAAGTGAAGCTAAAATGTGCCTAAAAATAAATGTATAAACAATGGATAAAATAACAGTAAATGAAGTCAACATTTTATGATCATCAAATCACTTAGCAAATAACTGATAAACCTGGCCACAGAATTAATTTTTTGGTTTCACAAAACATTGGATCTGTACAGGGTTGAAAGTGATGTGCATTATTCTATATTTTAACCAATGAAAATGAAGTGCAAATTGCACATTGCACACTGTTAATTCAAACCCTGGATCTGCACCCCAAGGAACCAAAGAATTATTAATTTGCCTGGCCTTAATGAAAAGTTCATGAGAACCTTAACTTGCCTGCAAAGCATACCAACATATGAAAAGGCAATCATTTTAGGGGCAAAGTGGTTGAGGACACTGTGAAAACCTTCAATACAGCTTGTCTGATCCAGAGGTGATGCTTGATTGATACCATTCTGTAACCGTTTGTTACTCAGAGCAGTCTTTAATTTCTCAAACACGTCTGAATCTGAAACATTATTCAAATTAATAACCGAAAATCTTGTGATCAGTGAATATTTTCACTAAAGTGCAATATAAAGTACAAAGACAGCTATAAAATACAAAAGTATGAAAACATGAACTGTACCTTCTAGAAGCCATTTGCGATCAGCAATATCTGGGTGATGTACACATTTATTGAACATTGGGTCCTTCAACTTGTCATGCTTGTTTATACAATGTTCCAGGAATGAGTTAAATTTAGCCTTGATCACTGCACCATTTCCATCTTTGGTGGACATAGCGCTCCAGTATAGGTGGTTCTCGCATGGCCTTATCCACTGTGACAGTGCTTCACATCCTGCAAACTTGGCAATTTTTGATAGAACTTTTCTCACCTCTGTAAAAAATACAACTAAATCATTATTTTGTTGTTGTTATTTTGGCTAGTGGCCAAAGGTCATTGTGCCAAACTGCAGTCTGACTGACTGCCTTATGTTTTTCATAACCACCCCATAGTGATCAAACGTTTGTGCTAAACTGCAGTTGTCATGATCAGTTGGCAAATTATTGATCAAATCAATGTTTTTCCTTACTCTTTGCAAGATGCCAGATATCAAAAAAGTGAGAAATGCCAGACATCTTCTCCCTCATATACTTTGCTATTGAAGTATGGCGGTCGGATATGAATGATGAAATCACAATATCACATCCAGTTAGAAAGTCCATGCATTGCTGGAAGGCCAGGAATTCCATGGCAGGACTGCTCCCAGCAACATTCCTCTGAAAATAAAGTTAAGAACAAATGTTTAATTTGTATAATGAATAAAAATGCATGAGGAATCATTTGAATGTTCACTCTGCATTTATAGTTACCATATTTCCTCTATTAAGCCCCTTGATTAAGCCCCCCAGGGGGGCTTAATCCTCTATTAAGGGGGGGGGGGCTTATTAATTTTCGCACTTCAATAGGCAGGGCTTATTAGAAGGGGCTTAATAGAGGGAGGGGGCTTAATAGAGGAAATATGGTCAGTTACATTAATTTGTTCCTTCAGAATTGTACTGTGCATCTCAAGATTTACTATCAGAGCTCACTATGAAACAGTCATTTCATATACTGCATTCTTCAGAAGAGATATGTACATTATACAATCAAAATGACTAGACTTACCTGTATTAAAGCAAAGTGGATTATCATGGGCATAGTGCAACAAAATATAGTATAAGCACCATACTTTGCACTATGCCCCATGCTATCGTGACGGCCATCACCAGCAATCACTATAGGCTTTCCTAAGTCTTTCAATTTCTGAATTATACCCTGCTGGTATCGTTTCCAGAATAAATAGATAGATGGGAAAAGCTTCTTCTATAAAAAAAAAACAACTTTCCATATATTTGAAAATAGATGAAACGTAAAAGTTATTGTCAGTATCAATGCATACAGTGTCCTACTGATAGGGTATTGGATCGCATTGACTTTCTTTATTTTCCAATGAGTTGTAGAAACATGTCTTTCAACCAACCAGTGTGTGTATCTTTATTAAGCACTTATGAGTCTTATCCAATACCATAATAATTTTAGTCCAAATATGAAATTACAGTACTGGTACTTACTCGTTGATGCTCAAAGAAAGTACTCAGCTTGATTCTGGCAAGCCCCATGTGCTCAAAAATTTTCAGAGTTTTACTTGCAGAACCCCCTGCAACCAGTATGGCAAAACTTAGCAAGAAATTACCAGCAGGTATTTTTGACCCTGGCATAAAGGGCTGACTCCTCCAAGTATTTTCCTTCTTCGGACACTTTGGGTTGTTGCAAATTGTAACAACAGTAATCATAGTTCCACTTTCACAAGTTTCTACCAGGGGGTTTTCTGTTTTACAGGTAGGGCAAAATGTAAATAATACCAGAAGTTGCTTCCAAAATACAATGAACTTAGATTGTTCTCTCAGGTTTTCACTGTCACCATCCATTCTAAGATAAAATAAAACAAACTTGTTGTTGTTAACTCTTTGATTACTACATAGGGTTTCTCTGTGATTCATACTGAGCTAAATCCCCCCTTGCAGTGCAGTCCCACTAACACCCCCCAATTGACTTTCTTGCTATGAGACCATGTATGGGGGTGGGGGGGATTCTCTGGAACAACACAGTAGTCTGATACCCAGTAGTCTATTACCTTGAAAAAAAAAATAACAAGGTGGTGAACTGCATATACAGTTATACTGTTAATTTCAAGCATAAGCTCTATGATGAAGGGCTTTTGCTTGAAACGTCATCATTACTTATTCACAGAATTGACAGCTCACCACCTTTTTGTTATTTTATCTTGCATTTCGAACTGCCCATGCAGCACCAAAACTTTTTACATTATTTACCTTGAGTAGTTATTCATTCCTGGTTCATCTTCCTGATCTGATTCTACCTCAAAATTGTTTGCAGGCTCCCAATAATCAGGTTGGGTTTTTTCAGATGAAGCAGACATGGTTTCTTCCTTCTCAGAAATGCTCTGTTTGTCATCACAAAATTCTGAGACTGCAGACAATTTTTCAGTTTCACATCCAGCTGACTCTGTAATTTCTGGAGAATTGGGGCACTGGATCCCTGAAACAAAATATAAAAATTACTAATTATTAAAAGACAGTTTCATAAAATAAATGTTGGCTTATAAACGAAATAAGAATCGATGTACAAAAAAATTCAGAGGTTGGTATGAAGTTCAATGTTGCAAATTAATATTATAATATATATAAATAGATATGAACGACCATGAAATAGAAGTAAGCCAACTAAATTACAAACAGAAAAAAAGAGCTGCAATACACACGTACTGTCTAATGAAAATGAGCCTGACACAATATAAAACAGAAATTTATTGATGATGAAAAGATTTCATACCTCGAGACAATTTTCTAACTTCATACTTTGAAAGTTTTGTTTTAACATCGATTAGTTTGTTGTTTGTAATCCGCAGCATCTTTTCTAATTCAATACAGTCTCCACAAGCTTTATAAGTAGTCTGAATGCCAATACTTGCACAAAGGATTTCATTAGTCTATTAAAAATATGACAAAATGGCCACAAATATAAAGTTACAAAACAAATGCGGTTTGAAACTATAACCCACCGTGGCAAGTTTCGAAGAAATTTTTGTCTTTAAATAAAACTAACCTGCGTCGAGCTTTCTGATACATTGCATCGTTCGTCTAGACACAGTCGAGGTTCTGATTCATCACACATCGGTGGGACGATTTGATCGATTGTATCCATTGTATCACTATCAGAGTGCTGCGAAAAAGCCGCCGTCTCGCCTGCCAACAACTATCAAATATTATTTGACAAATACTGTATATTACACAAATATGCCAAGGACGATAACTGATCTTAAATTAATAAGAACACGTACCTTTCTTCGTTTATTTCTCTGAGTGCGGTCTGATGGCGGCTCCGGCTCTTGTGGAGTTTGGAACTTGGGTATGGCTACAACGCCAAAATCATCTTTCTTTAAACTTGGCGCTTTCTTTGGTTGTCCTGGTACATTGATAAAATTTTGTTCAAAGTCTTCTTTCTCAAAATGAGCGGAACATATCCTAGATGATTTGCTAGGCGAAAAATGTTTTCTTTTTCTCTGAACAAAAGCAATCCATTGTTTTCTTCTTCGTCTAACTTGTGCTCGGGAATCGTCTTCTGAGGGAAATTTATGGAGAGCAATCCCTTTTTCGATATTGGAAATGTTAGAGCAACCATATACAATGCACCGGTCAGGCATTTCCAATTTTAAAATATTTCAAAAAGTGTAGAAAATTAATATAATTACATCTCGAACACAAGGTTGAATAGTTGAACTTACAGCGACAGTAATTTTGGTGTCCCGACTGTGACGTAGCTCTATCAATTAGAGCCCAGGCCTAAGACAAACGGTCTAACTTTCAAAATGGCACGATTTGGGCTGATTTGGCCAACTTCGGAGCGTTGTTACTGAGCGGGAATTTAATATTTTTTGAGAAAACATTTTGGGAAACATTTTCTTTTAACCTAAGTTATTTAAATATGTAAAGACCCCACAGGCCATAGAGGCACTTTAACAACGTTTTTCGCCAAATTTGAGAAGTTTGCTAAGATTTACCACCGAATTAAGGGTTCGTAATCTTATTTTATATAATAGTTAAGTGTTTTGAATTCTTTATTCCTTTTACAAAGGCTTTTTTTTGCGAAAGATACCGGCCTATGTATTTGCTTCACGAATCACGGTATTAACAAAATAGTCGGTAAACAAATGTCTTCCAAGTCCGCATGTGTACTTGTTTTTCTCTTTATTTTGTAGTATTAACGCCGTATTATTAAATCATTTACTGTGATGGGTTTCATTTATGTTTTGATTGATTTATCGCCGAGTAATCCAAATGAGAATTCAAATGTGGAAAAGTTCTAGCATAAAACCTTGTAGTCATTTGCCACCTTATATGTTTCTTTAGGCAACCTTGTTGCCATCATAAGTGTATTGGGGTTTTTTTTATGGTTTTGTACTCACATGGGTCTATAGAAAAAATTAGCTTGCAATGCAACTTATACAATAAAGGCCTTCATGGAGGCATAAATAATAGTGAGATATTATAAAGTATGACTTGTCTTTTCGAGTTTTTCCACTAAAGTTGAATCATAATTTTTGCTTAAATGGTCGGCTTTTCAATGAAAACCAGCTAAACTTTACATTTTTTACAAGCAAATGCACCTGTTGATATTACCATTTCTGCAGTGTCTGGGATGTCTGGGACTCTGGGATACTGTTAGAGTTTTAGTTGGCAAGTTTATTATTACATAAATGAAATATAATTTCCTGTGTTGACTGATATGATTAATAGCCACCTGCAAATAAATATTCACAACAATACAGCAAGAGCATTTGCATAATCTATTTTTAATATTTCTATATTTGTAAATACATTATCATTAATTCTCTTGTTTCAGTTGAAGCTACTTTCAATGACACATCTTGATGTTCAGGGCTTCTCATAATCCCATCAGATAATTATCTTGTCAATATGAACTCTATGTTTTGGGGACTTTTGCCCTTATCAAATGCATTGCAATGGACTCAGTACAGCAAAATTTGGGTTTGCCATCTTGAGAAGGAAACCACAGCCAACCTTTGTGGTAAAAACCCAGTTCAAAAGTCAGTTACTATAGTGTTCTTTGGAAGACAAGTAATGCTAATTGTGGTAAAAAACTAAATATTTATAAATATTTACTTAAAGTTATAGAAATGCAACTCCACATATAGAAGCTTTTAATATATACATGCATACAGTATTAACAAAAATCAACTGAACCCTTAACCTTGTGATCACTTTTGAAATCTCTCTAATCATTGAACAATGACAATAACAGAGCAAATGTTACATGAGCCACTGGACTACAAAATAAAATACATGTATTAAAATCTGATACTAAAGCCAAGCCAATTACATGTATATGTACAACCTGTAAAAGCAATAAACTAAAGATTACAGTCTTACTAAGATCACTTGCAGCAAGTTTTGATGACTGAACTATTGAACTAGATAAAGCAAGGGTAGAAAACTGACAAAAGAAAAATACACATGCTGCCTAAGTGGTGATTGAAAGAGTCAAACTGAAAATATTACATTAGAAAACCATGTGAACCACTGAACCGTTTGAAGTAGCACAAAAAATTAGAAACAATACTATGCCAAGTCTTGATATTTTATAGCCTAGAAGATATAGAGAGCATATTAACTCAAACAACTAATTTATGGATCCATGGGAGTGTGGCACCCATTGATAGTCAATGAGTCATTGACCAGTAAGTAAAATCAAGGGTCCAAATAAAATACTAATTCAAAAAGACAACTTATAATTAATATCTCACTGAATTTATGCGTTCAGTTATATAAAGTATATTATATTATATTAAGTTATATTAAGTTATATTATTATATTATTTTATATCAGTTATATTAAGTTATATAAATTGCATGTATAAGCTAGTTTTATGCTAAAACTTTTCCAAATTTGAATTCTCATTTGGGTTTAATAATCGGCAATAAATCAACCAAAACTTAAAGGAAACCCATCACAGTAAACCACTTAATAATACGGCGTTTATACTACAAAATAAAGACAGAAACAAGTACACCTGCGAGCTTGGAAGACATTTGTTTACCGACTATTTTGTTAATACCGTGATTCGTGAAGCAAATACATAGGCAGGTATCTTTCGCAAAAAAAAAGCTTTTGTAAAAGGAATAAAGAGTTCAAAACACTTAACTATTATATAAAATAAGATTACGAACCTTAACTCGGTGGTAAATCTTGGCAAACTTCCCAAATTTGGCGAAAAACGTCGTTAAACTGCTTTCCACTCCTATGTACGCCATACTGTTTAGGACCCAAGTGGGTCCTAGTAAGATGGCCGCCACGCTCACTTCCGGCATCAATTCCTGAACAATAGATGCTCTATCCAGTCCTTTTATAGAGATCAGTGATTCCTCTGTGGCGTTCAAAACATCGTTAAAATGTCGCTCAAAAATATACTACTAATTCCTAACGAACGAACGAACGAACGAACGAACGAACGAACGAACGAACGAACGAACGAACGAACGAACGAACGAACGAACGAACGAACGAACGAACGAACGAACGAACGAACGAACGAACGAACGAACGAACGAACGAACGAACGAACGAACGAACGAACTCACACACAGAATATAAAGCGTTTTGAAATTTGGCTGCGCCCACAAGCCAACTTTCAGGGCACCGCAATTGCAACAAATCGTAAACAACACCAATTTCCAAATAAGAAAGTGACTATCGAATCTGTGAAGTCTCTGCAAATATTATACTCGCTGAAATGTGATTCCAAATTTGTTTTTGAGATTGCAATATGTTTTATGACTTATTATGTTGTTGTGATTATATTTAAGACAAAAGTGTTGAGAAAAATATCTGTTGTTCTTTGTCCTAATATAAATTAGTAAATTACAGCTTTCATTTCCACCGAGCCTAGCAATATTAAATATTGTCATTCACATTTTCTTAACGATCTGTCAGTGCTAAATACTCTTTTTGAAAAGTAATATAATTGTTGTTTAAGCATTGTTTTCACTATTAACAAACGACATAAGCATAAGCATCCGCTCAATAAAAAACAAAAAAATAGTTTTATCTGTGAAACTTTTATATTAAACATGTCATTACAGCGGATCATAGTTAATAGAAAGAGTGACAGAGCGGATTAACGACAACAATTGTCGCGTTTATAGTTGCAATAATTATACTATTATACTGCATGACGTTTCCAGGCACAATGTCAGATACCTTACCGGCATACACAGGAGTTACATTTCTTTGTATTGTCTTTTGTTTATCATGGCCATATATATGCTTGTGCTTATGCTCTAGTGAAAACCAGGCTTTATACTACAGTTATCATGATTTAATATTGTTGAACCAGCCACTGCTATGCTGGGAAGCCACTCAGGATTTTATTTTCTTGAAGACGCAATAGTCATCAAAAAGGCATAGGGAAGGGGGGCTCTCCGTTTCCATTCTAGGCATAACTTTTCAAATTCAAAACTTGTTAACTTCGCCTTTGGTTTTACTCGGAGCGTAGAAGGCTGTCGCCGTGAATATAAGCTGTTAACTTCCAAAGTCAGAAGTCCAGGACGCATCGTTTCAACGTGTCATTCTTCAATACCGCTTTAGCAATTCCGTATTGTTTTACTCGGATATTCTGCAGTAAGATGAACTTTAGTCTCTTTCTTTTGAGTTTCTGAAGCGCTCGAACTGGTGAAGATGAGTTTCAGCTTTCTTGAGAGTTGAGCGGCGTCGAGGTCAACATCTGGTTTGTGCTAAATTAATTAATTTTCCCCCTTCGTCGCGGGAAATGTTTTCTTTAATACAAAGAAAAGAAGTGTCGTTCATCGTTATAGAAAGACTTAGTACTATACAATATACTTGTCAAAAATTGCAAATATTTTGTGCTCCTTCCTTGACTTCGTTCAGCGTGAGTCCACGCGTGGGCAATTTTAGCTAAATACATTTTCAAATTTGATTGGATAACACGAGACAAAAGGTATTACGTCACGGAAATCAAATCTCTGCTCGGGTACGCAGACGCTATTTTCCGCCGGAGGCAACGAGGGCGAGCAAATACGTCTGGGTTCGCAGGCTAACCTGCAGGAGACCTTGGCAAGCGCTGAACACTGGAGCCAAGAATCAAACATTAATTTTAACTCTTCCAAATGTAAAGTTCTGACAGTTTCCCGCAAGAAAACTCCTCTGCTGTTTGATTATCATCTAGGACCTTATAAATTGTCACGTGTAGATAAGGAAATCGACCTCGGAATTACAGTAACCAGTAACCTCTCCTGGGATTCCCACATTAATTCTATTGTCGCTAAGGCCAACAAGTTGCTGGGCCTATTTAGAAGAACTTGTCCTCTTTTAACAGATCGCTGCGTTCGACGAACATTATATTTATCCCTGGTGAAATCACAGCTTTGCTACGCCACGGAGGCCTGGTCACCGTCTCTGAGCACCCACAAGACAAAACTTGAGCGCGTTCAGAGACATGCTACGAGATGGATCCTACGATCCAAGATCGGGGGCATGACATACAAGGAGCGGCTATTGGCTCTTAATTTATTACCCTTGTCTTACGACAGGGAAATTAAGGATTTAACTTTTTTCTATAAAGCTTTGTATGGACTTTCTGATCTTAGTGTTTCTAACTTTGTTTCGTTTGTAAGTCATAGTCGTACCCGCATTTGTAAAAACCCTAATCTTATACTTAAAGTTCCGTCCTGTAAAACAAGTACTTTTCAAGCACCCTACTTTAACCGAAT
This sequence comes from Corallium rubrum, assembly GCA_964035015.1. Lineage (NCBI taxonomy): Eukaryota > Metazoa > Cnidaria > Anthozoa > Scleralcyonacea > Coralliidae > Corallium > Corallium rubrum. Next base: position 13,053,792 of record OZ036000.1, on the reverse strand, counting down.
TGTCCCCCTCTGGAATTTTGTTTGTAAAATAGCACCACCTAATAGTCTCTGTAGTCTAGCCACATTCAAATGATTTTTATCTACTACATATTCATCTTTATTGACATCTGCTTTTGACATTCACTCGACCTGTACATGCATGGTCACTACATCGTATCTGTTCCTGTCACTAATGGCAGTTTTTTAATGCACTAACTACTTAAACTCCGTGATGCATCATCTTGCATCAACGGCCTTGGTTCCTTTTTTGAATTCTAATCAGTTATATTGTTCTTAGCTATGTTATTCTACGAGGTTATGTGCGTACGGTGGCACACAAGTGCCAACGCAAACAATTATAATGTGAATGCAAATAAAAACAAAACTGTATCAATGCAGCGACGATGCAAATAAAAACGGTGGAGATGCAAGTAAGAACAGTAGAGATGCAAGTAACGACCGCGGAGATGCAAGTAAGAACAGTAGAGATGCAAGTAACGACCGCGGAGATGCAAGTAAGAACAGTAGAGATGCAAGTAAGAACAGTAGAGATGCAAGTAAGAACAGTAGAGATGCAAGTAAGAACAGTAGAGATGCAAGTAAGAACAGTAGAGATGCAAGTAAGAACAGTAGAGATGCAAGTAAGATAATGCTGATAATGGCCGATATATGCAAGCTTCGTAAACGATGGACAAGTGACAAATAAGTGACTGCCATCTTCCTTCACCCCTTCATTATGGCGAGAAATATTCGAACTTAGTAATACTTATTTAGGTTGTGGAACGCATCACTGTTAGATAACATTTAGTTGGCAAGTTCGCGTTAACCAAACGTAGAAGTGCGCAAAATATCGCCATATTGTATAGTAGAAAAATTATAAACATTTGACGCGTGAACCTTCTAAAATACAGTATATAAAGCTCATCTTCTTCATAGAATCATTAAGATGGGCAGAAAAACTATTGTAACATAAGATTCAAAACAATTCTTACCTTGAAAAGAAAGAACAACACGAATACCATCTTGAATTCTACAAATTCAAATGAAATGGGTTCTGCCTACCCTCTTGAAGGTCAGTGCTGAATGAGACAGAACGCGTGGAAGAGATATCCTATAACAGCTAGATCGCACTATGCCCAATAGGGGGTGGCTGTAATTCTAACCCTCTCCTATGCAAGACAGACCACCTGTTACGTTATGTTAGTCTGATAACAAGTTATAGAATCCTTACACAAGTTATTACATTATTTATATTACTCTTACCAACAGACCAACAGATGAAAAACATAAAAATTCTATTGGTGCCCAAATATTCCCTATATATATATATAAAATATAAATATAGTGTGATTAAAAAGTCAACACCATCTTTTATCCCATAATCCCTTTAGTGTGGGTTTTATACCCATATATGGTTATTTCGATCACCCTGCCTCCTACCCATAGGAAACCCATGGGAACCCACAATAAGCAAAATGCCACACTCCCAGGCACTAACTTTTCCTTGGGGAAGGGGGGTGGGGGGGGGAGGGAGAGGGCATGGTAACAGTTGAACCATGTATGTGCAATTGAATTTAAATTTCAGTCAGTATTATTTAGCAACTTCAAATAATCTGTAAATTTAATTTAACTGCAGGTTATGACAAATTGAAACCATATGGTTTTCCCATCCATGGGGCCATCGATGGCTATAGCCGAAAGATCTTATGGATGGAAGTGGTCCGCTCAAACAATGATCCCAGGATCCCAGCCCAGCTCTACCTGGACTGTGTGAAACAAGAAGGTGTGTGTCCTCATCTCCTTTGGTCTGACTGTGGAACTGAAAATGGAATTGCTGCAGCTATGCAGTGCCTTTTCAGGAAAGATGGAGAAGATGAACTAGCTGGTGAAAAGGCCCACCGATATGGGAACTCTCACGCAAACCAGAGAATTGAAGCACTCTGGTCAGTTTATCGCAGGACAAGATCATCGTGGTGGATAGATTATTTCAAAAATCTAGTGCAGACTGGGATGCTAGAGCTTGGTAATGTGCTTCACATGGAATGTCTATGGTTTTGCTTTTCATCAGTATTGCAGAGGGATATTGATCTGGTAGTGGAACATTGGAACACTCATAGCATACGGTCCTCAAGGCACAACACTATTGCTGGTAAACCTGAGGTGCTGTATTACTTACCAGAAAATTCAGGCGGCATTAGTTGTGGTGTGTTTATTTCAAATGAAGTAATACAGGGAGTTCAACATCACTGTGAACGTGAGGCAGATAGCAACGATTATGAGGAATACTTTCACTATGTCATGGAAACAGAAAGACTTTATTATCCCAACAGCCCAGAGGAATCCCTTGCTCTTTACGAAAGACTTTTAACAATAGCACAGTAAAAGACAGTATTAAACTGTCACAGAACGTTCAACTTGTGGTGTAAGGGGGTGCTTTTGTAATAAAATGATGGAAGAAATAATTATCGAAAGCTTATAAGATTCTCAACTGTTCATTCGTTTGTGCAAACTACAGTGCAATGCATTTCTTGACAATCCAGAGGTACTAAAAATCCTTGGCCTTGGGAAGCAAACACTTTGGACTTTCCTAGGAAATTGCACTTACACTGTACATGCTCACTTTAAGTCCTCTCCTTCCCAGCTAGTTACCATTGATTGCATCTAACCTTGAACACCAGTGAACAAAACAATGCTCTCCTACCACCTCATCAAACTATTCAAGTTTGACAAACCCACTTGTCATGTTTCAAATGTTGTTGCATGAACTTCTCAATGGCGAAGTATTCTAGAAGCAACTTTGGTCAAAAGTATTAATGCAGAGTTTGATTTGCCGCAGAGCATTATAATTAGGCCATATGTGACAACTAGCGATAAGTCCAGTGAATAATTCATGCAGAAGTAAACCGTTGAATGTTTGAAACATGACAAGTGGGTGGAGAAAACTTGAATAATTTGGGAGCAGAACATGTTTTGTTAACGGGTGTTCGTGGGTAGATGCAATCGACGGTAAAGCAATAAGAATAATGCTTTATGGTTGCTGTTAATTAAACCTTTGTCTTCTTAAACCTTTGTGCTACTGAAATGGTTGATGCGAAATAAATAAACAAAACCATCAACACTGGAATGTATTTAAGTATTATAGTTCACTGTACATTTAATAAATTTATGAAAATACCTGGTCACCTGGACATGCTAGGGCTAGGTTAACATAAACAACTAGTTATATGAACAACAATTTTTAGTTTGCTTATAGATAAGCACCAAAACCTAAATCAAATTTAAATATTCCCAAAACCTAAAGAGTCGTTAATTGCGGAAAGCATAATTATTTCCTTAATCTCCTGGTCATTTGCTAGATGAACTGGTAGCTTGATTATGAATTCACATGTAGACACAGTTGGTCTGCAGTGGCATCCTTCATTGCATCCATGAACGAATCTACATGTAAACACTTTGCTGAATCCAAGTGGTGGCACATTTCTTGATCCTGTCACCCACATTAATATGTCTTCCGTGCTCAACCCATGAATACCTGTAATGAAAGAGATTTACATGTACAATATTAATTCATGTTCTTTAGTTAACCCATTCCCACCTGAGACAGCCTTTATTATTTTATTCTGTCTAACACTACAGTAGATTAATAATAGATTAATTATATTGCGTGAATCATTTTGCTACGGTTTGTCGCAAGAATAGCTTAATGAACAAAACGAAATCTTAATGAACAAATGGAAGTTGGGTGTGTTCCTTACTTCCAAAAATCAGTCCTTGTTTTCTTGTGAAGCTCAAATCATGAATGGAAAAGTGCAGTATTTAAAAAAAAACACATCTGGCTGTTTTGGTGACATTGGTGTTTACTTTTGCATGATACATATGTTACCAATAACGTGAATAAACAGTACACTTAATGGTTATTGATTGCCAGAAAATTAATCAGGCACAGCTCTAGGCAGCTGAGACCAATAAGAACATGATAAGCTCAATAATTTAACTAAAGTAATTAATTTAGACACTAGCATTAGATGTTAATTGTTAACTAACTCACCAGATTCTCCAACATCTTCAATGAAGTCATTGAATAATTTGAATGCATCCACTTCCTTTGCCTTGCGGACTTCGGATTCACTGAATTCTGGGACAAGATTTTCAATGAAACCATCGTGGGACAATTGGAAAAGGTCAGAATCTGTAAAAATGGGCTTCCATAAATCTGGCTTTTTTCTTAGGCCTGAAGAATGCCACATCTGGACAGGCCATCTTGAAATTGGATTACTTGTGGTAAGATAGTGTTAAATTGATCCTTAACAATAAAAGCCCTGTGAAATTAAATAAGAATATATAGCTGGAAAATAGAATATATAAAATGTAACATACTAAGGCTACGTTTACATGGTAACTGGATGAATTCGAGACCAGTCTTGAATTCATCCTATTTCGCTGTGTAAACAGGTGGAACCATACAAATTCGAGACCGGTTCCGAATTCGTCTGGTACCATGTAAACAGGGTCTAAACTCTAAAGTAACAGTAAAATTTGTTTTTATGTACAGTAATAATAGTAGTACTAATACTGCAGTAATTGTACAGTACTAATGTACAGTACTAATATAGCTTACTGAAGTATGTTGTCACGGGTCAGTAATGTTTCTTTCTGTGGATTCCCTCGGTATCCAATACTGTCTAGTGCAGCAAAAGTATCATCTTGCATTAATGAATGTTGTAATTGTTCATCTGACTGACAATTCCTAAGCTGAATAATCAAATGGAATAAAATAAAAAAGGGATAATCATAAAAAAGAGATAAATAGGCAAGTTTCTTTCCTTGAAACATATTGGCAATTGAATAGCAGGCTTAGTAGCAGCACTGTACAGTATCTGATGGGAATGAATAAATAGTATTGTTGCTGATTAACATAATTACAGGTACTTTAGTCTACAATACCTTGCTAATTATATTATGGCAATCTTGGGAGCAACCATTATCAACCAGCTGTTTCTGTGCCAAATATAAAAATAAATTTTCAGACAGAAAATTAGGTGCACTTCCACCCTGCAGAATGGACATTGCCATGACTTCTCCCACCAACTTGTAGTCTTCATTTATTACACCAACAGTTGACGATGTTAGGCTACCATTGATAAAAAATCTGTCTCGAATGTAGCTAAGAAGCACTACAAAGAGAAGAAAAAGAAGAAATTAATATCAACTAAATGTCCCCAGTGTCTACAAACCTTATTTATAAATGGCCATTGAATTCTAGGCTATTCTTTTTAATTATTAACAACCTGATGCACCTTGCGTTGTGGTTATAGTGGTATCACAGATACTGAAAATGGCATTTTGCCTGGAAATACAACCTGTTTACCTGAAAATTTGGAAGTAGAGACAATAGAGCGTTTCAAATCTTGAGGTAAACAGGCTGTATTTCTAGGCAGAAGTGCCACTTTGAATATCTGTGATACCACTATTACCACAATGCAATGCACATCAGGTTGTTTATAATTAATAAGGGGAGTGTCAAAATAATTAATAAGGGGAGTGTCAAAATAATTAATAAGGGGAGTGTCAAATCCCACCCCAGTCCCACCCCAATAGTAAGACAACCAGACTTGAGTGAAAACTTGTCCGAATTTCTTCAATGCACAAGCGCAATATTTTACACCATCCGACGCCATCCTACACAATGTTTAGCCTGGCAAGTTCCCCCGGCAGTTTCAACCTTCTTTTGAAGGTCCAAACTGCTGGGGGAACTTGCCAGGATTGCGTAGGATGGCGAGGAATCAAGACGCACGAGGCAACATGTGCGAGGACATAAACTTCAAAGGTTCTGATGCGAGTCGGACTTCTTGTTGTCTTACTATTCTGTGACTTGGCCTAACAACATTTTTTAGAAACTAGCTCTCACCTGAAAAGAATTCCCGTTTTGGGCCCCCATCATCAATGGCTGGTTCTCCAAGGAAGACAATCTTCAAATTGCTTGTTGGGCCTATTCGCTTCTTTGCAGCCTTCCTCAAGTCATCCCATATATGCTTTCTTCGGACTGATAGCCTGACCTTATCAGCTGACACGTAACTGGTTGCCAGTGAGTCAATTTCATTCTTGATCTGCTGCTTTAGACCGCTACGCTGAAAATCGTCAGGATTTGGATATGAAACAAGGGTTTCAGGATCTGAGTCGATGACTTGTGCAACATCATCATCATCCTCATCAAAGGCCATGAATGGAACACATTCGTCGACACATTGATCGGCATGCTGTGCAATTTCTCCAGAAGAGAAATATTTAAAACATGTTGGATATTGGACTCTAATTGCCGATGTTGACGGTTTTTCGTCACACGGACGTGTAACTGTAGAGGTATTAACATGAATGGCGTCCTCGCTGACACTTGATTCGTTAGGATCTTCTTTTTCGCTCTCTTCTTCCACACTATTGCAGCTTTCATCACTCTCAATTTTTGTAGAAATACGCGCAAGCAATAAGTCTGTCTTTCGACAAATGAAGAGGATCACTCTATGATAGGATTTTCCAAGATCATCTTTATAGTCACAAAGCTTAAATTCGGCTTGTGTTCCTGGTATGACCTTTACTTCTGAGCCGTCGGGATAAAGCAAGGCAAAATCTTCAGGACCTTTCGGGACATAGAACTTTCTATCGTGATTCTTATGTTTTTCCACTGCTGCTTGAATTATGGCGTTGGCAGTAGCATTAACGCCAACGACGACGGGTATGCGCTTTCCTCTTTTCGATTTCAATTCACCCTTTTCGACGCCCATCACACCAACAGTAATCTTTGTCATCTCATCTTTCTTTTTTTTTGACTTGAAGTGGCTGGAGCGAGACACTTCCTTTCGTTTGCGATAATCGTCAAATGTCAGAGCTGACTGGACAAGTGGTTTAACACGAGGCTTGTCGCGTGCGCCTTGTTTCGTTCGGTCTGCTACGGATTTGTTCTTGGTGTCACCAACATTACTTCCACATTTATGGCAAAAGTTCGAACCAGAAATAACTTCCTGGGAGCAGTTATAACAAAACATATTTATTTTAACTTTTAGGCTACATTAAATTTGAATAAAATTCGTACGAAATCATTCGATTATTGACAACTTGGCATGCTTATCATGGATTGACGACGTAATCCGATAATTGCCCGACCTGATGCCGACTTTGGAAAGTACTTCATCTTGCAGGGATATAGTGGATCATCTCTGCTGACTTGCATTTCTGCTGGCGCTTTTTTTACTTGCATCTAGTGGCCTTACTTGCATCTCTGCTGTTCTTACTTGCATCTCTACTGTTCTTACTTGCATCTCTACTGTTCTTACTTGCATCTCTACTGTTCTTACTTGCATCTCTACTGTTCCTACTTGCATCTCTACTGTTCTTACTTGCATCTCTGCGGTCGTTACTTGCATCTCTACTGTTCTTACTTGCATCTCTACTGTTCTTACTTGCATCTCTACTGTTCTTACTTGCAACTCCGCGGTCGTTACTTGCATCTCTACTGTTCTTACTTGCATCTCTACTGTTCTTACTTGCATCTCTACTGTTCTTACTTGCATCTCTACTGTTCTTACTTGCATCTCTACTGTTCTTACTTGCATCTCTACTGTTCTTACTTGCATCTCTACTGTTCTTACTTGCATCTCTACTGTTCTTACTTGCATCTCTACTGTTCTTACTTGCATCTCTACTGTTCTTACTTGCATCTCTACTGTTCTTACTTGCATCTCTACTGTTCTTACTTGCATCTCTACTGTTCTTGCATCTCTACTGTTCTTACTTGCATCTCCGCGGTCGTTACTTGCATCTCTACTGTTCTTACTTGCATCTCTACTGTTCTTACTTGCATCTCCGCGGTCGTTACTTGCATCTCTACTGTTCTTACTTGCATCTCCGCGGTCGTTACTTGCATCTCTACTGTTCTTACTTGCATCTCCACCGTTTTTATTTGCATCGTCGCTGCATTGATACAGTTTTGTTTTTATTTGCATTCACATTATAATTGTTTGCGTTGGCACTTGTGTGCCACCGTATGTGCGCGTATAGTGGTGCATTTTGGTGTTTATGTAGTTGGTATAAGTCTAGTTGATTTATATATTTATGACTTTATGTATTTTTAATTTTCAATTTCTACGGGGGAGCGCCTCGCATGTGTCCTCGAGTCTCGTTCGCGCTCTTCCCATGTGGATATTATAGTATTATAGTCTCCTCGTGTTCGTGTGGTTCGCGAAGCGGGCCTCGCGACGCGAAGGTACTAACCTCGATGGAGTGGGCGTTAAGTCCGGTCGGGGATTGTACTCATGTTGGCTCAACGGAGACCATGTTGGGGATCCATGGGGTGATGGTGGTTAAAAGGGTACACGTGTTTCAGTGTTAGTTTTTTACGTCAAAAACATCATAGTCAGGTTCACTGTGGCCAGATTTTTGAGTTCGTTCACTTTTTTTGGAGATTAGGTAAACTATACATTTTTGAAAACTTCATGGAATAGCTAATCAGAAAATAGATGTTTCCATTTTCCTGGAGGCCTGTAAGGTGGTAATAATTTAATAGTACGGTAATTAACACTTTAATACGCAACACTGTGGCTGACATGAAGTACCTCGGTAATTAATGCCGCTGTACTAAAAGTTCGTGAGCTCGTCTTGTGCTGGTCGGAGCGAGTTGAAAACGGCGCTAAAAAGTCACAAAACGCCGTTGCGTTCACACGGCACCGGATCGAAATTGTGTGAAAACGGCGCTCTAACCGGAGCGTTTTGAAAACGATTTCTAGACGGAGCGAAGTGAAACGGAACCCTGTGTGAACACGAGATCCGGCACTTTTTCCCTCCGCTTTAGTACCCAGTTCCTAAATTTTCGGCTCCTACCAAACGGCTGGCGTATTTTTCAGCGATGGAAAACTTTATTTGTCTTCTCGACTTCGGAAAGCTTCTGCTAAGAACTTGTGCTGCTGTTTGAACAATTATAACATTATTACAACAATGACTAGGCAGTGTAAATAGGAGAAGATGAAGTCAATAAGGTGAGTTCCTAACGGAAAGACTAAAATTGTAAACCTAGAATGCACTATACACCTTGGGGGATAATATTCTTTGAATTGCTTCTCGTTTGCATTTACTTTTGACGAGATATGGCTATTTAAACAGTGCACAGCATTGAAATACTGGATATACACCAGAAGGTTCCGGTGTCGTGTGAACGCCCTCAAAGCGTCGTTAAATTATGACGGCTTCGTGTGAACGTAACCACATTTTACCGTTTATCTTCTACACCGGACTCGTGTGAACGCAGTCTCACTGATGAAAAGCGAGGAAAGTCAAGGTAACAAGACGCCCGCTAGGCGTAAACTCGGGCTACTTAAAATATACACAACATATTAACAAAGAAGATTAATACGAACTATGAACAATAAAAACACAGAAACCAAGTAGACGGCCGGCCAAGCATCCAAAATATTACTGTTGCTGGCATTCTTTGTTACAAGCAGGTAACCACGCTAGATCGCATCGAATAGTGTTTACTTTGAAGGTTTGGGGGGTTGCCATCCGTAATTCGGGATTTCAATATAAAAATTTGGAGTTTTTTGAAAGCACACTACGGCTTTGAAGTTCCGCTTTGACGACAGATGGGTTTTTGGTGGAGCAATGAAATGAGTCCTAATGTTTTACGACGATTGGCTAATGTTTTCGGTCATCCAATCAGCGCGCGTAAAATTTCGGATGTCCATAATTCGCATCAGCCACAATGACAAACAAACAAGAAACGTGGCGTGGATACACCTAAATTTGAACACAACACCTCGAAGAAAGGCGACAAGAAGGTAAACTTGTAAAGTTTTATAATTGTTTTGGATCTGGTAGCTACGGTAAAGTACTTTATATTAAGGGCTACAGTTGGTTTTGGTAATTTGCTGATACAACCATAATATATTTCCTTTTTATAAATCAAAGCAGTCGTCCCGTGTGGCTCTGAACTTGAACATCATCAGAGTCAGAGCTAGCTAACCAAACTGAGTTGTTGTTCGTTATGACTTACCACTTAAATATAAATATTAACCTTGGACGTGGTAAATGTGCATGTGTACTGTCTTTAAGATTTATATTTTATTCTGATTTCGTTTAACAATATTAGTTTACCGTATTTGTGTTCGCTATTGTATAAAGCTTATAATTATTTTGAAAAGCGGTGCTGTTTAGTATCGTTGAGAGGTTGGCCTTCTTGAGAAATAGTTTGATGTTTATGAATTCTTGTTGATTTCCTAATCCAAGCAGAGAAGTAGTTATCTTCAGTACAGATGAGAGAAGCTTCTTTCCAAATAATTTTGTGGTCCGTTCAGGGCCGTAGGAAGCAATTTTCTATTGGGGGGGCTGATGTAGCGAGCGTCGAAGACGCGAGATATCTAGGGGGGTCTGGGGGCATGCTCCCCCGGAAAATTTTGGATTCTAGGGTCTGAAACAGCATTTCCCGCATTCTGGGGCGAGATTTATAGCAAAATTTATAGCATAAATTTTATTTCCCTCTAAAGCGTTACAGATTATCGCTAGTTTACAAATTATTGGGGGGGGGCGGTGTCTACGGCCCTGTCCGTTGCCCAGATGTATTTGGCAGCAGAAGATTTTTCACAGCGACCATATTTTGAGCAACAACCGAGATGCATGTTCTCTCCAGACATTTGGCCAATTTTCCCGTGTTTTGGTTGTAAGCCAGAGTTAGTTATTCAGATAGTCCATGAAATTAGAGATTCTAGTCTGTCTGTATAGCATAGCCAAGTGTTGAAAGTATACACTGCTGTCAAGAGTTTGGTTTGGTGTGCCAGATCGTTGCTTAGGCAGCTTCGATCGTTGCTTCCAAAGACTTGAGAAGAATATCCCATGGCTGAAATCTCACTCTCTTGTTTCTATTTCAAATAGCACCTTAATTGCTGCTGAAATATTCGGGTAGTTTACACTTTACCGTACCGAGTCACATCACTGTGTCAGGTTAGCGCGCGTATAAAGCTAGGCAATAAACACGTTAGTAGGTCGGTAAGCATATAAGATAAGCGGCACAGTTACTGATTAGGGTTAGGGTTTTTGTTTGTGGCACTTGAATCGCTGGATCACTGGGGTACGATAAACTGTAAAATTTCCAAATATTCAAACAAAATCGTCTTCTGTTGCCACAGGGGCGTAGGAAGCGGGGGGGCCGGGGGGGCCGCGGCCCCCCCAATATTTTATAAAGGGGGGCCGGAATAGCTTTCGGCCCCCCAAAAAAATAATTGAATTTAAAAAAATTGCATTATAAGTGCGACTTCGATTGCGCTGATCGGCCAATTAATAATAATAATCCATCCTGACTCACGGATAGCATAGACTCACAAATTATAATGAAAGAATTAATGAAAGGGCCTAACGAAAGAGGTAGAGGAGACTCTGAAAATGCCATTTCCGCCGATCTAGAGACTCCAAATTTTCAAAACACAATTGAAGAATGAATCACAAATTCTCTGCAAACAAGCTTCATTCGTTTGCAACCTGTCAACACCCACTTCAACAATAAAATAGCAAATATAACTTACGATATTGTAGTAATATATTATAACAATAAACGCTTGAATATATCTACAATCTTTTACAAACTTTCAGTTGTTGTCGTTTTGCCTTCTTGCAATAAAATAGCCTGATTTCGCTCAATATAAAAACGAGAGTTGAATATTCAGATCGAATATAATTTGCATGAAGTGCGCCGGTATCAATGTGCCGGGTGGCTTGTTTTGCCATTCACGTGTTCTCATTGGCTATGTAATTATAACCTGGCCAATCACAAGAAAGTACGGGTACTTAAATTGTTGCTAGGGAAACCGAACTTGGGATTTTCAATCCAGCTCGTAGCGCGTGAAATAGCTGTAGAAAACCTCAAATTTTTCACATAAAAACGTCGAAACTCCGATGGCAACCGGCCTAGTCGTCTTTGTCGAAGTCTAAGCTACATTTCTGTGGTGGTTGCCTGCTTGTAACACGAAATGACATCAAAGGTGTTTTCCAGGCACTTTTATTGAGGTTGGCCGGCCGTCTAAAGGTGAAACCTAGCCATGCTGGTGTAGCAAAACATTGAGATGGTGGCCATACTGCGTACCAAAACAATGAAATGGTGGTCATACTGGTGTACCAAAATGAAATGGTGGCCAAACTGGGGTACCAAAACAATGAAATGGTGGTCATACTGGTGTACCAAAATGAAATGGTGGCCATACTGGGGTACCAAAACAATGAAATGGTGGCCATACTGGCATACCAAAACAATGAAATGGTGGCCATACTGGTGTACCAAAACAATGAAATGGTGGCCACACTGGGGTACCAAAACAATGAAATGGTGGCCATACTGGTGTACCAAAACAATGAAATGGTGGCCATACTGGTGTACCAAAACAATGAAATGGTGGCCATACTGGTGTACCAAAACAATGAAATGGTGGCCATACTGGTGTACCAAAACAATGAAATGGTGGCCATACTGGTGTGCCATAACAATGAAATGGTGGCCATACTGGTGTGCCAAAACATTGAAATGGTAGCCATACAGGTGCACAAAACATTGAAATGGTGGCCATACTGGTGTGCCAAAACATTGAAATGGTGGCCATACTGGTGTGCCAAAACATTGAAATGGTGGCCATACTGGTGTGCCAAAACATTGAAATGGTGGCCATACTGGTGTGCCAAAACATTGAAATGGTGGCCATACTGGTGTACCCAAACAATAATACACACTTGATGAAAGTAATGTATAAAGTGTTTAATTACAATAATAAATAATACAAGCAAAAATAAAGGAAACCACATACAGCATTCACAGACAAGTCAGATCAGTTCAGTTAAATGTCAACCTCGATGAAGATGTAAAACACAGCATGTTTACCTTTCACTTCCAAGTTGGCTTTATCAACTTTCTTTGTTCTTTGATTTACAGCACTTGAGCAACATTTTCAGGACAATTTAATTAATATTAACACATGTAAGATCATGTAAATTGATCGAGAACACATTGATCGAGAATTTTCGTATAAAGTTTGATCGAGTACTACACATTTTCAGCGTACAGTTATCGAGATCGCCGACCAACCCAGGTCTACTATAGTCTATTGTAAGCATTGTGAGCGTGTTTATCATTAAAACACAAATTCACTTCGAACAACACAACCAAAGGCCGTCGGGAGAGAAAAAATGCATGACTCCTGCACGCTCCTGCATCAAAATCATCAGCCATGATATATACAACGGCGTGGTTTCGCAAAGCCTATCGGGATGAAACAACGTATGTCAGTATGCTTGGAGCCGAACGATTGGAGATCCATTCACCAGCATTCAGGAGACAGTGGCTGAAGGAAAAGATCCTTGAAGAGTTGCCTCATGTGAAGTCTGTCTTGCAGAAGAACAGAAGGAAGCCAGCAGTCTTGTACTCCCCTGCAGCATGCGAGGAAGACATGAAATGAGAAGCAATGCTGTGGACAGATTAGTACTCACAGTGAGCCAAAACATCCTGTACGGATTCAAGTCCAATAGACAGGTGAAATACAAGCCAAGCAGTGTTAATGCAAGCTTCAGGCAGCATAATGCAAGAGAAAACCCTCAAGTCCTAGGACTGGCCCTGAGTGTCCATCATGACACGAGAAACAAAATGCTGATGGGTCTTCTAAATGCACATGGCTACTGTGTTCCACATGGCCGCACCCTGCTTCTAGAAACTGCTCTTGCCAATGCTGTTGTGGAAAACACCAGGCAATTTCAAGGTCTCTATGTGCCCCCATATCAGCTGACACACATGGGGTGGCTGATTGCTTCTGCAGTATCCAGGCTGCAGGAGGGAGAGGATTCCAGAAAAATTCCATGCTGGGCAGGCTACAACTCATTAATGTCCACAAGTAAGTCTGTCACTCAGGTCGGAGCCTTACCACTGCTTCCAGAGGTGGCCGCATGAGTGGTCGACCCTGATTACCGTTATCGAACAAACAAGTCAACTGAGACGTCTGGCAGTTGGTGAAGCACACCCCACTGTCATTTCATTCGACATGGCTCTCTACGAGAAGATTGTGCAGTTGATAGATAGCGGACCTGACTTGAAACGCACAGTGGTCCCCAGACTTGGCGAACTACATGTCGTTATGGCAGCTCTGAGAGCTCTTGGAGTCTCTACAGAGAACTCTGGCATAGACGATGCCTGGATAGAATCTGACGTCTATGGTGCTGCAACAACAAGGCAAATACTCAAGTGTACACACTACAAGCGTACCCTCCGGGGCCACATTTACTCGTACGTAGCTCTGTATGAAATAGCACTGGAGGAATTCTTCAAAAAGAACCCACAGCTAAAAGACGTCCGCTGGGAGGCAACAGAGCAAGTGGAAGCTGCCTGCTCTGAGAAGAACAAATCCGCAAAGGCTGAGTTTGCAAAGCAAGCGCACAATACCCTCCTGGAAGCCTTTGCTACTGCTGAGGTTGTGGAGGCATTCACAGAGTGGGAGGTACAGAGATCCAAAAATGCTATGTTCAAGTCCATCATGAACTACCTACACCGAGTGGAAACCATCCTGTTCTTTGTTGCAGCATCCAGAAATGCTGATCTGGCACTCCATCTCCACCAAGCTGCAGAAGCACTGAGCAAGTTCTTCTTTGCTTTTGACCGCATCAAATACAAGAGACTCTGGCCCAGATACATTACAGATATGTATGACCTGAGAACCAACCGTCCGGATACCTGGAAGGAACTAGAAGCAGGTAACCTGTCAGTCACAAAGAATGACATTCCATTTGTGTCAATTGGTGCAGACCACGCATGTGAACATCTCAACAAAATCATGAAGGTTCACTCCGGACTGATTGGCATTTCCAACAATGCCAATGCTAGACAAAGATTCTTTATGGCTTCGCCAGAACTGTCCCGCATGTCAAGAAAGTTCAAGAGTCAGTTTGGTACCGGGGCAGGCGGCAAGGAAACAGAGCATCCTGACCTAGGATCTAGTCGGATCAACAGAGATCATGAGGCAATTGACAAGATCAAGGCTGCCATACTCAACCATGGCAACCCAATTGCTGAAGAGGGTGACAAGTTGTACAACATGATCACACATGCCTATATACCACAAGAATACTGTCCCACAAATCTTGAACATAGATGCCACAGGCCAGAAACTGTATGAGAACTATGTCTCAGAGAGAATCAATGGAAATATAAGCCTCTGGACCAAAGTCAAAAAGGAAAACAACAAAATGTTCATGTCAGGAAACAAGAAATCGACTGTGAAAATCAGAGACAATACTGTGGATCTCAAGGAGACCAAGGATCTGTATGGCAGGCTGATGATCCTTGCCAAGTCTAACAGACAAATCAACCAGAAACATGCTATTGGGAACTATGAGTTCACACTAACACCAAGAGCACTGTTTGCCCCCAGTGGGGAAATGCTGCCATGCACTGACAAGTCGAAACTAATCCACCTTCTAGAGAAACTGGTGAAGGCGGACACAGCAGGTCCGGACAATCCACAAGCTGCAGGATTATTGCATGAAAATCCAATCGACACAGAGCCTCTGGAACATATATCCAATGAAGACGGCCGTACTAGTCGCAAAATTGCACTGGTGGATTGCATGGTAGTTGTCCAAAAGCTAAAAAAGAAGCCATCAACTGTGGTGACGGTTAAGAATCTCAGCGAATGGTTCTATGACAGAGTGATGTCTCTAACCAGAGAATATGATGAGGTTATTCTGGTGTTTGACACCTACAAGGCTGACTCCTTAAAGCATGCCACAAGGGTGAAAAGGAGACAAGGGAAGGATCCAGTCCAATATCAGATTAGAGATAATACCAACATAAAAAACATCCCAATGAGCCGCTTCCGTTCCCATGACCAAACAAAGGCTAAGTTGACAGAATACCTGGCATCAAAGACCCTTGAACACAGCAGAAACTCCACCAAGCTTGTCATTGCCTCTGCTGCAGGATGCACCAATAGCAACAGGCAGCTGTAC
This sequence comes from Corallium rubrum, assembly GCA_964035015.1. Taxonomy (NCBI): domain Eukaryota; kingdom Metazoa; phylum Cnidaria; class Anthozoa; order Scleralcyonacea; family Coralliidae; genus Corallium; species Corallium rubrum. The sequence continues at coordinate 13,037,799 of OZ036000.1, read as the reverse complement.
TTTGAAGACAACAACCATGAAGAAGTAGATACATTGTTGATCCATCAGGCAGTTCTCGCATCACGTCGAAACCCCCCTGATGCACAACTCATGTTCTTCTCCCCAGACACAGATGTACTGGTGCTGGTAATTGCCAACTATAACATCTTGCTGAGAAATACGTCTATTTCAATGGTATCAGGAGTCGTGGAAGTGAATCCAATATGGGCAGCATTAGGTGCAGATCGAGCAAAGGATTTGCCAGCATTTCATGCCTTCACAGGAGCAGACAACACTGGGAGGTTTTCCAGGATAGGAAAAATAACCTGGCTGAACACCTACCTAAAAACAGACAATGATGTCATCAATGCTCTGAAGAAATTTTCCAACACCAGTGAAGTCACGGAAGAACTGCTATCCACATTAGCAAGGTTCGTATGTGCAGCATATTCACCAAAGGGGATCCATATTGAGAGCGTCCCTGAGCTGAGATGGCATCTTTTCTGCAAGTACATGGTAGAGAGTGACAAACTGCCACCCACCCATGGTGCTCTCAAGCAGCATGTCCTAAGAGCCTATATCCAGGCCAGAGTGTGGGGACAGGCAGCCATCGCTCACCAGGAGTTCCCTGACCCACTACATAACGGCTTTTACAAGGACAAAGATGGCCAACTGAAACCCTTGGCAACTGAGGAGCTCCCAGCACCACAGGCCATCATTGAGATGGCTAGATGCAAATGCAAAGCTGACTGCTCTTCACACCGTTGTTCTTGCAGATCAAAGGACCTAGCATGCACAGAAATGTGTCAGTGTAGCACTGACTGCCAAAATGATGAAGACAGTCAGGATGTCACAATCGCTGACAGTGATGATGACCTTGAAGATGAAGATGTTGTGTAGACTAGTTACAGACTCACAGACATGTTTGTGTTTTAAATATGTAACATATTTTGATTGTGTGTAAACCCTAGTACAGTAGCCAGTTATGAAAGAGAATATTGACAGCCAAATCTAAATAAAGTGCATATATGGTTATCAAAATGTGTCGTCAGTACATGACCAAGATCATAATTATTTAGTTTAATTCAATTAGCTCCATTGAATCGCTTCTGCCTAAAAATGTGAGTTTACGCCATGGGATCAGTATATAACCATAAGTCACCTAGAACACGAGATATTGAGAAACATAAATTGCGTAACGCGTATAAAAAAAAATGCAATATGGCCACCAATGCATGTGCCCTTGTCAATTTGTGCCCTTTTTAATTGGCGTAATTGGATTTCTTTTACCCCAAAATATAGGTTTAGCCATGAAAATCGTAATTCTAGGTCATCTAGAAGCCAAAATATTGAGAAATTCCCAGTTCAAGGTCACCATTTTTAAAAATCAAAGATGGCTGCCTTACAGGCTTCCGAGAAAATGGAAACATATATTTTCTGATTAGCTATTCCACGGAGTTTGTAAAAATGTATAGTTCATCTAATCTCAAAAAAAAAGTAAACGAAATTACATAAGGAACCTGACTATCATTTTCGTTCGAGTTTGAGTACAAAACTACAAAAGTTCGGAGAAGAAAAAATGTTTATAGGCTAGCTAGAAATGTTGAGACGTATTCAAGGGAAAGACAAGAAAAAGAATTCGAAACAAGCGAACGAACGAAGAGAACAGACCGAACAGCACTAGGCCAGAGCAAGTCAGCAAGATACAAGGAGAACTACAGTATAAGCGACTTGAGGAAAACAAAACACAGCGTCTTAAATTACATCAGAGTTTATAGTCGAAGAAACGAAAAGAGCGACTCCCAATTTCAAGGCTATAAACACGGTGTCAAGAACATCAGCAGAGAGAGGAACAGCGAAGAGAGAGGCTAGAAATTATGCCAGAAGACACAGCAAAAAGAATAGCACAAGAGAAAGAGAGACAGCGAAGAGAAAAACTTGAATTCGTGACTAAGAGGTGATACGAAGGTACAGAGATATTTTTTAAAACATTTATTTATTAATAACAAAAGAAAACGTATTTAAACAATATATCTCTGTAGGAATTGTTGGTGGCATACATGTACTGTACCATCATGTATTTGACATTTTCATACATTCACGGTACTGCACAGTATGCATGATGATTTATTACTCGGGCTACCGCAGGTAGACGAGTCTAGGTTTCAGCTCGGTTTTTTGTTTTTTCCCTTCTGTGTCACGCTCTTAGCCTACTCCGCAGGCCTCTCTAATCAGAAAGCGCAGGTTCAAGTCAAGTGCGCATTTAACTTATTCCGCCATCTCGATCAAGTGCCAAATACTTTCATTCTTTGCGGCTTTCCTGATGTCTGATCAAGTCTTTCTCCTCTCGGATGTGTTTTGTGTTTTCACAGACATAGTTATTGGTCAGTAAAGTCGCTGGCAAGTATCTTGATATTATATACGCTTACGATCTCACAGGCCGTATACATGAAGCTGTGTTGATATTTAATACCCGAAGAGACTCGACATATGAACGCTGTGTTGTACATGTGTGGAAATACGTTACAGGCAATCGTGTTTTGTGTATTGCAAATTGCGTTTTCGATCGGAGATTGGATTGTGTTTTGACTTTTGTCTGTGACCTGAATGTGTTTAGACGGCGGCTTTAGATGTTAGCACTGCATGTGACAACCTGCGCGTGATTTTGCAGTAGCCCGAGTGAACGCCTGAACAGGCGTCTTGTTATAAATAATGCCTAGCTATTCCTCCCTGGAATGCCAGGCATAATTTGAAAACATTTTATGCCTGGGAGTGGGGAATTTATTTACAGTACTGTTGGATGTACTGTTTACCTAAAGCTGAAAAAAATCTGGTTGCTAATTTCGTCACATAAACAGCAATACAATTGGGTTGTCAAAATATTGTATTTTGTGCAAAAAGACAATATAATTTGTACTGGTATGCTACAATGGGAGGTACGGGACTCCCATATAATGACTATACAGGGATGTGCCACTGGAAAGGGAATGGTTTTCATTTTTAGTTTGGATCAGGGTACCGGTGTAATAATTATCACACTTTTGATTTGGTGCAAAGTCTGTTCTTATATGCTGGCAGTCATTTACTCCTTTCTTTCAGTTTGGAACAGGGTACCATTTTTAGCCATTGTGTGTGAAGCCAATTCCTTTGTCTGGAGTAACCAACATAATTTAAGGGTTCAGTTGTATACCCCTGGGATTGAAGGCAGAGTACATTAATAATAATAAACAATGAACACGAGTGGTTTACATTATACATCATTAAAGTTGTTAAAAAAAAGTTTTATTAAAATATGAAGGAAAACTATTGTCGTCGCAAGTTTTATTAAAATTTGACGGAGAATGCTTATAGTCACAAATTTTATTGTAATATATGAAGGAGAACCATTATAGTTACAAGGTTTATGAAAATATGAAGGAAAACCATTATCGTCACAAGTTTTATTAAAATTTGACCTAGAACCCTTATAGTTACAAATTTTATTAAGATATATGAAGGAGAATCATTATAGTTTCAAGTTTTATTAAAATGCGAAGAAAAACCATATAATCGCAAGTTTTATTAAAATATGACGGAGAATCTTTATTGTCACAAATTTTATTGTAATATGTGAAGGAGAACGATTATAGTCACAAGTTTTTATCAAAATATGAAGGAAAATCATTATAGTCACAAAGTTATTAAAATTTGACGGAGAACCTTTTTAGTTACGCACAAGTTTTGTTAAAATATGAAAGTCACAAGTTTCATTTAAATATTACGAAGGAATACCATTATAGTCACAAGTTTTATCAAAATTTGAAGGAAACAATTGTAATCATAAGTTGTTTTTTTATCATGCATATGAAAGAGCACTATTATATATATGTAGTCACAAGTTTTATCAAAGTATGAAGAAAAACCATTATACAAGATTTATCAAAATATATAAACGAAAACCATTGTAATCACTACTTTTATTCAGCTGATTTAAAGGAGAACCATTATGAACGTTTTACATTACCATACACATGATAACTTCCACCTTCTCTCTTCCAGTCCAGTCCAGTTCAGTCCAGTCCGGTTCGGTCCAGTCCGGTCCGGTCCGGTCCGTTCCGGTCCCGTCCCGTCCCGTCCCGTCCCGTCCCGTCCCGTGCAGTGCAGTGCAGTGCAGTGCAGTGCAGTGCAGTGCAGTGCAATGCAGTGCAGTGCAGTGCAGCCACTCAGAACGGGGGCAAGAAACGGTTGATTTTGGACCTAAGAGATGTGAATAGCCACATTTATAAACAGAAGATTAAATTCGAGACTGGTGACCTGGTCTTGACTACTTTGAAAAAGGAACGTTATTTTCTAAATTCGATTTAAAGAGTGGCTACCACCATTTGGACATTTTCCCCGAGCATCAACCTTTCCTAGGATTTACCAAATGAATGGGAAAAACCCGAGCTATTTTATGTTTTCAGTTTTGCCATTTGGGTTGTCCTCTGCCCCGTACGTCCTTACGAAATTAATCCGTCCTTTAGTAAAACATTGGCGTGCGTAAGGAATAGGAATCATCGTGCACCTCGACGATGGTATTGATATGGAAAGGAATGAAAGTAATAGTCTTTATAACTCGAAAATAATCCGTTCAGACCTAGTTCGTTCAGGTTTTGTCGCAAACGATGAAAAATGTGTCTGGGAACCCACTCAAGTCATTACCTGGCTAGTGTTGAATGGAACAGGGTCCCGGGTCGAATCAGCATCACATCAAACAGAATCGTTAAAGCCCTTAAGGGTATCAACCACTTCCTAATTCACCCTAGTCGGGATGATTATCTCCATGGGAGCTGTGATTGGCGACTTTACCCGAATCATGACCCGACATTGCCAAATGTCAGTAACAAGCGCTGCAGACTGAGATACTCCCTTTCAATTAGATAGGTACTGCCTTCTAGAGTTAGAATTTTGGAAAGCCAATATGAACGCCATTAATTGGCGTTCAATACCGGAGAATTTGCATCCTAACAGAATAATTTACTCTGACGCAAGCCAGTCGGCATGCGCAGCTCATGTGCATGGAGACAACTTAGTTGCGCACCGAATGTTCTCTGAAGGTGAAAGAGCGGAACGTTCCACTTATAGGGACCTAGTTGCCATACAGTTCGCGTTAGAAGCGTTTGAACCCATTATTGTGCATTCTAGAGTAAAATGGTTTACCGACAACCAAAGGGCCGCCAAGATTGCGCAAATAGGTAACATGAAATTCAGTCTTCACCAGTTAGCTTTTGCTATTTTCTCTTCAAGTCTAAAAGCTAACAACGCTAGATATCCAATCGATCCCAAGATATCTCAATGAGAAAGCAGATTACCCGAGCAAGATCATAGATTATGACGATTGGGAATCTCAGACAAGTACATGTCACTAATTAGAAGGCTTTATGAATGGGACTCGGTACGGACTAAAAATTTGATAGCTAGTGTGATAATTCATGAGGCCTAATTGTGAGTGTTAATAAAAGAATTGCTCGTAATTTGTCAATGTACTTTTACCGTTTCTCACTGCATTTTCCCTTCTCACAGGAGTACACACTCAGCCGGATGGCTACGAATGAGGTGGGTGCATAATAAGTGACACATCGTAGCCGGATGGCTCACGAGCAAGGCGGATACCTATACAGTTACGAAGCGCCATATTGGTGCGAAATACTTGTGTTCACAAGTATGTCAGCCGGATAGCTACGAATGAGGCGGGTGCCTATATTCGGTTAAAAGTGACATATCGTAGCCGGATGGCTCACGAGCAAGGCGGATGCCTATACATGCCTACGAGTATTGAGTATTCGCAAGTATACTAGAAATGCATAAACGCAACGGCCGGCCCTCGCCCGCTTTTAATACATTAAATCTACATAAATACCCACCCACCCCAGTTAAAATAAGCATCTGATCTGTTTTTGTATAGAAATATAAACACCCTTGCCCGCCTGGCCTCCTTTACATCCTGTTTTATCACTTTTATGAATGTAGTTTTCTATTATTGACCAATTTCCAAAGCAATGTTTTATTCCGAAATAATAAAGCAGTGGCTGAGGAAAAACGTAAGCACCAGAAACTGATAGCAAAAACAAACAATAATTACAGACGCTTATATCAAGGTGCCTATTAAACTGTTTTAATAAAATGATTCCTCGTGTTTCAAATATAGTGTTGAACCTCAAAGAAAAACATCAGAACAGAGAAAAACGTATGTAACAGTCTGAAAACTATAGGTATAAGAGAGGAAAAACTATAAACCAGGGAAGAACTTTAATGCAAAGCTTCACTCGAACCATTGAAAAAAAAAACCCTGGAAAATGTATATTATTTGACAAGATTTTTGCTGTTTTAACTTAGTTTAATGCTGAAAAGGTTTCGGATACATACCGACTCCAATCAGCTAAAGAAAGCTGGTAAGTTAAATCACTGCTTACCATTAAATTTTCTTTTGGCTCTGCTCGTAGCCCGTATGGCAGTGTTTGCATCATCTGGCGTTTGGTTTCCGTGGTTTTCTCGTTCGGTTCTTAGCCAAAGGCAATCAATTCTCTTCAAAATGTGAAAAGCTGTTTGTGTTGATGTTCCTTTTAATTCACTTTTCTCTCTCGAGCCAAGATATTACAAAACTAATAGATCTTTTAGAGTATCGTTTGCCAAGCTTGTTGCGCCTTAAAGTGGGTCCACGACCTCATCCCCCACACTACAAACCACAGTTCCTGCACTGTTAATTTCAAGGAGTCATTTTAACTCCACCATAGGAGTTAAAATAACTCCTCTCGGGAGAGTAAAAAAATTGGAGTAAAATCTACTCCCAAGATGGAGTTAAAACTACTCCACTTTGGTATACATTCCAAAATTTACTCCACTGAGAGTCAATTTACTCCACCGAAGGAGTAAAAATAACTCCACCAAAAGAGTAACTATAACGGAGTAATTTTTACTCCCTAATTTTTACTCCAGGAGTCATTTTGACTCCCCCAAAGGAGTAAATTTAACTCCACCAAAGGAGTAAATATAACGGACTAGTTTTTACTCCCTAATTTTTACTCCCTAATTTTTACTCCAGGAGTCATTTTGACTCCCCCCAAAGGAGTAAATTTAACTCCACCAAAAGAGTAAATATAACGGAGTAATTTTTACTCCCTAATTTTTATTCCAGGAGTAATTTTGACTCCCCCAAAGGAGCAAAAATAACTCCACCAAAAGAGTAAATATAACGGAGTAATTTTTACTCCCTAATTTTTACTCCAGGAGTCATTTTGACTCCCAAAAAGAGTAAATTTAACTCCCCCCGTAATAGCTTTTACATGTAGAATTCAAAATGGCGGCTATTCAACCAAATTGTTTACTGAATGAGCATAGTGATTTGCTTGTATTTGGAGGCTATACAAGTCGTGTGAACAACACTTTACTTTGCGTGTTAATACATAAAGCTGTCAAAGGACGAATATGGAGATATTCTATAATGCATTAATGCAGAGAAGCAAAAAACTTAGAAACGAGTGGACATAATTTCACGAACATTTATGCCTCATATTGGTAAAGTCTAATAATCTTAAATATAACTTTATTTACCGGGTTTATATTAAAATACATGTACCCTAGTACCCAACAAAGCATATACTGTAATTATATATGGGTGCATGGGTGCAGCAGTTTTTACTTTTAAACTATAAACTGTAGTGTGACCCTTTGTACATGACATGTAACTGTGGTAATTTATATACATCATCTTTAATGCACTCAACATCTTTATTATATACTAGTGCTTTAACCCATTAATGTGCAAGAGTCTAGCCTTGATGAGCAAAATTGTCTTGCGTTAGACAGAGTAAAATAACAAAGTAGGGTGCACAATGGGTTAACAAGAGACCTTGGCAGATAGTTTTGTCCAACCCATTAAGGTGCAAGAGTCTCCCCTTGATGAGTAAAATCATCTGGCGTTAGAGTAAAATAACAAAGTACTGTATGGTGCATCAGGGCGCATTGCACCTTAATGTGTTGAGTCCAGAATTATAAGACCCAGTCTACATGACACAGGACAAGCTGGAATGCCCCAACTGCACCCTACTTTGTTACTTTTCTCTGTCTAATCCCAAACAATGTTGCTCATCAAAGGAAGGGCCTTGTGCAATAATAGTAAAGGGCTTATTCTTCAACTGGTTGATTTTCTAGCTGCATTCACAGTAACATTACAGTACATAGCCATATTGGTTGATACACCTAGTTGCAAAAGAATATTGTTAAACAGCACTGTTCCAACCAATCAAAAGTATTGTTCTGATTGAAGATGCCACACCAATTATCCTTTTGCCAAAGTTAATGAGTAGTAAAGGAATTGGCGAGCTACTGAAAATTTGTTTGGTAAGTGTTTGGTTGCATGATATTCAATACAGTATGCCATCTGAAAATGCAGAAAGTCAAGAACACAAGGCTCGAAGATACGAAAATTTCCAGGGGAGAATTTCCCTTGATGCCCCCCATCCACTGATGAATTCTTAAAAAAGCACTGTGGGATACATTATAGACTACATGTTTGTAGTTAATGTTGATAACTACAGGCCCATCTTTTGAAATTAGCCCCCCTCCCACATTTCGCCCACCTGCCAGCGTCTATGACGAAGGGTAGATACATTGTAGCATTGTGAAATTTAGAATTTTTTTTCCCCTTAGGATGATGATTCAATCGATGCCATCATCGAAGATACGGTTGCCCCAAAACTAATTGGAGGGGGGCATGTTGGTGACATTGTGCCATTATATCTGGCTGCGGAAGGAAAGGTGGTGCTGAAGCTGAACTCTGGAATACCTGTGTCACAAACAGTATTGACTGTATTGTTAATTGCTTGTTATTATATATTTAATATTGAGTATGCTAGCAACCTTAAGAATGTATTCCTGGGTGATTATCTAGTATGTAATTGACATGCAGTATTAGTAATACCGTAATGGATGTTTTGTATACCGTTAACCAGCATAAATAATTATAGATATTATAATCCTTGACCTTGTACCTATGACCAAAGTGTTATGTTTATTAAAATTTTCTTCCTTTATTTGTTGCAGTTTTACTATTTTTGCCTCCAAAATGAGAGCAAAATTAGAGTAATTTTCACACTCATAAGGAATAAAATTTACTCCCCCTTTGGTATATTTTTGACTCCCAAATGAGAATAAAATTCTAAATTAGAGTAATTTTCACCCCCATAAGGAATAAAATTTACTCCACCTTTGGTATATTTTTGACTCCAAAATGAGAGTAAAATTCTAAATTAGAGTAGTTTTCACCCCCATAAGGAATAAAATTTACTCCAGTTTTGGTATATTTTTTACTCCAAAATGAGAATAAAATTAAATCAGAGTATTTTTAACCCCCATAGGAATAAAATTTACTCCACTTTTGGGTTATTTTTTACTCCAAAATGAGCGTGAAGTTTTAAACTAGAGTATTTTTTACTCCTGCAAAGGTAAATATTACTCCATTAGTGAGGTAGAAAGTACTCTAAAAATGGAGTTAAAATGATGGAGTAAAATATACTCCCAAAACAGAGTCAACTGGTACCATTTTTTTTTACTCCTTTTTTGGAGTAGTATCAACTCCTTAAAATTATCAGTGTGTAATATCGTTGAAGCTAGCCGAAGAGTTCACCACAAGGCAGCTAATAAGAAGGAACCCATAACTTTAGGCATTATTACTCAGATAACCAATCACTATGCCAAACCAAACAGCGACCTCAAGGGCCTTCCCACAGCTCTCCTGTTTATTTTGGACTTCTGCGGGCTATTCCGGGTGAAAGAACTGTTAGACATTCAGGCTAAAGACATGACGATGAACGAGGATCACCTCGTAGTGCTCGTGAGAAAAAGCAAGACAGATCAGTATCGAGACGGTAACAAAGTGTATATCGCAAAAACTAATGGGCAGATCTGCCACTATTCTTTACTCTCACGTTATTTTTCTCTGGCAAAAATTGACCTACATACGGATGACTTTATCTTCCGAACATTGAAGCCACTCCGTCGAAAATCCACCTACTCACTGGGTCCCCGCCGTCTCAGCTACACCCGATGCAGGGAAATAATCAAAGAAAGTCTGTCAGCCATTAGAATAGATCCAAAACCCTTTAGCACTCACAGTCTACATGCCGGAGGAGCCACGTTCATGGCGAAATATGAAGCCGGGAATCCACACATTATATAGAAGTAATATTGGGCATTTCACTCGATGACACAGCATGTTCTAAGGATTTTGGGTGAAGGAAAATTCGAGTGTAGAATATATACACTTTAAGACCAAACCGGGACCAGTTGCGGAAAATGCAACTACACAGGCCTTCCGGCAGGAATTGAACCCATGACCTTGCGATTGTAGTGCAATGCTCTGACCACTGAGCCCGGTTTGGTCTGAAAATGTATATATTATACACTCGAATTTTCCTTCGCCAAAAATCCCTTGAATATGTCATGCAATCGAGTGAAATGCCCAATATTACTTCTAATAAACCAAATTCTCTCCTGGCATTACCACCTTAATGTATACAGAACTCGCGATCAAGCTCCCGACGCGGCCTCCGTGGCTCAGTGGTCAGAGCATTGCACTAGACTCGCAAGGTCGTCGGTTCAATTCCTGCCGCAAGGCCTGTAGTTGCAACTTGTTTGGTCTTAAAATGTATATATTCTACACTTGGTTTTTCCTTCACCAAAAATCCCGTGAATTCACACATCAACCACTTACTCAAGCTTCATGGACGATGTGAATCCGAGTCTTCAAAAGACATGTACATTCCAGATTCAGTACAAGACCGGTTAATGTTGACTAAATCCTTAGCGAATGATTCTTAGACTCAGAAAGATTAAAGAACTTAAATTGTAAAAAAAATAAATAACAATCTAGTAATATTGTCAATTATCCAGTCATCGAATAAATCGTTAGGCACGCGTGCCTGCCATCTACACTGTGTTTGTGTTATGCTTGAGTGGTAAGAAGAAGGAAAATGATTTTCCTTCGGACGAACGTAGTGAGGGAGAAGGAAAACTCAGGGGCGGATCTAGGATTTTTGTCACCTTAGTCCAAAATATTCGGGTTCTAGGGTGGGTTGGGGGTTGGCAGTCATGTTCCCCGGACCCAGAAAATTTTAGCAGATTTAATTATTTTAACCAAGAAATAAACAACAGATATAATACATCTACTTCAAATATTTAATAAGATTCATGATTTCAAATATTTTATATGAAACTGATAACCATACTGCAGGTTAGACCATTTCACTCTATGCAAGAGCTCGAAACAGAGCTGTATAGGCAATTCCCAGATGCCCCAGACCTAAAACATTTAAATACTATGTCAAATTCAAAAACGTTGTAGGCCTGTATTAAGGGCTTATTAGTCTCTATATTAAGGGCTTATTTACAAAGAGGTATTATCCTAGCCACTTGGTTACTCTAGCATACTGGTTACCCTAGCTCATACATTTCCTGTGGGTTTTTTTGTTTGTTGTATTTACAAGGACACTAGGGTACCTGGGTGCTAGGTTACCCTAGCTGGGTTATGTTTTGTCCTTGTAAATGCATTTGGTAGGGATAACTCACCTACCCAGCACAACTTTTTACTTGTTTGGTAACCACATCTAATAGAGTTGACCCAGGGTAGGGGTAAACCCTACCTTGAAAACAGGCCCTATAACTATGGTCTCTCACATAAAATAACAGTCTCTCACATAAAATAACATAATTATGATTGCCAGACCTCACTATCTATTTTATAAATTTATGAAGTAGTCTACATTATCCAATCATGGTAAAATCCTTCAGCTTGTATTTCAATTCTTGCTACCATGCTAGTCTCAAAATCATATTAATATTCAATTAAGTTTTTAAACCATTTATATAAACAAATACAGGAGGGAAAACCCTGAATGAATTTGAGCTACTTGCGCCACAAACAAGTAGATATATAAATCCATGTGGTCTCAATCGTGGCGAAGGTTGTTATTGTCGTATTATTAAAATTCCATGTAGAATTTATGTCTTAAAACGTCAAACGAACTTAAAGAAACTAGAAAATAATTAAGGCAGAAAAATCTGCTTACCTGAGAGCAGCACGAGGTTTCTTCTTGTCATTGTTGGCTTATATTACCGTATATCTCAGTGCCAAAATTCCTTTGAAGCGTCTTGCCAATCTTGGTAAAATGCTCCTTCGCGCAAAGCATCCTTCGCTTGTTGACCCTCGAGTCGACGGTATTAAAGCCGTTTTATATTAAAATCTCTCGCAACAATTAATCTTTTCAACGCGAATACATCAAGATCTATCACGTTTGTATTAGGCAAAGCCATTTTCCAAACGAAGAATCCGCTTGTAGTGATACTAGTGCAAGTTAGTCAAAATCGATTACTGATCAGTCCACAAATCAGTCGAGAACTACAAAGTAAAACGCCGCTAAACCAATCCGTGCTCTTGATAAAGAGCTATTGGAAAATTAAGGCAATCAGAAAGGGTGATACAAGGGGTCTAAATCCGTCGAGAAAGACAAAGAAATCCGGCGAACACTCGGCAAACCAATCACAGGTCGCTATAAAGGCTAATTTATAAATTCAACCAATCACAGAGGCTGATACAATAGGCTCAAATCCAAGCCATGGCCAGGTCATTCTGCTAGTCGGAGTTTTGTATTCACATTGTAATAGATGATAACTGTGATTTAAGAACGCAGGGATAACTTGTGGCTAGCCCATTGCAAGACAGGCTAATTAATGACTCGCAAATGGGAGATAATCTAATTGGTGCGAGTCGCGAGTAAATGGCACGAAATGGCGCGAGCAGCGAGTAAATGGCGCGACTAAACTTTTGTCGCGGGTTTTGTTCCAGCTTTTATTTTGCCTGGGTGTAACTGCTGTTTGTCTATTTTGAGTCATTAGAACCCAGTGCCCTGGCTAGACGTTGGCGTCACTGGACGGGGGAGTGGGGCATATCAAGTCTTTGTTTTAAAAGTTTCGTGAGAATTGCGAATTGTTCTATACATACTTCAGTGGATTGTGGTGGCACACACAAGGAGGACATTCGGTGGGCAATGGGCTTGTGTTTGTTCTGGTTTATTTCTATTTTATTCGTAACGTTTGTTACAACATTGGGTTTACTTTGTATATATTATTTAGTTTTACGTCAAGTTTCTTGGGGCAATAAAAGACTGATCAATTTCAACTGCGTGGTCGATCTGTTGCGTTTGCTGCCAAGAGCTTGTCAGTTTTAGGAACGAATAATCCTGGCACATGCGGTGTGTCGCTATATTTCAAACTTATGCGAACCGGGAGTTACAGTAAAACGAATCACTCTTTCACACTCAAAGGTCAGAAACAATTTAACTCGATTATAGCTTCTTTTGTTTTATCAAATTGGGAATTTGAACAGAATTTTGCTTTGTATCTCTGAATATCTGAACGTACATGTGACGATGGGTTGGCGCCATTTTGGGACGTCACTGTCGGAAGTCATCGGAGCAAGCTCGGCACCTGGTCGTAATTACTGCATATCGACGATATGGACGAAGATACCAACCCCACGAGCTCTAAAACAAGCGAAGAAGCTGAAATTTGCGCAGATTCAGAAAATGGAAAGATTGCAAACATAGAATCGGAACAAAATGATCTGATTATGCGGCTTGAAGAGAACTTTCATGTGGCTTCAAGGACATGGAGGAAGCAGTTTAATCACACACAATGTCAGATTGTGAATCAAAGAAGCATTGCTTCATTAGAAAATGAATCTCGAGCCTTAGAAGAGCACATGAAGGATTTAACAACTGCTCAAGAAGCACTGGAAATTGTCTTAACGTCAACAGTGAAGAAATTTACTCTGTATGGAAGATTTGAGGATATAAGTCGGGAAACAAATCAGATGTTGAATTAAGCAAGTTCCACAGGCAATTAGTGAGCTGAAAACTGGTGATGGTGATAAGAGATTAACCACCACGTCACGAACTACTCGAAGTTCGGATTCTCATAAATCTCAGAGAAGTAATTCCTCTCGAAATTCCGTGACAAGCACAAGTTCTTCTGCGCGACAAAGAAGAAGTGGCAACATTGAAGGCCAAAATGAAGCTTATCCAGAAAAAGCAAGACTTGAATAATGCCAACAGAAGAGCGTTGGAAGATCTGGAAGAAAGGAAAATGGAATTTCAAAGGCAAGAGAAAAGAGTTATGGAAGAGATTGAAAATTCTAAGGAGAAATTCAAAATTAAGGAAGAACTCGTGGAGAAGGAAGCAAGAATTGACGCATGTTAACGATTTGAGCGCGTAAATATCCCAATCATTGTGGAGGATAAAGATCATGAAAACGGCATGCAAGAGCACATTCAGAAATTTCTCCAGTGCCAACCATTCGCTAGCACCTGGTACGGAAGGAGAAAGAACAAACGATGTGCCAAAACCTCTCGTATGTGAGGATGATGTGCCAAACCCTTCACGAGAATTTCCTAAGGCAGATGAAGAAATGACTAAATCCTCGATGCCTCTGGACCCTTTTGTCCAACCGTATATTCCCAACGTGGTTCAAACTCAGCTGGATGCGATTGCCAAATTACTAGAGGTCCAAAATCAAAGTAGACTACCATTTCCTGAACCAGGGATCTTCAGTGGCGACCCGTTGCAAAAGGCTTTGGCTGATGGCGTTCGAGACTCTTATTGAAAGCAGAGCAGTTAACCCAGCAGAATGACTCCATTTTCTAGCAAAGTATGTAACCGGAGAAGCTAAAGAAGTTGTTGATGGTTTCATGCTTCTGAATGGTGAAGACGCTTATCAGAAGGCAAAGGAAATGCTGTCCAAGCGTTTTGGCGACTCGTTTGCTGTGGCATCTGCATTCCGGAAAAAGTTCGAAGCATGGCCGCAAATTGCTCCTTGCGATGGACAAGGGCTAAGAAAGTACGCAGACTTTCTGGTTCAATGCGAGAAAGCGATGGAGAAAATCAGCAGTCTCAACGTCCTTAACGATGACCAAGAAAACCATAAAATGGCATCAAAGCTGCCGAAGTGGGCGCTTACTAGATGGGGAAGGATGGTCTACAAATGGAAGGATGAGAAGAAGAGATTTCCTCCGTTTTCAGAGTTCGTGAATTACCTGGTTACAGAATCCAACATAGCGTGCGACCCTCATTAACACCCGAAGAAGCAAAAACGAGGAAGAATCTAGACGACCAAGGAATCCTATGAAACAAGATACTACTTATCCCAGATACAAGTCTCGGGTTGGAGATTACAAGAGAAACGCCTTCGCAACGAAGGTAGATAAGAAAACCCATAACGATGATAAATCAATCAACAACCATAAAACAACCACCAATCCTTGTATACTTTGTAGTGGATCTCATGAACTAAACTCGTGTCAGAAGTATCAGAAGTTGGATGTGAAGAAGAGAAAGGAATTTGCCAAGGACAAACGACTTTGCTACGGTTGTCTAGGACAAGGTCACACATCAAGGCAATGCAAGGAGAGGAAGATTTGCGAAACATGTGGCAAGTCTCACCCAACATCACTTCATGGGGACTTCGAGATGAGCATCGAAGAAAAGAATGACTCCCAAGTACAACAAGGTACCGAACCAGATTCTGAAATACCAAAGGCTAACTGTGCCAAGACAAGCTGTGCGGACGACGGAAACCAAGAACGAATTAGTTCCATGATTGTACCAGTATGGGTATATCACAACGATTATCCTGAAAACGAGAGACTAGTCTACGCTCTACTAGACGACCAATCAGACACTACGTTCATTTCACAGAAGACCCTGAAATATCTTCATATCAAGGGACACGAGACGCAGCTGTCTCTGTCCACTATGCACGCTGATAATGAACTGAAATCAAGTCACCGGATCAAGGGACTTGTAGTTCGTGATGTTGATCGCAATATCTCCATTCCAATTCCAACGACTTTCTCCTGCACGACGATACCAGCGAGACGAACGCAAATCCCATGCCCAGAGATGGCAAATCGATGGCCACATATCAAGCGCATAGCAACAGAATTGATGCCTTATCGAGAAGATATCGAAGTGGGACTCCTTATCGGTTCGAACTGTCCACGAGCGATTATGCCTCGCGAGATCATCCCAGGATATGGAAACAACCCCTACGCACAAAAAACCGATCTAGGGTGGGGAATTATCGGCAACGTCAATGAAACCAGTGAAGAGCAAGACGAGAATCCATCAGCCATTAGTCATCGAGTTATCACACGCGACGCTACCGACACGAAAGCGCCAGATCAGAAAACGTGCCATTTCTCTGTGAGACCTACAGTGAAAGAAGTGATCAACCCCTTTCAGTTGAGACAGATGATGGAATCCGACTTCTCCAAAAGAAGAAATGACGAACAGCCGATTTCACAAGATGACAAGACGTTTCTCAACAAAATGGCCCAGGGAATTGTCCAGAGAGATGACGGTCATTACGAAATGCCTTTGCCATTTCGCGAAGAATCTCCAAAGATGCCTAACAACAAATCCCTCGCGTTGCATCGATTAGATAAGCTTAAAACCCGCCTCGAGAACGACGATCAATACTGTGAACATTACGTCACATTCATGAACGAACTTGTCGAAAGAAAGTACGCAGAAAGAGTTCCAGAAGAAGAACTTTCAAACGAGAAGAGCAGTGTATGGTACATTCCGCATTACGGCGTGTATCACCCAAAGAAACCTACCAAAATACGTGTGGTGTTCGATTGCAGCGCAAACTACAAAGGCGACTCCTTGAATAACCATTTACTACAAGGTCCCGATCTCACCAATCAACTTGTGGGAGTTCTGTGCAGATTCCGACAGAATCCGATTGCTTTCATGTGCGATGTAGAGTCCATGTTCCACCAATTCAAGATAGCCTCAACCCATCGAGACTTTCTGCGGTTTCTGTGGTGGGAGAACGGAAACACAACGAAGCGTCCAGCGGAATACAGAATGACCGTGCATTTATTTGGCGCAGGATCGTCTCCAGGGTGCGCAAATTATGGGCTGAAGAGAATAGCCGACGACCACGAGAAAGAATTCGGAGTGGAAGCAGCGAACTTCGTCAGAGATGACTTTTACGTCGACGATGGACTGAAATCAGTCAGCACAGTGCCAAACGCCATTTTGCTAATCCAAAAGACCAAGAATCTGTGTGCGCGAGGAGGATTACGACTTCACAAGTTCGTTTCGAATTCGAATTCGAAGGAAGTAATTGCGACGATTCCCACGGAAGAACGAGCATCTGGGCTTAAGAATCTCAATCTTCACAACGACCGGCTCCCAATAGAACGAGCGTTGGGAGTCCACTGGTGTATAGAGTCTGATGCCTTTCAATTGCGAATAACCTTACAAGATAAGCCTTTGACACGACGGGGAATTCTATCTACAGTCAGCCCGATATACGACCCCTTAGGGTTTGTAGCTCCTCTCCTCCTCAAGGGAAAGCAAATTCTTCAAGAGCTGTGCCGCGAGAAAACCGATTGGGATGATCCAGTTCCCGGGCTGATCCAAGGCAGATGGGAAAAGTGGAGGAACGACCTCCACCTGCTTAACGACATGGAGGTACCGAGATGTTTTAAACCAGATGGTTTTGAAGAGTTGAAATCCATTGAAATGCACCATTTCTCTGATGCCAGTACTTCCGGGTATGGTCAGTGCTCCTCCATTACGTGTTTGTCACAGGAAAGGCCCGCGTCACTCCATTAAAGACTGTCACGATTCTACGCCTGGAACTGACAGCAGCCTTGGTGTCTGTCAAGGTGAGTGCCATGTTAAACAAGGAACTCGACTACGACAAGATCGTCAACGTGTTTTGGACAGATAGCAAGGTAGTACTCGGCTACATCAACAACGACTCGCGGCGATTCCACATATTTATTGCGAACAGAGTACAACAGATTCGAGACAACACCTCTAACGACCAGTGCAGATACGTTGAAAGTAAGGAGAATCCTGCGGACGAAGCTTCACGAGGCTTAAGTGCTCACGAGCTTATTAATAATTCAAGATGGCTTTCTGGTCCTGCGTTCCTTCATCATCATATCATCATAATCTTTATTTAATAAACACGGTATCGCTTCATTTTACATAAATGGTCTTCCAGAGAGCCGTGTTACAAAATTAAAATAAGAAATATATATATAAATATATATATATATATATATAAAGTATATAAAAACTTAACTAAACTATTATTAAACTAACAATAAATTTAAATTGAAGAATATTTACAGATTATTTTCAAGTTTTTGTCAAACCCAGTTTAAATGAGCGTAGGTTAGTTTTATCTCTAACCTCAACAGGGATTTTATTCCAAAGGACAGAGCCCCTATATTGAAGGCTACATTTTCCTTTTTCGGATTTATATCTAGGAATGTGTAGATTTTTTCCAGAATTTCTCACATTGTAAGAATGTACATTTGACGTTTTTGCAAAAATCTTCCTCAAGTACAATGGAGAAAGGTTGTTGTAGATTTTGTACATTAGCACAGCAAGTTGCATACTTCTTCTGTGTTCTAGTATTTCCCAACCCAGATCATCCAGTATTTCATTAGAGTGACTATTTATCTCATAACTTGAGAGTGTCACTATCCTTGCAGCCCTATTTTGCAATTTTTGGAGTCTTTCAGATAGACCTTTCCCAATGTTGCCCCATACAGGGCTGCAATAATCAAAATATGGCAAGATCAGTGCCTTGTACATATTTAATCTTGTCTCAAATGGTATCGTTGGGCTTACACGTTTCAAAACTGCAAGACCTGCAGAAATTTTCTTGGAAACTATGTCGATATGTGTTTTCCACGTTAGACTTTCATCTATATGGATCCCAAGAGATTTATACTTTGTTTCTCTTATAAGGGATACATTGTTAATCTGTATCTTAAAATCTTTTGGTATTTGAGATAGCATAAACTGACTCCCCATTATCATGTACTTTGTTTTCCCAACATTTAAGGTTAATTTGTTTGCTTTTAACCATTCATGAATTACATTGATATCATGAGTCATTTGAGCATTAAGGATATTTGCATCTGCATTTGCTGAAGTCATGGTGGTATCATCTGCATATATTCTAGGTTTTGAAAACAATTTACATGAAGGGAGATCATTTATATATAGAATAAATAGTAGTGGTCCTAGAATGGACCCTTGTGGTATTCCACAATTTAATGAACAAACATCTGACAGCACTCCATTAACCAAGGTTTGTTGTCTTCTTTCAGTTAGGTAAGATTTAAACCAATCAAGAGATTCAAACCTTACTCCATAAAGTTCTAGCTTTTTTATCATAATTGAGTGGTCCATGGTGTCGAAAGCTTTTTTTAGATCCAGAAATATCACACCATTTAAAAGGTTGTCATCAATATTATTGTACCATTCATTGGTACTTTCAAGTAATGTTGTTTCAGTGGAAAACATAGGCCTGAAACCTGATTGAGATTCAGTTAAAAGATTATTTTCATTTAAATAAGCATAAAGCTGATTGAATACAATCTTTTCAATCAGTTTACTTATAATAGGTAGGACAGAGATTGGTCTATAGTTATTGGGATCAGCCCGGTTATCTTCTTTGAAAATTGGCAAGACCTTTGCGAGCTTCCATGCATTGGGGAAAATTCCAGTGGTGATTGATAGATTAATTATATATGTTAAGGATTGTATAACTACAGGAGCAGCTTCCTTTAATAGGCGACTAGATATGTTATCAAGCCCAGTAGCTTTATTGTTGGGCAATTTGTTGATTAAATGTAATATCACTTCACAAGAAGTTTGTTCTAAAGTAAATGTATGATTTGAAGGCGTGATATAATCTTTAAAATTAGAAGGAGTATCAGGTATCTTTGAAGCTAGAGAAGGTCCAGTTTCAGAGAAATGTTTGTTTAAACTTGCACTAATATCACTAGGGGTATTATATGTAATATTCCCTATATCAAGTTTATTTATTTTGGTGGCTTTGGGTTCATTTCCTATTACTTTGTTTATTCCTTTCCAGGTTTTCCTGATATCTCCATAATTTACTTTAAAATAATTATTAAAATAGTCAGTTTTTGCTGTTTTAATATCATAGTTAACTTTGTTTTTTAGAAATTTGTAGTTTGCCCAATTTTCATCAGAAGAAAATTTCAAAGCTACTTTTTTGGATTTGTCTCTTTCAAACATTTGTTTTTTTAGTTCATGTGTGATCCATGGTGAGGGTTTTCCCCGAATTCTCTTTGTCTTACATGGTGCATGTTTATCAGCAGTGTCCAAAAACATCTGCTGCCATATGTTCCATGCTCTATCTGGATTTTTTTCAATCTCTATAAGATGCCAGGGGGCTATAGCGAGATCATTTCTGAATTTCAAAGGATCAAATTTTCTAAAGCATCTGCATTTTACTAATTTAGGACTTGATTTTGAAATACAAATATTTCTTATTGCATATATAAGACTATGATCACTCAATCCAATATTTGACACTCCAATATGAGAGTATTTGAGGGGATCATTTGTTAAAAATAAGTCAATTATGGAAGATGTGTCCTTAGTAATACGTGTAGGCTGCTCAATTAATTGGCTATACTGATACATATTGCAAATATCCAATAATTTTATAGTTTTATGATCTGGTGGTGAGGCTCCAACATTACAATTTAGATCACCTATAATATTTACTTCCATATTATAAACTTCTAAATTTTCAAGAACCATTTCAAAATTATTTATAGTTTCAATTGTTGTTCCTGGTGGTCTATACCAGGTTCCTACAATGAAGGGTTTGGTTTTAGGTTTTGTTACCTGAATAAAAAGCATCTCAAGGTCGTTTTCTTTGAGATTTGTCAGACATTTGTAGTTAATGGAGCTTCTAATGTAAAGTCCTACACCACCCCCAAATCTGTTCCGATCTTTTCTCTCAAAATCATAACCCGGAATATTAATTTCACCATTTGAAATAGTATGGTCAAGACGTGTCTCGTTTACAGCTAGAATGTCAATAGCTTTGTTAAGCATATAAATTCTAAGTTGATCAATAAGCTTATACAGACTAACCAGGTTAATGGAGGCTATCTTGAAACCCCTGGTATTAGGAATACCAAAGGATGGTAATGACATATAATGGCATTCACATGTATTATGGGTGGGAGTTTCCGGAATCACTGGATGATCTAGGTTAGTATTATTTCCCACCCTGTTGAGGTTGGCATGAGATCAAGCAAACATACCTAAACAATTAACAAAATTATTACACATAATATTATTACCTGTTTCATTAAGGTGTAGACCACTATTGTTTAGATTGTTACCTCTGATGTTCTTGTGTTCAATCAATTGCCGACCATTTTCTTTACATGACTTCTTCAGTCTCTTGTTGACATCTTTCACTGCCTCATTCAGCTGGTCTTTGTCACTTCTCGTAACTAGCTCAGAGATAATGACACTTGTGTTGCTCTTGTTCTCAATCTGATTTGCCAGGTCTACTATGTTCTCAACAACCTTTGCTGGTTCAGAATGACGAAGATCGTTGGTTCCAATATGAAGAACAACTTGTTCAGGTTTTCTCTCAATGGTTGGTTTGAGGTAGTGTTTCATGTCGGATGTACTGGCACCTGAAAAAGATTTCACAACTACCTTGCGTTTTACTCGCTTGCCAATGTTCCATCCTTGGACCTTTTTGATCGTGGAATCCCCAATGATCACTGTTGTTGGTACTGGCTTGGATTGGGTAGATGGATGCTTGTGCTGATTTTCCTTTGTCTGAGATTTCATCTTATCAGTATCACCCGGCTTGTTGTTTTCCCTCATGTGTTGTCGTGCTCCAGTCTTCGAGCTTGGAACATTTTGACGATTTTGATTTTCTTCCTCCCTGTTAACCGCTTTCTTCCTCCCCTGTTAACCTTTGGAAGTCTGAAATCAAACCAGTTACTGTAGAACATCAGTTGCTTTCCGAAGACGACCCTGAAGTCAAGAAGGTCAAATCTCTTGTCACCCAAAACATCCGACACAAACATGCCAACTATTCTCGAGCGTCTTGAGTACTTCTCGGATTGGCATCGTGCGAAAAGAGCCATTGCGACATGCTTAAAACTCCAACATCGACTGACGAATCGTCGTTCAGAAACACAGAATCAAGAGAAGGCTTGTACAGCCGTACAAGCAGGCTAACGTGGAAGAGCTTCATCAAGCCGAGGTTACAATCATTAAGATGCAAGAGGAAGCATTTTCGAAGGAAATCGAAATCTTACGTTCTCTCCAATCTAACCCTACGAACACAGACGGAGTCAGAATACGTAAAATTTCCATGAAGAAACCCAGCTCTCTTTACCGCTTAGATCCGTTTTTGGATGACAAGGGACTCCTTCGAGTGGGTGGACGCCTTAACCGCGCTGACGTTTCTTACCACATTAAACATCTAGTCATACTACCAAGAAAGGGACACGTCACAGCATTGGTGATTAGACAGCATCATCAACGACTCAACCATCAAGGGCGCGGAATGACCTTAAATGAACTTCGTGCGAATGGTTACTGGATAATTGGTGGAAGTTCTGCCGTGGCCCGTCACATCACCAGTTGCGTCCTTTGCAGAAAACTCCGTAGCGCCGTACAAGAACAGAAAATGGCCGATCTCCCTAAGGACAGGCTGGAACCTGCACCTCTATTCACCTTCTGTGGAGTAGATTATTTTGGTCCCTGGCGAATTAAAGAAGGTCGAAGAGAGCTCAAGAGATATGGAGTGGTATTTATTTAGCATCTCGTGCAGTTCACCTGGAAACAGCACAGACCTTGGAAACAGATTCCTTTATCAATGCGTTGCGTCGCTTCCTTGCCAGGCGTGGTCCAGTTAGGACAACTCAGGTCTGACCAAGTGACAAACCTCGTTGGAGCCCACCGAGAATTGAAGGAAGCCTTAAAGGAAATGAATCTGGATAAGGTGCGTGGATTTCTGTTGGAGAATGAATGCGATTGGTTCGAGTTTCAGATGAACGTTCCCACAGCAAGTCATATGGGTGGAGTGTGGGAGCGGCAGATTAGGACGGTGCGCAACGTTCCCAATGCTTTACTCGATCAAGCCGGAACGCAATTAAACGAAGAATCACTTAGAACGTTTATGTGCGAAGCTGAAGCGATAGTGAACAGCCGACCTCTCACTGTCGATAATCTCATGTCCCCTAACGCTGCAGAACCTTTAACACCCAGCCACCTGCTAACCATGAAGTCCCGATTTCTTTTACCACCACCTGGAGAATTTCAACGCGCCGATATTATCTGGTGAAAAGATGGCGACGAGTTCAATATCTGGTTAACCAGTTCTGGTTATGTTGGCGCAAGGAATTTCTGGTTACGTTGCAAGAAAGACAGAAATGGACTAGCCCTCGCCGCAATATGCGAGTGGGAGACATCGTGTTAATGAAAGAAGACACCACACCAAGGAATTGTTGGCGAAAGGCTCGCGTGGATAAGACATACACCGACGAAGATGGACTCGTTCGTAAAGTAAGGCTTGTCGTTAGCGATCCATTACTTAATCAACAAGGGCAGAGAGTTCGAGCTACAACCGTCCTGGAACGGCCAAGCCAGAAGCTGGTACTACTTTTAGAGGTCGAAGATATAGAAGATCAAGATAAGTGATTCCCCGACGGAGAGCCATGATGAACAATTTCATTTAGTTTATTGTAAATTGTTGTGTAAGACAATTTAGGGGAGCCATGTAACTGCTGTTTTTCTATTTTGAGTCATTAGAACCCAGTGCCCTGGCTAGACGTTGGCGTCACTGGACGGGGGAGTGGGGCATGCGAGATACGTGTTTTTGTAATATAGTCTATCAGGTCTTTGTTTTAAAAGTCTCGTGAGAATTGCGAATTGTTCTATACATACTTCAGTGGATTGTGGTGGCACACACAAGGAGGACATTCGGTAGGCAATGGGCTTGTGTTTGTTCTGGTTTATTTTTATTTTATTCGTAACGTTTGTTACAACATTGGGTTTACTTTGTATATGTTATTTAGTTTTACGTCAAGTTTCTTGGGGCAATAAAAGACTGATCAATTTCAACTGCGTGGTCGATCTGTTGCGTTTGCTGCCAAGAGCTTGTCAGTTTTAGGAACGAATAATCCTGGCACATGCGGTGTGTCGCTATATTTCAAACTTATACGAGCTGGGAGTTACACTGGGTCTTTTTCTCCGGTGCTACCGGCGGACAAAGAACCTAAAAATACAAATGCAATAATAGATTTTCTCAAATTTCCTCAGCGTGTGTTCAGTTGTTTATTACTTTTTACTTTATAATATCAGTTACCTAATAAATCTGTAATAAATGGTATGAGAATACTGTTTTGTCAATTTGATACTATATAGCGCGAAAATTAGCATAAATATATCTAGTACCTGGAGGTGGCGGTAATATCAGTTTTCCGTTGGAAAATATGGTAACATATTTATCAAATATGGACCAATATTCGGCCACAATAATTGTCGACATGAAAATCGATAGAAGTTGGATAAGTAATATTGGTAAGTTGGAAGGAACGCGATATAAAGAAACGACAGACGATTACAGCGTTTAGAAGATACATCGCTGTCCATTCTTTATATACGTAAACAACTGAACACAGTGACACGCTGAGGAAATTTAAGATAATCTATTATTGCATTTATATTTTTATTTTAGGTTCTTTGTCCCTCGGTAACAAAACTGGAGAAAAAGTCCCAGGCAAAATTAAAGCCGGAACAAAAGCCCGCGACAAAAGTTTACTCTCGCCATTTTAGTAGTCGCTACTCGCGCCATTTGCTCGCGACTCGCGCCATTTATTCGCGACTCGCGAGGAGCGCCAAGTAGATTATCTCCGCAAATGGCGTCACCTTGCCTTTTTACCAAAGCCGAGTCGTCACATTGTTGCGACATGGAATAGTGTGAAATTGCTCAACCATAACAGCTACGCCGACGTCAAACTTTTTAACGTTTACCTGACGCACTAACTGATCAAGCTTCACAGTTTCATTTCAAAGAAATAAAAACTGTTTAAGTGTTTTTAAAAACTCGCCAGATGGTATTCTCAAACTGTTGAATCGAACATTAATTTCTTTTAGTATATAGTGCATCAACCTCGTCCCCAGGGCATTTTGCCTCCACGTTGGGAAGTCGGCGAAAATGGCCCTGGCATCGGCTGGTCACGTGACACCCAGAATTTTGGGGTGTTTTGGCAAGAAAATTTATGCGGTCTTTGTGTTTCGTTTTTGTATAATACGTATACATGAATAATAAATAAGAAATATTTAACGCTCTGCCGAATCACTCATGTGAACCTTTATCATAAATGCAACTGGCTCTAGCATTATTCATCATGATTCTCCCCACGATTATCCAGGATACATTTAAATGTCGGGAAGAAACATATATCTAATGCTGTTCTTGACTTTAACCAAAGCTATCGTTACAATTCTTTGGATGAACTTCGCAGAGTGGATTTAAATACACTGTATCTGAATTACACTGTATCTGAATTAATCAAGTTTTTAAACCGGCCAATCCGATTATAGAATCGACCAGCCGATGCCAGGGCCATTTTCGCCGACTCCCAACGTGGAGGCAAAATGCCCTGGGGACGAGGTTGATAGTGCATGTCTTGTTATTATTTTATCAAAAGATAAATTAACCCCCCACCCCCTCCTCGTGCAATTGTTCAAACAACACTGGCATAAGCATAAAGTATTATATATATTAAAATGTTTCATTGTTTAATAGTGGCAGATGCAACCTGCAAAAATTGCATTTGTCCGCGTTTTACCCTCATATGAGGGCCCTAGGGAAGATAAGCTAAGGCTTACTATGTTTAAAACCCTCATGAAATAAAGATTATTATTATTATTATTATTACCCTCATATCTGCAGTATATTCGGCAGTATATCTAACCTTACCATATTTCGATTGTTGTTTCTACACTGCCTTACGCAGCGCGCTATTTTTTTTACCCGCATATACGCGTTTTACCCTCTTATCCGCGTTTTACCTTCATATCCGGGTTTTACCCTCGTATCCGCGTTTTATCCTCATCCGGATCCGTCCGTCCGTCCGTCCGTCCGTCCGTCCGTCCGTCCGTCCGTCCGTCCGTCCGTCCGACGTCCGTCCGTCTGCATCCGCGTTTTAACCTAACCCCACTCGGAAGAGCGTTTCGTCAGAGTATCCAAATGGCCTCAAAGTTTATTCAACACTTCAGCTTCGCCTCGGTTTTCAACAAACAATCTTCGTGTTAACACTCCTCGCTGTGTATGATATATATTATTTGAATCGCATGCAACGTACTTTTCACCAAATTAATATGTTTGGATATTCATGCCGAAGTTTACAAGTTTATTGGGAAGTTTCTAAGTTTGTTTTGAACTACGCATTTGAACGAACTTCTAAACATTTTGCAATTGGGAATAACCGATAATTATGTTGCAAATCAAATGACCGGCGTAACCGGCATTCGTATTACCGTAGAATCCCGAAAGTAGCGCCCCCTTCAGTTTCGGTTTTAACCGCTGTTGGGGGCCGCGGCTACTTTCGGAGGGCCGCTACTCATGGGGGACCGCTACTTTCGGGTGGTAAAAAACGTTAACATACTGTGGGAATATTCTTCTTTGTTCCTTCCGATTTACCACATTTAATATGCTTTAGTTTTTCCTTATGCCACGTTGATAGTTGAAACCTAACACTTTCGAGTTAATCAAGCGATGACTTGGGGGCCGCTACTTACGGGGGGCCGCTACTTTCGGAAATTTTGTAGACATCTCAAATTTGTTGTTACTTTCGCGGGGCCGCTACTTTCGGGGTGGGTGGGTGAGGGGGGGTGGGGTGGGGGGGCGCTACTTTCGGGATTCTACGGTACTGTTTTATAACTGTCATATCAGTTTCCAAGAAATTCTTTCCGTACATAATCCTCATGACCACTTCCGGCTGCACTTTCGCGCATGCCCAATCAAATGTTGTTCGGTTGTCTGCTCAAGCCCGACATCCGGTGAAGAAAGCAGAATTTGAAGTTGGTCGAAAAAGTCATGGCTTAATGAACAAACTCTCAAAGACATCTCCCATATTAAATGGCAGTGGCTTTGCAGAGTAATTCCACCTACAAGATAGTCTCCCAGGATGAATCCCAAACTGGGAAATCCGTGTTTCTCGTTAAACTCACCGACTCTTGCCTGAAGAGCCTCGAACAACACAAGCATCAGACAGCCGAGGTAGGTTCGCGAAAAACCTCTTTTCTAAAGCTGACTTTGAATGAAATAATACGTTTTATGAACAGAGAATGATTTATCACCGAACTAACCGTTCTTCTGTTCAATTTCAGCTCTCGAAGTCCGGTTCTCCGAGCAAGCCTTCGATTCGATTCAAGGCCAATGGCAAGTCTGGGGTAAGCTTTTGTGGACTTCCACTCTTTTGTTTATTTTCTATTTATCTCACCGTTTCTTAACAAACTGTTACCAGCAGAAAATTAATTCTTCTGTATAAACCAGAGTAGTTAATACTGGCTGGGGAGTACTTGTTCAAATGTTCAAATTGTACGGCGCCAAACCGAAATTTGGTCGCTCAGTTTCAGTCCGAATATTATCTTGAATTTATACGAACATCGAACACTTCAAAACAAGTTCAAAAATCTTCAAAAGGTTTACATTATCCCGAATGTTGTATATTCCTACCCGTTTGATTTTGTTTTACTAGGTCAATGGGTTTATGAATAGAGGCGAAGAGATTCATTTGTTATTTGTAATCTTAATAGACGACCATTTAGAATTTCCTTTATTCAAATCTATATTGTCTTCCAAATTACCCCATTTCTCGTTTGCTATTCAATTCCTCCAAACCCCTTGGTTTTGTTCTCGTTGGCGTCTAATGTGTTTCCTCAGAATCTGAAACTGCTTTGATTTATCACCTAGGTATGCCATTGCTGATTTTCAGTGTTTTATGCGTAGGACAGTGGAATATTATTTTGTACAATAACAGACTTAAGCAATTAATATAGCCTTCTGTTATTGAACGAACGGCTTCGTGTCTGCTTTGAAAGACGAGCGGCTTGATGCACTCAAAAAGCCATTATTTTATTAGCAGTGAATGTTCCCAATGGCGTTTGAGTGCTTGAACTATATCCTGTACCTCAATGTTCTTGTTTTCTAAGATCTTTGTTGATATAAACATTCAAAGTGATCTGCCCAGTAATTTCTTGGTTGGGCAAAAAATATGGTATGAGTTACTGTCCCATATTGCAAAATGACAATGCTGCCAGTGAGATAAAGAATGGACATTTCAAATTAAGAAGAGTGTCTTGTTTTTTTCTTTTCAGCTGAAGTAAGTTTGTGTTGTTGTAATATGATACTATTGGACTGTACAGCTTGAATGTACACAAAACGTTTAATTATAAAATAAACCACCTAGCCACATAGTTTGAAGTTTCAGGAATTAGTATTTGGTGGTTGAAAAAGGCATCAATTAAAAGCGAGTATATATAATTATATAGATCTATGTATATTTATGCATCAGTTCGGTATCTGTTAGATCAAATGATATTATAATTGGACCAAGGCTAGACTATAAATGTAAGGTGACTGTATGATCATATCTAAGTAGAGTGTTGTGAAGACAGATGGTGTGATATGATCTATAGAAAATTCTCAAAGTGATAATCTGTCAAGATTTTTTGCCTTGTTTATCAGAACAACTTTAGAATGTATTGAGGTATTCATTTTTGAAGCCAGTCATTTAACTTAGCTAGAAATACATTTAAATAAGGGTGCTTTAAAATATAAATAATAGAGTTGAAGATTTATATTGTATGAACTTGTTGTTTGTTATTGTTAAGATTGAAGGAGGCAATTACAAACCTATGAGGTGATCAACTTTCTGTTTAACAAACAAGACATTAAGCTCCGTGCATATGTACTCTTAGAAAGGCATGTTTGACATCATTTGAACATGAAAGAAGTTGAGTAGAGGCACGAGACGATAGCTGAGTGCCTTTACACTTCTTTCATGTTCAAATGACATTAAATGTACCTTTATAAGAGTACATATGCACACGAGCAGTATGTTTTATTTCTTTTGTAAAATAATAATAAGAAAAGTCAAGCTAAAAGTAAGGTATATAGTATTGGAATTTGGTGGGCTTTTCTGGCCAGTTGATGCCGTTTTACGTCATTCATGATCTATGCTCTCTTATAAATGCATGAAACCAAACCAATCAGATTGTGCGTAGAGGGCCCCTGCCCTTATTTTATAAAATTCAATAAAACGATAACTGAGATATGCAAATGTGGAAAGCAAGAAAAATGGCTGGGTATTTTAAAGTTATATGTTTGTTTAACCATTTCTGCCCAAGTTGGCCAAAATCAACCCCTTCATTGTTTTACTGTGTTGAATGCCAGATGATTCTACTTGTCAAAGAGAGAACCCTCAGACACCTTAGATAGCTATGGGTTAACAAGTGATTAATTAGCCCATTTCTGCATTTCTGCCAATGAAAGAACTCTCCAAAGTCTTAATTAAGTAGTCTCAGTAGTGCGACCCTTCCAAAATAGCCCAAGTGTTTACATAGAGTAGGTACTGTAGTAGCTAATTCTTCCAGTAGGATCACCCTCTCTCAGTCTCTCAGTATGTCCATTTAGCTGCCTTTGGTTTGCAGGTTGTTTGTGGGTTCAAAATAGCAGCTGTCAGCTTGTTGTTTTTTGTCTATTCATTCAAGTTATTTTTTGCATGTGACAGGCTACAGAGATTATCTAAGGAAGCACCTATATAAATACAAAGAAATGTTGATTTGAATCGTACAAGTACAAGTACAAGTACATGATTGTATATATAACTGTCCTTGGCACTTGTGTGTACTGTACACACATGTTTTCAAAACATGTTTTCTGTCAACATGAAATTTAAATGTTTACCTTGGAAATCTAGATCAAGTTTTCATTCATTACCCCCAAACCAACAAACCACTGTCATGATAGCAGCCTTAGAGACTGTTTACTGACTACCATTATATACATTTTATGGAAGTTTGTTAGCCTGGTAAGTGAGCTGGCTTACTTTCAAAGACTAATTAGTGAGACTCACAAAAGTTCATGCCCAAAATCTTCCATACTGTATGTAATCTGCAATTCATTGGCCCATGATTTGGTAATACGTAAAGAATTTGTTACTGAAAAAACTAGGTTTGTGTCAGTGGTACAGTACTTATACAATACAGCTATGTGATGTTGTCAGCTACTGTAGCATTCTCTCGGTGCGACAATCGCAGTTGCTACTTGGTGGGATATTGGTAATTGCCAGTGCACCAAGCTATGCATCAATTCTGGATGTGGCTTGGTGGTTTAGGTAATTTGTTGTGTGTCCCCTGATGGGTTTGGGTCCCAGTACCCTCTTGGTGTGTCAATCTCAGATGTTGCATGGTGTTCCACTGTTCTGGTGTACGTCCCACCACTCTCTTGGTGTGTCAATTCTAAATGCTGCATGGTGGGTTTGGGTAGCTTCCAACACCCTCTTACTATGCTAATTCCAGATGCTGCTTGATACGTTAAGTAGGTCCCAACATCCCCTTAGTGTGTTAATTTGAAATGCTGCATGGTGGGCTCTTGAATTTGAGCATCCCTTTTGGTTTAATTTGGAACCTTTCAGAAGCACCCCTCTGTTTGTCAATCCAGATGTTGCTCTGACAGCTAGTTTGGTAGCTTTCAGCTCCCTCTCTGTGTATCAATCCCAGATGCTACTCTGACAGTGAGTTTGGTAGCTTAAGTTAGTGCACCCCTCTGTTTGTCAATCCAGATGTTGCTCTGACAGCTAGTTTGGTAGCTTTCAGCTCCCTCTCTGTGTATCAATCCCAGATGCTACTCTGACAGTGAGTTTGGTAGCTTTTAGTGCACCCCTCTGTTTGTCAATCCTTGATGCTGCTCTGACAGTGAGTTTGGTAGCTTTCAGCATCCCCTCTGTGCATCAATCTCAGATGCTGCTCTGACAGCAGGTTTGGTAGCTTTTAGCTCTGTCCCCTCTGTGTGTCAATCCCAGATGCTGCTCTGACAGCAGGTTTGGTAGCTTTTAGCTCCTTCCCCTCTGTGTGTCAATCCCAGATGCTGCTCTGACAGCAGGTTTGGTAGCTTTTAGCTCCTCCCCCTCTGTATGTCAATCTAAGACGCTGCTCTGACAGCGGGTTTGGTAGCTTTTAGTACCCCCTCTGTGCATCAATCCTAGATGCTATACTTTGACAGTGGGGTTGTTACTTTCAGCACCCCCTCTGTGCATCAATGCCAGATGCTGCTCTGACAGTGGGTTTGGTAGCTTTTAGCTCCTATGGCAATATCAGATGCTGCTTGGAGAGCGGGTTCGGTAGCTTTCATGCAGCACCCCCTCTATACATCAATCTCCTAGAAGCACACCCTCTGTGCATCAATCCCAGATGCTGTTTAGTTGGTTTGGAGAGTTTGCAGCATCCCTTTAGTGTATACCTTCCTGCAAGTATGTTTGTTATAAAATCCCACTTAGGTCAGATTGCTGTAACAGCCTCATCTTCGGCAACTTATCAAGAATTGGAAATTGGGGAGGGGGAGGACTGAGGGTTATACACGCGCTAGTTTCCTGGCTGTTAATTCCAAGCTTTACTCGAGAGAGAAATTTATACTTAAATAATTTTATAAATAAATAATTTTCTTAAAACTTACAAGAAATGGTTGTGGAGAAGGCAGGTGATGTGAGGCTTTGTTTTCCGGCATGGCTGAAACGTATGACTCAAAAGGACTCTCCTAGTCTTTTCCAAATTATGTCGTCAAATTTGCTTTTTCAAATACGCCGTCAATTAGCTTCAGTGACTTTCAATATTTTTGCAATTTTATAGATAACCTAACCACAACAAAAACCCTAACACTAGTCAGAATTCTAGTCAAAATTTTTTTTTTGAAAACAAATTTGATGGCATATTAGGGAGAAGCCGCGAAAGGACTGCAAGAGTACTTTTGAGTCATCCCTTTTAGCCAGTCGACCTTTGTTTTGCACCACGTGGGGAGCGGGGGAAAAGTCTGGGATACGAGGTTGCTACCAAACGTCTGTTAAAGTACGTACGCATGTGATCGATTCGTACGTACAGCATCGACAAATGCTCTTTTTCCGCAGGCTCTCTTCATTCCGTCAAAGAGTGGCGTGGATAAAGATGGGACAACATTCAACTTTAGCGGCGGTAGTTTGTTTAACAAGACTAGTACTGTTGGCTTAGATTGTTTTCAAGAGTCGAAAGCAGATATGGACTTGATACTGCTTGGTAACATTACGGAGAAAATAACTGTAAGTGCGAACAACGACAGTTACGAAGCAACGCGAAACAGGATGGCTGAAGCGGAAAACAAGCGGAAAGGAAACAGGTAAACTTTTAAATCACCGGAATTGATCATTCAGGACGCGTAACACGCCGTTCGTTCGTTCGTTCGTTCGTTCGTTCGTTCGTTCGTTCGTTCGTTCGTTCGTTCGTTCGTTCGTTCGTTCGTTCGTTCGTTCGTTCGTTCGTTCGTTCGTTCGTTCGTTCGTTCGTTCGTTCGTTCGTTCGTTCGTTCGTTCGTTCGTTCGTTCGTTCGTTCGTTCGTTCGTTCGTTCGTTCGTTCGTTCGTTCGTTCGTTCGTTCGTTCGTTCGTTCGTTCGTTCGTTCGTTCGTTCGTTCGTTCGTTCGTTCGTTCGTTCGTTCGTTCGTTCGTTCGTTCGTTCGTTCGTTCGTTCGTTCGTTCGTTCGTTCGTTCGTTCGTTCGTTCGTTCGTTCGTTCGTTCGTTCGTTCGTTCGTTCGTTCGTTCGTTCGTTCGTTCGTTCGTTCGTTCGTTCGTTCGTTCGTTCGTTCGTTCGTTCGTTCGTTCGTTCGTTCGTTCGTTCGTTCGTTCGTTCGTTCGTTCGTTCGTTCGTTCGTTCGTTCGTTCGTTCGTTCGTTAAAAGCCATTATTATATGACTATTTTCGTGAGCGTTCTGGAACGTGAAGTCCAATAATTTGATTGGTTGCTGAGCGGTCTGGAATCTGCCATTCCATACCGCTGAGAGAATTTTATAAACAAAATGAAAGCCATGTCAGTATATGCAACAAGATGTATAATAATTTCATTGTTGAAATACATCATGCAGGTATGTTGCTATAGTTTAAGTTTCCATGCTATGTACAACTTTTTTAAATGTTCAAAATGTTCGTAGCAATGTTCGTAATAATATAACATTTACAAATATTATAGAATTTCAAATGGTTTTTTTTATTCAACTACGTAACGTACATCCTTGAGCGATATGTCGAACAAAAGCAATTGAAAAATGCTATTTGGGGTAGAAGTTGAGAATTCTAGCTAAACGGAAAGTATTTTAAAAATGCGAAACATATGCCATTTTGGTTAGTTCGCAAGAAATTAGATGGTGGCGAATACGAGCCTGGCACTTTCTCAGATCTTCACAGAACGTTTACAACATTTGTAGTCATATAATAAACTACTTATTGACCTCGCTTGTTAGGCCTGTACTAGTGAAATATCGGACCTCCGTTTTCTGCACGGACCTCGCTTCGCTGCGCTCGCTCGGTCCGTACTAAAAATGTCGGTCCAATATTTCACTAGGACAGACCTCACGCTCGGTCAAGAAGTA
Organism: Corallium rubrum; assembly: GCA_964035015.1. Taxonomy (NCBI): domain Eukaryota; kingdom Metazoa; phylum Cnidaria; class Anthozoa; order Scleralcyonacea; family Coralliidae; genus Corallium; species Corallium rubrum. The sequence continues at coordinate 13,004,234 of OZ036000.1, read as the reverse complement.
GTAATTAGTTGTCACTTTCTTATCTTGAAGATAAAGGCATCTTCTTTCGTGTTTCAAGTCAAATGCAGCAAATTTAGCGCAACAGAAAGACGTATGTTGTTTACCGGCCTCCACCTATATTAAATGTTGCCACAGATAGTTTGATAGTTTGTGTGCTTTGGGTTTTTTTGCCCAGTTGTACGTATACAAGAATTGCATGTGGTATATCTGCGTGGTGTAATGTAACAGACGTTTGATAGACGTTCGTCAAGCTCAATTATATTATGATATGTGAGCTTGACGAACGTCCAGCAAACGATAGTATATGTATAGGTGAATCATTACAACCTTATTGAGAAGTAAGGTCAGGAGATTCCAAACACTCGAAAACAATAAAAACCTCGGTGTGTGTGTTTGGAACAGGGCTTGTTTAGGCTAAATTTGGCGTAGTGTAACTGGAATCGAGCTCGCTTAGAATATTTTGAATTCTTGTAGTATAATGTTGACTAATATATTATACCTAACAGTTAAGCGGTTATACCAGACGTGGGAAGTTTCGCTAGCGTACGTCACCTATGTCACCGGGGTATTCGAAACTCGAATACCTGCTCAACTACGTCAATCTTTTCGCCTAGAGTAATTTTTTGTGAAATACAAAATTTAGCCCGAAAATTATGAAAAAATGTGTAATAATTATACAATGTTCGGTATAATATATCATTTATAGACCCTTCGCTTGGAATGTTCCACAGAAAATTACCCCTCGGGTTATTTCATCCATCGGGGTAAATTTTTGTTGAATACCCATCGCTCCAGGTCTATAACTGATAATAATCCTCCCTGTGTGACGTTATTGTGTAAACGATAAGCTTTATAAAAAGAAATATTTGTTGGTTTTTTTAGGAAAACTTGTTAATTTGTTTGGACTCTTTGAATACGGCGCATTCTTGAGATAAAAATGACACTGGATTCTGTTTATTTTACTGATAAGCCGTAAAGGTTAAATGAAGTTACTTTTTATCTCGTCTCAGAACGTGTCAGACTTTATGCGCAGTAGAATTTCCAAACTGCTCTGTTCAACTGTTCGTTAGAAGCCTTATTTTACAAAAGGCTGAATTCGTGTTGTTTGTTTCTTTTGTAGTGCAAAGGTCATCGACTTGAAAGTTGACGGTAAGACTTTTTGCTATACGTTTTTGCGAACTTCACTGTAAAAACTGACTGGTTAAAACATTTAACCAATTTTTTGGGTTGCAACCGTTATTAAATGGTTATTTTAACCAATTAATAATTGGTTAGGTAATCATAACCATATTGAAATTGGTCAAAATGACCATTTATGAATTGGTTATAGTTTGCGCAACCATTGTGAAATGGTTATTTTAACCAAATGGTAATTGGTTACTTCTTTATTGCCAATGTAAATTGGTCATTAAGACCAATTATAATTGGGCGTGTAAAATGGTCATTGCGACCAATATGAAATTGTCATTCGCAAATATTCTAAAATGCTTATTTTAACCGATTATCAATCGGTTACCCTGCTACAACCAATGTAAATTGGTTATTGTGACTACTTATCAATTGGTTCTGTAAAATGGTCATTATCACCAATTATTAATTGGTTATTTGAAGCGTCATGAAATAATAATATAATCATATAAAAACTAGGAGAGCGATTCTGACCACGAGAGCAAGGTGGAGTCGTCAGTTCAGAGTCGTTTCGGTCCTTTCTGAAGAGCCGAAAAGGCCTGCCAGAAATTATACTTCACAGTAACTTATTTCGGCTATATATACACGATGTGAATTGAAATCTCAGCTTGAGTCGGTAGACGAGGATTAATCGAAATATTTTGTTTTAAGCATTGTTATTCATCAAGCCAAATTTACACGGAGCGAACTTATCGCATATCGGGTTGCGGTCGTGATCGAGTTATTGCTAATTGAATAAATCGAGTGGTTACACGACAAAAACCATTGCGAGCGCGATAGCTCTCGATTGGCATCCGAATAATGTGGCTTCACGTATTAAAAGACGTGTAAAATCGGACTATACAGTTGATTCTTAACAAGCTGGCACCGGCATCTTACTTAAAGCCAAGCATTTACTGTTTACACGAATAAAGTTAATAAAATGCATGCATCACACAAATCGGCACCTATGGGACAGGTTGCTTGAATCGAAATTCGATTACTACCGAAGAGGAGTGTTACGAAATAAATAAAGCGTAAAGTTAGTGTAGCACCAAGGTTCAAAATATCAAACGTTCATCAAGCTTGAATATCAAGCGGATCAATTGCTTCAATATTCAACCAATCACGGGAGACTATTAATTAATGCTCGATTGAGCAGGAGTGTCTTCGCATAGGTCTGCGGCATGATTAGCCAATTAGCACTTAGCAGCCTCGAATTTTTTTGATCCTCTTAATTATTCAAATTTATTCAAATTACGCTCGCTGCTCGCATTAAAGCTTTGAAAGCGTTGTCGACACGAGGAGAGTTAAGGAATGGTAAATATCAACAACACAAATTTCACCGAAGAAAGACTGTTCTTCGACTTCGTTTGCTGAATACCTCGGACAGACTAGAAACGGAACACTTTCCAGCGAGGAAGATCGCGACAATGTCCAGGAACTTCTACAACGGAATTCTTCCCACCGATTAGGCAAAATCTATTTGCGTTGCTGGGCTTTGGAACTCCAAAGGAATCACACGCATAAAGGACGATTACTATATTATATTCGAATACGAGATCATAACACCACTTCTTGTGACAATTGTGTCAGCAGACGTGATAATGAAGAAGAGCAAGGCCGCGAGCACCCACGAGTGTTCAGTATTATTCCGGTTGGTGTTGTGAATTGACTTGCTAAATGTTAATGACTATAGTGCTTTATTTGTATATGTCTGCATTTTATGTCTTCAATGCAGAGTATCCTGAAGCAGGTGGCGGACAAAGCAAGAATATATTTTTGTTCCTGGAGCACTTGCTAACTTCCCAAGGAAAACCTATCATGCCAGTGGGAGTAGAAACTTTTTAAGTATATTCTGCAATAGGACTATTGCATGTTAAGATATTTATTTTTGTTTTCCCCGAGCCCGGTGAGGGTGCTAATCTCGACACGCGTGGAGTTCATTTTACACGCCTGTAGAAAAAACGGGGGAGACGAAACCTGGGAAATAGTTTATATATATATATATATATATATACGTATGGGTTTTGGTCTACGAAACGCAAAGAGTGCTCGATAACATATAGAGCAAATATAGATTTTCGCTTATCAAAAGTCTGCAGTCTTACCTCAAAAGAATAGAAATAGATGAAACAGCCTATTTTGATATATATATATATATATATATATATATATATATGGTACGGTGCCACGCGGTAAGAATTGTTGGGCACTGGTGTCTAGTGATAAAGAAAACTATGAACTCTCAAGCAAATAGTATTTTGCTTTCGTTTATTTAAACGAAACGAAATGGAGCACGAAGAAAAGAAGGATACACACAACCCGTTTAATATATCTTGAAGAGAAACCAGAGAACTTGAAGAAACCAAACGCCGTATAGTAAACAAAAACTCGATCTGAATTGCAGTGTTTGTAGTAACTCCATGGTTAAAAGTTAACGGTATAGGATTCTTGTTGTTTTCATGTTTTCGCTTATTAAACTAAACAATATACAGCTTCACGTTTTCGTGCTTTCCCTTTGCTCGTCCAAACCATAAATCAGCTTAACTAAAGCTAACTTAAAAGTAAAACACTACCTTTATATAAAGCTTAAATGTATACGTAATGTTTTTCATTGGCATTGCATGCACCTTTTATTATTAAATACTCAAGGGCTTTGGCGATTTTTTTGGCTGTATATCCAAATTTTCGACTGAAAGGTTGTCTGTTTAATACTTCTTTCTAGAATCCGATTCTACCGAATTGTTTTTATCTCGGACTCTATTATCACTGTAATTTTTGAACTGTTGACTTTTAATTCTGCCTTTGCAAAACATGTATGCATAGGGAAGCCATTTAAAGCTTGTTAAAAATAATCCCTTTTGAAACCTCCTAAAAACATATTTTGTACAACCAGAATTTAATAATGAAATCTAAGTTTTGCTTTGATATGTTAAATCAGTTTAGTCATCTTATCCATAAATTATAGGATTATCATTTGTTTTTATATCTGTTTGTTTTTATATTGGCTGTACATCAGTGCTTATTTTAATCAGGGTGGGTGGGTGGGTGGTTAATAAAAGCGGGGCGAGGGGTTCTTGCATTCATGTATTTCTAGTACATCAATTAAATTATTCGCATATGTTTCATGTATAATGTAGCTTTTGTCACATATAGACTAGTGTATTCAACAAACTTAAGAACTTGTTGAAGCCACTAATTTAATTTTTAATCAATCTTAAATTGGTTGAATCTACCGTTTTAATTGTAACCAATCTTAAATTGGTTGAAACAACAACTTTCGACCAATTCTAATGGTTGTCTCAGTTGCATTCGTTTGACCAATGCTTATTGGTGGTAAGACCAATAGATATTGGTTATTTGGTTAAAATGACCAATGCGTATTATTATTATTATTATTGTTATTATTATTATTATTATTATTATTATTATTATTATTATTATTATTATTATTATTATTATTATTATATAGAGCCCATCCATTTTCTATGGGCCAAAACCTCAAGATACCAAAGTTTGTTATCTTTTGTTGAAGTCTACTCTACTTGCACCACCCCAGACATCACTTTCCTTAAAATGGATTCACTCTCCATTAATATGGTCTTTTGCATTTCTTTTAGTACCCACTTCTGTCGGGATTTCTCTTTTATCATCTTCTCTATCTGTTCTTCCAATTTCTCCAACCCTCCTCCTAAGCATCCAGCTACCAAAGGTACTACTTCAACCAAAAAGCCTGGACGCCTCTCGCGGATTTCAAATGCCAGCTGTTGGTATTTTTGCAATTTGTCCCTCCGTTTTTCTGCAATGTTCGCCTCTGCAGGACATGCCATGTCTACTATCCAAATTTTACCTTCCTCGATGTCTTCCAGAATCAGATCAGGTCTTCTTGCTGTTGTTGTCTTTCTCATCTTGTATTCAAAGTCCAACACAAGCTTTTTACCCGGCTTTTCAATAACTGTTCCTTTCTTCTATGCTGTTTTGTACCACACTACACTCTCTTCAAGCAAACCTGCCTCTTTTCCCGATTCCGCAGCAAACACCATCAGCGCATTGTTATGCCTTCTCATGTACTCATTACCAGCAAGAACCTTACATCCAGCCAACACTAAATGATGTACGGTTTCTCTCCTATCAGAACACAATCTGCAATTCTCCTTTTCTCCATTCAAGTAAATCTCTCCTATCCCGAAACTAATTTCTTCTCCAACCATCTCCAGTGCATCTTCTGCTTCTCTCTTCATCGAACAATACTCATTTTTATGCTCCCGTCTCCTGACATATAACAAGCTATTCTGACCTTTGTTTCTTTGTACAGATCCCTCATACTCTTCACCCCTCTGCCCCCTTTGCCACGAGCCAGATATAACCTTTCACCGCTTGCTTGCCTCCCATGCATTTTTGTCTTTCTAAGTTCCCTCTTCGCAATCATGTCCATTTCAACCAAATCTTCCTTGCTCATTCTGCAAACATTCATCACATATCCTGCTACAGGTATTACTCTACAGTTCACAGCTCTAACCAGGTTCTTATCATAAAGCTCTAACTTCGTAAGACTTTCATCCTCTTTGTTATCTCCTTCACCACTCTTTCCATCACTTTATCTTTGTCCAATTTGTCAGCCTGTTCACATCCTAAGAACTTATATATCTCATTTGCATCCGGCTCAAGTGTATTCATTCGCTCCTCCAACACATCTAATCCTTCACCCTTCACCATTTTACATGTTCCATCACGATCTCTGCACACTTTGTTTCCCGATAGCACGCCCCTGTGTCATGGCTGGCCTATACGATCGCCTCATTGACAGCTTCTAAATGCTGTGGTTTTCTTGGTACACTTTGAGGTCATCTATAAATAAACTGTGTGTCCTTTTCACTATCCTGTCCCCAGGCATTCCCATCCTGTACCCCCTAGTTTCGCTTAGTAGCATGCCAATTGGCACCTCACTTAAGTAAAATCCAACAGGCGAGTAACTGTCTCCTTGTAAAAACCCGGTCCTATCCGAAATCCATTTGCTAGTCTTCTTCTGCCCATCTTTCCATACTTCCAATTTTGTTTGCCATTTCTTCATCAGTTCCTTATATCGCAGCTTATCCAGCCATTTCTCTTTTGCGTCTCTAAGCCTTGGTCTGTCACCTGCTGACATCCTATGTTTCGTTTTAGATCTTTCAAGATAACTTTCTCTTTTCTGGTAGGTTTTCTATGTCTTTTTCGTCTATAGAGCTCATTCCCAGTCCTAGCAATCAGCTGACGTAATTCTTTCATCTTATTCTTTAATTTCCTTTCGCGTCTATTACCCCCGCCTCTGTTGTTCTTTCGCTCTTTCTCTTTCACATTCATGACCATAGCTACTGCCTTTCCCATTGCATACACTGCATCAGTTATTACTGTTATTTCATCAACATTTTGCAGGTGTTTCTCCAGTATTCTATTCGAGCTTCGTTCCACTGGTGTCGTCATTTTCAATTTCGGAAGTTTTACTCTCGGCTCTATACTTATTGACGTCTTACCTATTTCATTCAGTTGTTTAAGAAATTCGCTTTCCAACTCAGCATCTTCCTCTTCTAAATTTATTATATAGTCTCTACTGGTGTTGTCTTCTTCTATTGCTGCACCTACCTCTTGGCGTTCCTCATTAAGACTCAAACCTTCATTTGCTCTCCTCTCCTCCTGAATAGTTACTTCCTCGTTTTGCAATTCCGTCGTTATCGGTTCTTCTACTGCTCTTTTTTTTACTAACAGCAGATTGGTAATCTCTGTCTCCTTTTTAAATCTGGCCGCACTATCCCTCAATGTTTGTGGATTTACCCTGCTATATTCAGTAAATTCTTCATCCCATCTTTCTTGCAGTCTCTTCATAAAGCCTCACCTCTTTCCCTTTCCTCTGTATCGATCTCTACTAGTCTTACTTTCATTACCGTTGACCATTTCATGTTATCTGTTTGCAGTACCTCTGCATGTTGCTCTGTTATAAAAAATCATAGTTTCTGCGTTCTGCTTGTTCAATTCTTCTCTCTGCGATATACTTCTCATTATGTTCGGCTCGTTCTTGAATCTAATAGCATTATCCCTCAAGTTTTGCTTAGTAATTGCCTTCCTTCCAGAAAATTCAGTATCCCATCTTTGTTTGACCCGCCGCATAAAACCTCTTCCTCTCTCTCGTTCTTCTAGATCTATCTGTACTAAACTTCTCGCCATGGTACCATATAGAGTTGACACCACATCTTTCGGGTTCTTGTAAGTCAGCAGACCTTACATCTACCTCTGTTTGACTCGAAGTGCCCAACCATTCGTTATAAGTATGGTTTTGATTATTTTGATCAATATTATCCATATAGTTCAACATTTTAAGTATTCATGGGGATATTAAATTAGGCCATCCAACGGTGTCCGGTACAAAGGATAAGGCTTTTACTCCACAGAATTGCCAACACTTATCTTGGGTTGCGCCTATTTGACCCATATAGGTGGGTAGATAAGCTGCCAACCAGGCCAAGAGCCCTATCTACTCTGTTTTGCTGTCATCCCAGCGTGGGCGGCTCTGGGTTGCTAACGCTTGCCCAAGGTGCTACCCAAAACTCGTGGAAGACACAGTCCAACTGGTTCTACCCCACTGCCCTATTATTATTATTATTATTACTAGAAATACATAAATGCAACAACCCCTCGTCTGCTTTTGTATGCTTTTTGAAATGCACCCCACCTTCCAATTAAAATAAGCACTCCTGATATAACTCCTCAGGATAATTACAGAATTTATGATTAGGATGACTGAAATGAAAGTTGAACATATCAAAGGAAAACTTACAGATTTCATATTAAACTCTGGTTGTAAAAATATATTGTTTTTAGCCATTTAGGAAGTTTCCAAAGGAATTACTTTTATGTTTTGCAAAGGCAGGATTAAACGTTAACAGCTTAAAAACTACATTTATAATAGGAGATAAAAACAACAGACAACCTATAAATTTCAGTCTGTATAATACAGGACAAAAGAAAATGGACAAAGCCTATGAGTATTTGTGATAAGTGCTTGCAATTAAGTCAATGAAAAACATCACGTCCACAGTAGCAAAGGGAAAGCATCAAAGCACGAAAACGTGAAGCTGTATACTGCTTAATGGTAAAGCAAAAACTCGAAAACAACATATTATTAAAGTAACTGACGAGTGCCTAAAGGGTTCTATTTAAAAGTCTTGCCGTTTTTGGCGTTTACAGAATATATTAATGAATAAATGCTGATTACAATCAGCAAAATAAATAAATACAAATGCCCTACCATCAGTTTTTGTTTACCATACGGCGTTTGGTTTCTTCAGGTTTTCTGGTTTCTCTTCAAGTTATATTAAACCGGCTGTTTGTATCCTTCTTTTATTCGTTGTTCCGCTTTCCGTTTAAAACGAAAGCATTTGAAACCATTTTGTTTCGAAAAATATGGAAATAACTATAAGTTTGCTTCAAAGCTAGTCACCAGTGCCCAATTATTTTTACCGCGTGACACTCTACGACGTATATATATAAACTATTTCCAGCTTTTTTTACACGCGTGTAAAGTGGACTCCACGCATGTCGAGATTAGCATCCTCACCTGGCTCCGGGCCTTCGGCCCTACGCCCGGGCTCGGGGATTATATATATATATATATATATATATATATATATATATATATATATATATATATATATATATATATATATATATATATATATATATATATATTTTTATTTATTTATTTGTTAAAACTGAATATACATTGCTACTTCAAGTTTCATGCCCGTAGGCAATCTTCAATAAATATCTGCTCTACCAAAAACTATTGAGCACTCTTCGAGCTATACGCAACAAAATCTGGTTTATCTGGTTTTCCTATATATATATATATATATATATATATATATATATATATATATATATATATATATATATATATATATATATATATATATATATATATATATATATATATATATATATATATATATATACCAGGGTTAAGTCACGTTGGCCTGAAAAACAGAGAAAAAAATCTTCTCGACGTTTCGAGCGAAGGCCCTTCGTCAGGAGAAATTAGTAAACAACTCACATGTGGTCACGCGTATTTATAGCAGAGCTACAATGGGAATCACGTGAACACATGTAAGCCAATAAAAACAAAGTAAACAAATAAATTAATATGTAATTTTAGCCTGTGTGTAGGTGCTGACCCAATTTGTGGGTCAGCTACCTGCAAATAGGCAAAGAAACAGGTTATAAATTACTATTTAAATCATCAGAAAAAGGTTGAGGAAAAGGTGTGGAATATGGTGGTGGAGTGAGCTAAATGAAAGACAATCGCTCATTGAGACCGTGAGGGTGAATGGTACCAAGTTTGTAAATGAAACGCATTTCTTGTTTACGACGAGTATCGTTACAACCTGTAATGGGCTGAATGGCACAGATTTTCATGTTGGAAAAGGAGTGGTTGGCACTGTTGATGGGACATTTACTGCAAGAGATACAGTAAATGAGGTTGGAGGAAGTGCAAGTGAAACTGTGGGTTATGTTGAACCTACATTTTGGAGCCGAAATTGAAATTGAAGAGTCTAAATATTTACAGGTGTTGCACCTACCACGACAGCAAGAGCTGGTGCCAACATGTGATACCAAGACTTGCTGCAGTGAGCTGTGAACAACGTTTTCCCGGATGTTTTTACTATGCCGAAAAGATACTAGGGGTTTCTCAGAGAAAATGGAAGATGTTTCTGGGTCATTTTTGATGAGGTCGAAATTGCGGCTAATGATGTCCCTTACTTTGAAATTGAAGGGATGAAAAGTGAGAACTAGAGGTACTTTTTTATTAGAAATGGTAGCCAAAGGTTCGCTTAAGGTGTCTGAACGGGAAATGTTGGAGACCTTGTGTAAGGCAGTGTCTAAGAGGTGGGAAGGATAACCGCGATTAACAAAAAAGTTTCTCATTTCCAAACATTTGGCATTGAAATCGTCATCTTCACTGCAGAGGCTGCGAAGACGAAGAAATTGAGAGAAAGGAATGGAAGTTTTGGTGTGTTTAGGATGATGAGAGGTGGTGGGAGTTTTGGTGTGTTTAGGATGATGAGAGGTGGTGTTGACATCCCAACACAACACCACCATTCGATCCACCATCAACAACCTCATCACCACTGTGGAATTGCCTGATACAGCAAGCAATCTCCTAACCACCACTCCACGCACACCTGTCATGTACTTCCTTCCCAAAATTCACAAACCCAACAACCCAGGTAGACCTATAGTGTCTGCTTGTGGTTGCCCTACCCAAACCATTTCATCCTACCTTGACCACATCATGGCGCCCTTGGTTAAGAATTTACCTTCTTACATCAAGGACACCAAACATGCTCTGAAAATTTGTGACCACATTAGTTTTCAGGGTTCACATCATTTCATCTTCACCATGGATGTCAAATCACTCTACACTGTCATCCCGCATAACGATGGTCTTCAAGCACTTAAATATTTCTTTGATCAACGCACAACTCGGGAGCCATCGACCACTACTTTGTTACGCCTGGCCGAGTTAGTGCTCACCCTCAACAATTTTTCATTTGATGGTGAGCATTACCAACAAGTTAGTGGTGTAGCCATGGGTACCAAAATGGGCCCTAACTATGCCAACTTATTCGTTGGTTATGTGGAAAAACAAATCTTTGAACAATACACTGGTTTCCTACCTGACTACTATGGTCGGTTTATTGATGATTGCTTAGGCACTGCATCATGTTCGCGCGCTGACCTGGTTTGCTTCATTAACTATGCTAATGACTTCCACCCAGCACTCCAGTTCACATGGGAGATCAGTGAGACTAGTGTGTCGTTCTTAGATATTCTTGTCTCCATTAATGGTAATAAGCTGAGCACTTCTGTCTTTTACAAGACCACTGACTCTCATAGCTACCTCCTCTTCTCCTCTCATCATCCTAAACACACCAAAACTTCCATTCCTTTCTCTCAATTTCTTCGTCTTCGCCGCCTCTGCAGTGAAGATGACGATTTCAATGCCAAATGTTTGGAAATGAGAAACTTTTTTGTTAATCGCGGTTATCCTTCCCACCTCTTAGACACTGCCTTACACAAGGTCTCCAACATTTCCCGTTCAGACACCTTAAGCGAACCTTTGGCTACCATTTCTAATGAAAAAGTACCTCTAGTTCTCACTTTTCATCCCTTCAATTTCAAAGTAAGGGACATCATTAGCCGCAATTTCGACCTCATTAAAAATGACCCAGAAACATCTTCCATTTTCTCTGAGAAACCCCTAGTATCTTTTCGGCATAGCAAAAACATCCGGGAAAACGTTGTTCACAGCTCACTGCAGCAAGCCTTGGTATCACATGTTGGCACCAGCTCTTGCTGTCGTGGTAGGTGCAACACCTGTAAATATTTAGACTCCTCAATTTCAATTTCGGCTCCAAAATGTAGGTTCAACATAACCCACAGTTTCACTTGCACTTCCTCCAACCTCATTTACTGTATCTCTTGCAGTAAATGTCCCATGCTTTACATCGGAGAAACTGGAAGACGTTTAGGTGACAGGTTTGTTGAACACCTTCGTGATGTCAAAAACAATGTGCAAAACAAACCTGTTGCCAGACACTTCAACAGTGCCAACCACTCCTTTTCCAACATGAAAATCTGTGCCATTCAGCCCATTACAGGTTGTAACGATACTCGTCGTAAACAAGAAATGCGTCTCATTTACAAACTTGGTACCATTCACCCTCACGGCCTCAATGAGCGATTCTCTTTCATTTAGCTCACTCCACCACCATATTCCACACCTTTTCCTCAACCTTTTTCTGATGATTTAAATAGTAATTTATAACCTGTTTCTTTGCCTATTTGCAGGTAGCTGACCCACAAATTGGGTCAGCACCTGCACACAGGCTAAAATTACATATTAATTTATTTGTTTACTTTGTTTTTATTGGCTTACATGTGTTCACGTGATTCCCATTGTAGCTCTGCTATAAATACGCGTGACCACATGTGAGTTGTTTACTAATTTCTCCTGACGAAGGGCCTTCGCTCGAAACGTCGAGAAGATTTTTTTCTCTGTTTTTCAGGCCAACGTGACTTAACCCTGGTAATATTTGGATTTCAACCGTGGCCGACGCTGTCCTAGAAGCTTTTATATATATATATATATATATATATATATATATATATATATATATATATATATATATATATATATATATATATATAGTAAGACAAAAATACAAACTTGGGTTACTTCATTTGAACTTTAATCACTACAAATTTGTTTCGTATGGCAAGCGTTGCTCACCACACTCATCAGGTGATTATCGCGTCTGATGTTAATGCCTAGGAAACTTGAATATATTACACGGGTGACGTCATTGTAATAAAATGCGGTTTAAATTTACAGAGTTATGAATAATTAAATTAAAAATGTTGAATCTGATCGGTTATTTGTTACATAGCAAGTGCTTTTTTCTGTGTCTACATGTCGATATAAGTTCGTTTCTAGTGTTCAGTGAGCATAGTTCTGGATGGCAAATTATGATAAACTTTTCATGAAGGCATAGGTTGCATCTTTTTGTTTTGTTGGAATAGGGCCTGCATCGCTTATCGAAATAGTAGGCTCTTACCTACTATCGAAACTAACCCCAGAATACGGTAACAGCATCGGCCTATACAGAGATGACGGACTAGCCACCTTTAACAAAACGCCCAGAGAAATCGAGATCATCAAGAAACATATTTGCAGAACCTTCAGCGACCACAACCTGAAGATCACCATTGAAGCAAACAAGAAGTGTGTCAACTATCTAGACATAACCCTAGATTTAAAATCCGGAACCTACAAGCCATTCACCAAACCCGGAAACATCCCACAATACGTCAACAGCCACAGCAACCATCCGCCATCCGTTCTCCAAAGCATACCTGAAGCCATAAACAGAAGGCTATCTAACATCTCTTCTGACAAGCAGTCATTTGATTCAGCAATTTCCCCGTACCAAGAAGCCCTCAAAAGAAGCGGATACGACTACAACCTTAATTTCAGCCCACAGCCACCAAATCCAAAGCGCCCGAGAAGTAGAAACATAATATGGTTTAACCCGCCCTACAACGCCAACGTAGCCACCAACATCGGTCACAAATTTCTACGGACGGTAGACGAATGCTTCCCACAGAACCACCCTCTTCGCAAGATATTCAACAAGAACACCCTGAAGTTAAGTTATAGCTGCATGCCTAACATGAAAAACGTCATATCAACACACAACAAGTCCTTACTTAGTGAAGAATCATCCCAAACCGACCCAGCTTCAACTAAAGATTGTAACTGCCGCCGAAATGAAAACTGCCCACTCTCTGGGAAATGCCAAACTGTAGGAATCGTGTATCAAGCTACAGTAAAAAGAGAGGACAACGGAGATGAAAAAACCTACGTTGGACTCACAGAGGGTACATTCAAGACCAGATTTAACAACCACACCAGCTCCTTCAGAAATCAGCAACGCAAGCATGCTACTGAACTGAGTAAATACATTTGGACCCTAAAGGATTCAGATGTCCGATACTCAGTCAAATGGAAAATAATCAAGCGATGCAGGCCCTATTCCAACAAAACAAAAAGATGCAACCTATGCCTTCATGAAAAGTTTATCATAATTTGCCATCCAGAACTATGCTCACTGAACACTAGAAACGAACTTATATCGACATGTAGACACAGAAAAAAGCACTTGCTATGTAACAAATAACCGATCAGATTCAACATTTTTAATTTAATTATTCATAACTCTGTAAATTTAAACCGCATTTTATTACAATGACGTCACCCGTGTAATATATTCAAGTTTCCTAGGCATTAACATCAGACGCGATAATCACCTGATGAGTGTGGTGAGCAACGCTTGCCATACGAAACAAATTTGTAGTGATTAAAGTTCAAATGAAGTAACCCAAGTTTGTATTTTTGTCTTACTATTCCGCTCTACCTCGGTATTGAGCACTCTACTCATACGTTTTCGAACTTGCTACTTATCTATCTATCTATATATATATATATATATCTATATATATATATATATATATATATATATATATATGTGTATATATATGTATATGTATGTGTATGTGTATGTGTATGTGTATGTGTATGTGTATGTGTATGTGTATGTGTATGTGTATGTGTATGTGTGTGTGTGTGTGTGTGTGTGTGTGTGTGTGTGTGTGTGTGTGTGTGTGTGTGTGTGTGTGTGTGTGTGTGTGTATGTGTATGTGTATGTGTATGTGTATGTGTATGTGTATGTGTATGTGTATGTGTATGTGTATGTGTATGTGTATGTGTATGTGTATGTGTATGTGTATGTGTATGTGTATGTGTATGTGTATGTGTATGTGTATGTGTATGTGTATGTGTATGTGTATGTGTATGTGTATGTGTATGTGTATGTGTATGTGTATGTGTATGTGTATGTGTATGTGTATGTGTATGTGTATGTGTATGTGTATGTGTATGTGTATGTGTATGTGTATGTGTATGTGTATGTGTATGTGTATGTGTATGTGTATGTGTATGTGTATGTGTATGTGTATGTGTATGTGTATGTGTATGTGTATGTGTATGTGTATGTGTATGTGTATGTGTATGTGTATGTGTATGTGTATGTGTATGTGTATGTGTATGTGTATGTGTATGTGTATGTGTATGTGTATGTGTATGTGTATGTGTATGTGTATGTGTATGTGTATGTGTATGTGTATGTGTATGTGTATGTGTATGTGTATGTGTATGTGTATGTGTATGTGTATGTGTATGTGTATGTGTATGTGTATGTGTATGTGTATGTGTATGTGTATGTGTATGTGTATGTGTATGTGTATGTGTATGTGTATGTGTATGTGTATGTGTATGTGTATGTGTATGTGTATGTGTATGTGTATGTGTATGTGTATGTGTATGTGTATGTGTATGTGTATGTGTATGTGTATGTGTATGTGTATGTGTATGTGTATGTGTATGTGTATGTGTATGTGTATGTGTATGTGTATGTGTATGTGTATGTGTATGTGTATGTGTATGTGTATGTGTATGTGTATGTGTATGTGTATGTGTATGTGTATGTGTATGTGTATGTGTATGTGTATGTGTATGTGTATGTGTATGTGTATGTGTATGTGTATGTGTATGTGTATGTGTATGTGTATGTGTATGTGTATGTGTATGTGTATGTGTATGTGTATGTGTATGTGTATGTGTATGTGTATGTGTATGTGTATGTGTATGTGTATGTGTATGTGTATGTGTATGTGTATGTGTATGTGTATGTGTATGTGTATGTGTATGTGTATGTGTATGTGTATGTGTATGTGTATGTGTATGTGTATGTGTATGTGTATGTGTATGTGTATGTGTATGTGTATGTGTATGTGTATGTGTATGTGTATGTGTATGTGTATGTGTATGTGTATGTGTATGTGTATGTGTATGTGTATGTGTATGTGTATGTGTATGTGTATGTGTATGTGTATGTGTATGTGTATGTGTATGTGTATGTGTATGTGTATGTGTATGTGTATGTGTATGTGTATGTGTATGTGTATGTGTATATGTATATATATATATGTAGTACACGAACAATCTGCTAAAGCTAACAAACTCCTCGGTTACATTAGAAGGAACACACTGCACATCAAAAGCACCGCAGTGAAGCGCACACTATATCTTGCTTTAGTTCGGCCTCATTTTGGTTATGCCACACAAATCTGGGCGCCACAGTCAATTGAACTAATAAATAAGTTAGAGAGGATTCAAAGGCGTGCCACCAAGTATATCCTCAACCTGCCGTTTTTTTGTACTATCGACTATAACACCAGGTTATATTCCTTGTCTCTACTTCCTATTTGTTACTGGCATGAATATTTAGATATGATCTTGTTCTTTAAAATAACACATGGTTTAGTTAATCTTAAGTCCTCTGTTCTTCCTGTTACGCTTACTCACAGGACCACTAGATCATCTAGTGGTAATGTAGTCAAATTTGTTACCCATAAATGTAAAACTACCACCTACCAGAGATCCTTTTTTATCAGAACTTGTCGAATTTGGAACGCTCTTGCAAATGAACTGAACCTTAGTATGGATAGTCTAAACTCATTTAAATCTGTTATGCTAAATTATTATTTTGCATCATTGGAAACTAGTTATAACTGTGAAAATCCACGTACGTTTAAAACTATATGTCTAAAATGTAATTCTGTCCGTAGTCTTAGCTGTCCAATTTCTTGCTGTTGTTAGTTTCTGTATCTGTAAATTATATTTAGTTATACTTTGTATATAGTTATATAGCTTTATACATTAACTTATATCTCGGGCCCGCTGTAATTGGCTAATCGCTGTTGCGGATCCCCTGCCATCGTTTCTAAGTAACTTTTCTATGTTATCTGTACATAAACATTTTTTTATCTGGCAAAGCTAATAAAATAAAATAAATGAAAAGGGGCTGAAACGACCCAAAAAATAGGGCCAAAACGGTGACCGCAAAATAGATCTTTTTTTGGGGTCAAAATGGCACCTATAACAAGCCGGCCCCTAAGGGACGATTTGGCTCTTTGGGGGCAAGGGCTGTTTTGGCTTCAGACAGGGGCTGTTATGGAAAAGGCAGGGGCTGTTTCAACTTTTGACCAGGGCCATTTCAGAAAATCGTGGGGCTGTTTTGGGAAATCAAGGAGTCAATTTGGCTCCTATTAAGAGGCATTATGACCCCTAAAAAGCGTCGATTTAGCTTGCTGAGCAGAGCTGTTTTGGCTCCAATATAGAGGGTAGTTTTAGCCCAAATGGAAGGGCTGTTATGGAAAAGACAGGGGCTGTTTCAACTTTTAACCAGGGCCATTTCAGAAAATCGTGGGGCTGTTTTGGAAAATCAAGGAGTCAATTTCGCCCCTATTAAGAGGCATTATGACCCCTAAAAAGCGTCGATTTAGCTTGCTGAGCAGAGCTGTTTTGGCCCCAATAGAGGGTAGTTTTAGCCCCAATGGAAGGGCTGTTATGGAAAAGATAGGGGCTGTTTCAACGTTTAACCAGGGCCATTTCAGAAAATCGTGGGGCTGTTTTGGAAAATCAAGGAGTCAATTTGGCTCCTATTCGAAGGCTTTTTGGCCCCTAAAAAGCGTCGATTTAGCTTGCTAAGCGGAGCTGTTTTGGCTCCAATGATAGATGTTAGTTTTAGTCAAGGGCCTGTGATAGAAAAAGCAGGGTCTCTTTCAACTTTTGACCAGCAAATGGAATAACATACAGTACCATCACTAAAATGAGAATATGTGGAAACAGCATGTTTATTATTTATTGCTGCACTACAGTACTTGGTACAGTACATATAACAGTTTACTATGTTTGAACAAAATAATCAAAAGTTTTCATTGATACATGTAAATTAACCTACTGGGCTAGTTAATTAAACCAACACAACTCTGAAAAAAACAAACATTATAAACATGGTGCCAATACCAAGTCTTATAGTTTCTAAGAAGCATAAAACACTCTTGCCATCACTGTAATCAATATTAAGAATTTATAAACTTGCCAACAAGGCAAGAACAGCCTCAAAACAGCAGTTGTTTGCGATTGTGCAGAACTCCTTCCCTTCTATTACCAAGAACAGCTTTTCATATTCCAGTACACTGCCGAAAACTACAATATGGGTGGTGCCAAGTTTGATAATACCCTGTAGGGCTGTTTATACGAGAGCTGATAAGATGCAGATTACACAGGATGCACCTTAGCTAAGATGTGAAACACTTGTATAAAAGTACAAAGACTAATTTACATAAGTCACAGCTTATTCCAAACCCGATATAGACCTTATTCAAAAATGGCCGCCGAATTAAAATTCTTTTATATACTGTACATATAAATTAGCCTTTATGAACTCGTTTTCATGTGTGAAATTCAAAAGAATTTTTACTTTAAAACGAGGTCATAAGGGCTAATTTATATGCACACAAAAGAATTCTAATTCAGTGGCCATTTTGGAATAAGGTCTATAAATGAGTCAGTTTGTGTCTTATGTAAGGCGTGTCTTGTGTAAGGCGCGTCTTGTATAAGCCGTGTCTAATGGGCTCTCGTATAAATGGCTCTATTGTATCAACCACATTTTCAGTGTCCTAAAAACAACAAAACCTACAATTAGACTTTTCATAGTAAACAAATAATATATAATCCCTGATATTATTGTACAATGCGATTATATTCACATCTGCCTGACAAGAACCGAAAAAAGCCTCCTACAACAGTAAGATATATTACCTTCATCAAAAACAAACAAAGCTGCTCTTGATTTAATTTCTAGAATTAAGAAACAAACAATCATGCTAAATGAGAAAGTGTAAAAGATGGGTGGCAATAATAATATAATAAATATAATAACATATACAGTGTATGTCCTAGTTCTGGTAACACTGCATATATATACAGTCTGGAGGAAATGGACAAAGCAGCTGAGTTATTTAACCTATTCCTGGAAAGACAATATGTGACACCAAGGCAGGTTGTCTAGACAAGAATGGGTTAAGAATCCAGAAATGTACTACAATAGGTGACTTGCACTATTGAAGTCACATGATCGCAATCCTCATAAACTAACAGGTATAAAATTATAACTCTATAAAATGGATATACTACTATACGTTGGTGTTTTAACTACAATTTCAGAATTTTTATTTTCAAAAAATGCATTGTCTTAGAGAAAACAGCGATATTGTAACTGGTCATGTGATTACAGTATAATAAAAATTTGTAATGAGTCAGTTTGATATTGTTCATATCAAGTTTTAGCAGAAGTTATGACCTTTCACAGTATCCACAGTAAATGTATTTTGATTTTGATTTTCAAAAACAAAATGTGTTTTGATCATGCTACAAAAATGTAAACGTTAACTATGAATATCAAACCATTTTTCTATATGTTTGTTGAGGTTTGACTGTAAAAAATTGCTTTTGAAGATGTTGTTGTACATGCATGAAATTTTTATTTTAGTCACGTGACCAGCTACAATATCACTGTTCTCTCTAAGACAATGCAAGCTTTGAAAATCAAAATTTCACTTAAAACATCAACCTAGCTATGTCCATTTTGTGGGGTTATAATCTAATACCAGCTATTTTAAGAGAATTGAAATCACATAACTTAATTAGTGCAAGTCACCAATTCTCCCACTTCAATGACCCTCTCATATACGGTAATGTGAATACATGATGTAAATGGAAGGAATGCATGAAAACAGACTTGAAGATGGAATACACTTTGAAATGCCATTTTAGCACAGCCACTATTGATGTTAACAACTGATACAAATTCCATGAATTTCCAGAGCCTGTATGTACTAGTGTCACAGGAATCCCCCCCCCCAAGATTTGTCCCCCTGGGCCATCACCTGGAGGGATATATTTCCTAAGAAATTTGGCCTGGCAAGACAAATTTTGGGGGAGGGGGGGGGGAGGACAAATTTCCTGTGACACTGGGTATGTCAATTTCAAAAGATTTTTATCTTTCAAGAACTGTAGAATTGTTTAACCCATCTCTGCTGAGGCCGGCCTCAGCCCCTTTCCTCTGCTGAATAAAATCATCTGGAAAGGCCCTGTTCAGCAGGAATGGTTTAAGGGACATGAAGTATATTCTAAGGTATAATGTGAATATACTAAGACAGTACTATACACTGTACGGGTGTACCAGATATAGTATCCAGCTGGATTATCCAATTGTATTTGCATATACAGTCGTTGGCAGCTACTGTAAGCGTGCACACCACCCATCAAAACATGTTCTAAATTTAAGCTAAAGTTAACCGTTTTGAAATCAACACCATGGAATTGGCAAGATGTGATTGGCTAAGGGCGCATTTGTGTGACAATAATGTATTGGTTTGAATGTATCGAATGAAAACCGAATATGTTCCCAAGGTAAACAGTTAACTTTGGCTTACATTTAGAACATGTTTTGATGGGCAGTGTACAGGCTTAGATGCCAACGACTGTAATAACTACAGTAATTTTGCCAAAGTAAACTCATAAAAATCATGTCAAAAGAAACAAGTCAGAGATAAGAATTAATTAGTAGAGCAAAGCAAGCACAGCACAATATATCTCATAACAAAACTATTGAAATCTACAGTATTAAGTATTAGTACATACCACGGTCAGTTTGAATTTTTCTACCAGTTACACGTTTTAACCTTGAATAATTAGAAAGAACATGGTTGTAATATGACATTAGTACTGCTGCAATTTACTGTATAGGATATGTTCCCCCCCTACTGTAATGGAACATACAAATTTTTAACTTTTGCTTGTTCAAACTCTGAGCTTCACTGTACAAAATACTCCTCTCAACTAATCAGAATGTAGTAATTTTGTCATGCATATAATAAAAGAATATATAAGATGTAAAATGTAGACCACTTACAAAGTTTCTTAGCTTACCACTGAAAAACTATTCACCACCCACAACCTGTGGTAGACATTAGACAACCTTCAACCATAGCCAATTTTGCAAATGATACATACATTTATATTTTGAAACACAAAATTTCCTCCAATAATAAGCTTTCCCAGGTCCTAAATATAATCCTTATCTAAATATTAAATTCTACCAAAACATCCTTTAAATTAAAAAGGCCAAGGCTTCTTTTTTTTATAGTTTACATGTACATGTACTGTAATTTATTAAATTAGGCATGACAATTGATTAAAAAGTAAAATATTACAAATGCTATCTACAGTATATAACAATACATGTAGAGAATACTGAACAGAACCAATTTAGTTAGAAATTAATATAATTCCAACTGGTACATGTAATTTTGAAACATAACGTAGCAGTATACCAAAGCTTAACATCTATTCTGTAGCAGTGCATGTGGGATACAACCCATCATATAATGCAGGATCATTCAATGTGCGGATAATTACATTTGTAAAATTTTCTTCTATTATGTACCTGGAAACTTTTTTACTACAATCACTAACATAATTAGCCTTATTTAAATCTACCATGCTTTGGCTCTATAAACTGCAGCAGAACCCTGGATGACCATGATGTTATCTGACTTAATGTCACAATGGTAAATGGCCAATAAGTGCAAACAGAAAAGTCCATCTCAACACTTGCCCAGGACTTCCAACCAATTGTTTGGAGAAATTTCCCTTCAACAATGAAAATACTGTACAACATTTTGAATCGGCCAGACCACAAAATTTCATAAACAATTTGGGATTAATAACAACAGCAACACCAAACACAAAAGGAAAACATATATGTGAAACTTGAGTTTCATAGCATTTCCTGAATTATATCCTCTTCTTTCACAAATAAATAAATTCATACTCCTTTGCCCACAACAAGTACAGATTCACCAGAAACATGTAACCTCATGAGCTTATAAACCCCAAGGGCCCAAAACAACCCTTTCCCAAAATAACTTCCTCCCCTTTGTCATCTAAACCTGAAGTTAGCTGATCTCTTATTATAGTTTTGACATTTTTGGACTTCTTAAAATTCAGGTTCGATATTAGATTACCATTGGTGGATTTTAAGAGAGTTTATAGTTCCGTGCAACATCATTTTCTCTTAATCTCAACTTTTAGCTTATCATTTTCAGATTTAAAATAGACTCAGAATTAATTCAAACTATTAATTGCCTTTTTCCTGGCTCTTCTATAATCTAAAAGTTTCTCTTTCTTGTAATTCACATGTGTTCTGTTTGGAAAAATATTAATAATCATATTTCTAATCTGTACAGTTCTGTTCCCACACAACATCTTTGCACCCACACATCGTGTTTAGGACAGAGTTCCAGAACATAAAAATGTTCTTCCAACAGCCCTGCAGGTTCCCAAAGACTGTGTAGCCCATGTATATCATAGTACAGACCATAGAAATGTGATTAAATAAACATTTCCATATCAACAGCACTTGTAAAATTGATACATAGAATATGAATAAAAAATGGCAGATTTTGCTTCAAATATTAAATGTAAATAACACAAATCAGAAAATTTTGCTGCACAGTCCTACAAACTCATACATGTACATTAATTCACCTTTTCGGCGCTACTTCGACGGGGGGTCCCACGTGTTCTCAACGCAAAGTTTTCGGACAAACAAACTCGGACGACATACACAGACATTGAAGAGATGGGGCTATAAAAATGGTTGAAAGATGCGCTTGGGTAGTTGTAAGAGCAATTCTTAATACCCAGAATGATCAAAGGTGTTAGACGAAGCTGCTACAAGTTTTTGCGATTTTTCAACAGCAAAAATAATACAGAAAACATCGAGAAGTGTCCGCGGATTATAACATACTATCGCGGCGAAAAGCTTGCATTTTACGAAGGAAATATATATCTATTGCTTTATCCGTCGACGTAGTCTAAAAGTATAAGCTCTTAATATCCTCAGTTACAGCTATAGTAAAGAACACCTTATTCAAAATACAACTAATATGGTCTAATATGGTTTTGCTTAACTTTTCTGTATTGGCCCGGCGTAATATATTTTACCGCTTGGACAAAAGAAGTGTCGTGTGGGTATCATATGACATGTGTTGATGTGTACTCTTCATGATGATTGATATATAACATGAGGTGTTTACTTACTAAAGATTTTTAGTATTTTTGTGCGCTTTCTAAATTCTTAGTAACGACGCGTTGGTAGTATTAGTTGAGCGTGAAACTAGAACAAAACATTTGCCTTCCATTTTACTGCTTGTCGGTGCCTTTCGCTTTCTAGTTTCTATTTTAAGTGCGCCACTTTGAAGTAAGATAATCATGGGCATCATGCGTATTTAATACTGTATGCGTCGAACAATACTGATTTGAAATTTCGAATAGCTTTTCTGCACTGGCAGAACTGTAGCTGATTTTAGGTTGAGGTTTCATTGTTGGTCCATTTTAACGTATATAATAAAGGCTGTAGATATAGCTATCTTGTACAAAGCAACTCTGTTGCCGCGAACGCACGCGGCTCCCATGGTCCACTTTAATATACGCTTCTGTCTGACTCTGTTTTTGGTCTTTTTGCGGCTGAATGATGACAAAAACTTGTAGCAGTTTCGTCTAACATATTTGATCGTTCTGGGTATCAAAAATTGCTTTTACATCTGCCCAGGCGCACATTTCAACCATTTTTATACCGTCATTTCCTCAGTGTCTGTGTATGCTGTTCGAGTTTGTTTGTCCGAAAATTTGTCGTTGAGAACACGTGGGACCCCCCGTTGAAGTAGCGCCGAAAAGGTGAATTGTCCTGACTCTCAAAAGTGACCTTCAAATTATAGAGGAATTTAATAGACAGACGCAAAGTACTGTGTCATGGGCAGTAATCAAGCCAGTAAAGACAAATTTAAGTTATTTCGAAAATAAATATGACAACTTAGTACTGTAGAGCTGCAGTTTAACACTAAGATTGGATGACTGCACTCGAATTCTTATATACCAAGAGGTCAAATGAGTATAGGAATCATAAAGCATTGATGACACTGTACGACAGATCCCCAAAGATTCAAGAAACAACAATATTGAATAGCCTTTATCAGTAAAATATGTAAGTTAGGAAGAAGCTTTATACGAAGACTCAAATGCTCCCAACGTACAGTACTAAACCACAGCAAACATTTTAAAGTATATTAGAAATCTAAAATATCGCACAATATCAATACTTACGTCTCCAGACGATATTAAACAACCGATAGACCTGCTTGATCGGGAGAATCCTACAAATATAAACAAACAGAAAAGCTGAAATTACTAAATAGTTGTAGTTCGTATCCACAGCCGACAACGAATTTTGAATATGGCAATGTATAAATCGATCGTCCACACAAAGTATAAATGGTCCGCAACGATTAAAATTATCTTCCATTTAACTAGTTCACTAGTATAAGCGTTTCTCAAAGGTATTTTCCTGACAATTGGTAACATCTGAATAATAAGAAATACTGAAATGAACCTCTTCCAAAGAAATCCCAACCGTCACTTGTAAAGTTGGCGCCAATACTTAGTACGCATGCTCATTGATCACGGGCGCGTGAAAGATCGTTCCCAGATTCCTACGGTGAACACACCACACACTGAGTTCTTTCAAGGACAATAGTCATACAATAAAGAATTTATAATATAAACTTTGTTACCTTTTCTCCTAAGACGTCAAAGAGCAATCCTTTAAATTTTTGGCGCAGTTTGATTAAAGGAAGGGAATTTGGAGAACTCAATTTCATCTTTATACAAGACTTGAATGTACTCGCCATTACTCGCCATCTATAATAATTCGTTCTCTGTACATATACAAATATTTTAAAAATTAATACAAATTAAGTTACATTAATAATACAATATTCATGACCTGAAAAATAGGATGGGTAACTCACCGAAACGTTCCACAACATCATTAGGAAAATCATGGTACACCAACCAGTCTTTCACTGAACTCCAAACACGTAAAAGTCTTCTTGTAGATATTCATTGATGTACAGTAGGCTTGCTCAGGCTAAGTCTGACTTACACAAGCTCGGACGAGTAGAAGGCTCATATTTCTACTCCCCTAATAATATGTCACATGACCAGAAGATCGGTTACTCCCGACCAATAGAAATTTTTGAAACGAGATAAGAGCACTTCTTTCACAGTTTAACTTGAAGCTGTTTTTGTTGCCAAAATCAGATAAAAAGCACTTTCTCCTGATCCCAATCCGATTTGACGCGAGAGTCGAATTGGCACAAGAGTCAGATTGGCACAAGATCAGAGTCGATTTGATCAGTAAAAGAGTCGATTCACAAACAGGAGCCAAAATGGGGCCAACTGGGGCTGATTTGGACATCTTAAACGACCCCAAAAGTGGGGCTAAAACAGACCTTAGCGTGAGAGTCGTTTTGATGTGAGGGGCTAAATTGGAAAACGGTGGGGCTGATTTGGAAAATGAAGGGGCTGTTATGGAAATGGATAGGGCTAATTCAGCGTTTTGCTGTACCTAAAATGGCCCTGTGAGTGTCGATCTAGCTTCCAAATGCCGAAATGGCTTTCGCATGGAGCCAAAACAGCTTTCGCCCCAAAGGGGCTAAAACGCAAATTTGGGTCGTTTCAGCCCTTTTTCATTTACAGTGTATGTATATGTATATGTATATGTATACATGATTGGAAAATCATCTATACTCTATACGTAATGAAAACACTAAAGTCTAATTATCACAAGCGTAAATTTTGTTCAATAATAGGACACATGATTTTTCAATTTCATACAATGATCTGTACATAACTTTACGTCATATAGTTTATCTCCTTTACGCATCAAACAGACCTAAATAACTCCAGCACGAATTTAGTTATGGAAAAAATGTAAAAGCCATTATCAGTTTCGGTAGATCTTGGAGATGAGACAAACTTAATTTTCCATTCATTTCCTCTTTAATGACTGTCATATTATTAACATCTGTATTGGTGCATTTAGAAATTTGTAATCGTTTGACAATTATAAAGAATTGTTGGTTTTTAATTATGGCTCTTTTGCAAGTCAATTTTTATGCATTATTTCAGGTTTTTTACGCAAAATTTTAATAACAATTACTCTATTGCAGGTGCTAAGAAAATTAAGAAAAACCCGTATCGAAGACAACAGAATACTGTCCGTAACTTAAAAAGCAGTGGGAGTAGGTTCGGACAGAGTTCTAGCAGTTCATCTAAAGGACTAAGGTATGGTCAACCTCGTACCCAGGGTCTTATCTGCTTTCAAAATGGCGAGATGAGAAGACCCTAGCAAAGGCTGGTCACGTGATTCAAAAATACTCCAAGATTCTTGGAGTATTTGGCCACGTGGATGATTTGAGCTTCGCCCGTCCTGGGGGGAGCGGTTGATTTGGTTCTTATAAATGTAGAAGGTTGTTGCAAGTCCTGTAACGTTAAATTCGAGCGGTAACTAAATTAGATATATTTCTAAATTTACGACATTTGCTGGATAATTTATATTTGTTGCCATCAATCGCCAGAAATGAAGCCGAAGGTGACGAACGATGAATCCTAAACTGATAAACAGAAACCCGCTGTCAACAGAACTACTGCGGTTTAATACAGGTACTGCTACATACACTTAAAATATTCGAATGCTGTTGATTGTTGGAAGTTTATTTACCGTCCAGTATAGCACATTTATGTTTCTTGTCCACACATTTGGGATTTGTGGAAATTTAATTGTTGTATATGTCGATTTATACTCAAACGGCATATTCGAATCTGCTGTCCTCGTTGACTTTAAGGTTGTACTTTATTACAAATATTCGATCAACGACAATACTACAATTGACGAACATAGATTAGCACTGAAGACTTTGGTTTTGTATATTTTAAACTTTGTAAATTAGATTCGGAAAGTCCAGAAACTTAAATATAATATTAAACACTTCTTGCTTGCATAATAAAGCAAATATGTTGTACAGTTGTAGTGTAGACGCTTCTTACTAAAGATGGTCACTAACTGATTTTATAAATTTGTTAAGAGAATGTCTTGTTATTTGTACTGTTTTTGTTGCGTCTACGTTGCTATAGCAACGTAAACGTTATGTATCCGTAAAAAGCTATCTGGCTGGGTATTCGCACTTTTGTGACGTAATGGGTAACTGATATAGCAGATTCGTCGGCACATGAACGACCTTCTTACGAATAAAGCGGTGTTTACCGATTTGTGCCGAGGTATTAACGAAGTAATTAACAGCCTAATGTGATCTAGTAGTGACAGATCATGTGATTCTTGGTTCGTCCATCTTGTTTTATATGAACGATCGGAAGTAAAGTTGCTGTCTCTTTCGATTTCGGCAAGATTTTGCCAAGGTAAGAAACTAGTTATAATTAGCCAAAGACTGCAACACCTCAGTGCTTCTCACTATAATAGCAGAATTGATGGATTTTACATTTATGGAACTGCTTGAGTAAATATTTACATCAACTTCTGAAAGACAAATGAAGTCAACACAAGTTGTAGTCAAACTATTAAATAGAAAATCCACAATTTTAATAATGGTCGGTCTAGAAGGCTTATGAAACAGTTAAAGTTCATCATATCCATCATATCCAGCTTGGTGTGAGCACTTACAGAGAATCTGTATGATATCTTGGTCGGACAGCTACCCTTTATGTCATCTTGTCATCTGAAAGACCGAAACATCTCACCTGAATTTATTTATTTTACATGTTCAATCAAGAATTACTTGCCAGTGATGGTTGAAAAATGAAAAGTATGCTATTTATCATGTACTGTGGCATCAACTAAAGTTTAGTCAGGCTAAAATGTATACAGCGTATTCATGCATAATGTTACAGATTTCTTAATAAATCCTGCAGACAGTGCATGTTCAGAGTAAAGCATAGTTTTTCACTGTCATTCAAATATTTCACAATATTTAATTTCCTATTGGTAATCAGTTGAACATTACCATTAACAAGTAAACTATTATTAAATTGTGAAAGACAGCATGTGACATATTATGACAGTATTATTTATATAGTGTATGGTAATAATGGTATATGGTAACAAACATCCTAAACTAGTCAAATATTGGCAAAGATTCTTGTGTATTTTATCATTTCCTCATCATGTATTTGGCCATTTCCTGTTTTAGTATATTTTATTGTTTGCTCCAATCTTATATCAACTTATTACACTGTCAGTCTATTTGATGATTATCTTAACCATAAAGTGCTTATGATGTGAATTTACTTACTATACTAGTGCGTTACGTGTTTGGAAATTCTCACAAGTACAAGGAAAATTGGGTTGTGTGACTAGTCTATCTATAGACTTATGCATCTATCATCGGCTTCCCCCTGGGGCTTCCCCCTGGGAATCCAGGGGCTTTTGTTGATTTTTTACCTTTCCTTGTTCTCCCAGGCTGTGGGGAATTGGCAACATTTTGCTCAATCATATATTACCCACAGGTCTTATACCCCGGGGTTTTTGTCTGAGTGGTCAGCGGTTGGTGTTATCATGGTGGGATTTCCTGCAGTTTGGGAGCATTTTTTCAAAGTTTTGACAGCGTGCTATTTTGAGAGTATTTTATAATATAGTATACCCATACAAAACATGCCTGTTTATAATGCGTAGTGGCAAATTCAATTGAGGAATTTGTTAGCAAAGGTATGTATGATATTGTCATTGAAATTCGGTTCAAAAAAATATTTGCCATATTTTAACATATATAAATATATATTGGCATATTATTAAACATTAATGGTCATATAATGGTTGCACTGTAAACTGTTATTACAACTAGTTTATATTTCTTGAAATTGGTCAAGGGCATCAATTGGCTAAAACAATACTATCATAATATAACAAATTGTCCTTTTTTTATTTATGAAAAATGTGATTTCTCTTAAAATATTCAAGTCACACAGAATCTTGTACCCAGGAGGTGGGGGCTTTTTCCAATTTTTTCCCCAGTAGATCATGCCCTGTACCCTGGGGTATTTGTTGTGATTGTATTGGACTCTTGGACAAATCCCCCTGGGTCCCCGGGGGTCGGCCCCAGGGGGAAGCCGATGATAGATGATTAAACGTAGACGCATGTACGCATTTGCGTGCCTATTTTTATTCTTGGTTGCTTAAATAGTTCGCTGAATAACAAGCAAACTATACTTGTTTATCAGTGACTGTACCGCGCCCCCGGGACAGTGTGAGTCACTCTTCAAAATATTCCAAAATTATTGGTGTCACGTGACCAGCCTTTGCCAGGGTCTTCTCCGCCCCGCCATTTTCAGAAGGCCCTGGGTACGAGGTTGAGGTATGGTACAATAGGAACAATTTTTAACTATATGAAACCTGTGCTGTGTTGTACTGTGGTCGTGTGTGGTGTTGTGTTGTGTTGTGTTGTTGTGCTGTGTTGTGTTGTGTTGTGTTGTGTTGTGTTGTGTTGTGTTGTGTTGTGTTGTGTTGTGTTGTGTTGTGTTGTGTTGTGTTGTGTTGTGTTGTGTTGTGTTGTGTTGTGTTGTGTTGTGTTGTGTTGTGTTGTGTTGTGTTGTGTTGTGTTGTGTTGTGTTGTGTTGTGTTGTGCTGTGCTGTGTTGTGCTGCGCTGCGTTGTCCTGTGTTGTGTTGTGTTGTGTTGTGTTGTGTTGTGTTGTGTTGTGTTGTGTTGTGTTGTGTTGTGTTGTGTTGTGTTGTGTTGTGCTGTGCTGTGCTGTGCTGTGCTGTGCTGTGCTGTGCTGCGCTGCGCTGTGCGGTGCGGTGCGGTGCGGTGCGGTGCGGTGCGGTGCGGTGCGGTGCGGTGCTGTGCTGTGCTGTGCTGTGTTGTGTTGTGTTGTGTTGCGTTGTGTTGTGTTGTGCAGGTGTGTTGTGGTGTCAGTGGCGGACACGGGGGGGGGGGGGGGGGCGGCCGCACCTCCAATAAT
This sequence comes from Corallium rubrum, assembly GCA_964035015.1. Classification (NCBI taxonomy): domain Eukaryota; kingdom Metazoa; phylum Cnidaria; class Anthozoa; order Scleralcyonacea; family Coralliidae; genus Corallium; species Corallium rubrum. The sequence goes on along the minus strand of OZ036000.1, from coordinate 12,974,631 downwards.
TTCTAAATTAAAATTTCAAAGATAGTTCATTAGCTCAGTACAGTAACGAAGTGGTAACATTTTTTACAATCGTGATAAAGCGGGACAGGTTTCAAATATCAAAAAAATATCGTCCCGTAACTGTTTCAAATCGAAAATAACAACAAACCAGCCGAACCAATGCATTTTCGGCTTTTACTGATTCATACTTTTAGTAATGACGTGCGTACACAGCAGAACATATCAAAACATCAAATGCTCAAATTCAGAGTTCAGACTCCCGAACCTGTTGATTTCACACGTCGTGCCACAGTTGAACGTATTGAAATGCTAGTAATTTAAAATACATATATAGTCAACTAAGTCTGCAAACTCAACTTCAAATATTCTTATACTATATTAAAACAGCAAAGCTGGCATTATAGATCGAGCCACTATAGGATTAAATAGAATTATACTGTAATTCGTGTCCTAGCTTGAGTAAGCTACTTCTATGCGATTAGGTCCTTCAAATAACTTATAATTTTCACACAACTCTTTCAGAGTTTCAGCAGCTTCGACCCCCCCCCCCCCCCCCCCCCCCCCCTCCAAAAGGACCTTACGATGCTAGGACGACGACTGCGGTTACAAATTTTATACATAAAAATCACGGCTAACTGATTACTATATTTGAAGCTAGTCTAATGACTTCCAAAACGCTCCAGTACTGCTAAAATGGTTGTAGTGTCAGTATTGAAGTCAGTCTCAAGCAATAGTTCTCATCTTTTGACCGTTGACGTCGTCCTGAAGACGTGGAAATGCTCTAAATGGCGTTGTATAAATAACGAGGACGGTGATGAGATTACTCTAGGGACGAAAATTTATTCATTCTCTTTGTTTCGCAACTAGAATTTTTTTGTTTAAAAGACGTCGTCGTTGAAGTTGCCGTCGTACTTCGTGAGGTCCCTATTATTTCGTGAAGTATCCGCCACTGTGTGGTGTGGCGTTGTGTTGTGTGTTGTGTGCTGTGCTGTACCGTGGTGTGGTGTGGTGTGGTGTGATGTGGTGTGGTGTGTTATTTTGTGTTGTGGTATGCTGTTGTGTACTGTGGTGTGGCGCACTGTTGTGTTGTTTGCTGTGGTGTGGCGCACAGTTGTGTTGTGTGCTTTGCAGTGCAATACCGTGCCGTGTAGTGTATAGTGCATTCCAGCGTGCCGAAGGTGGATCAATTCGTATTTAGTGTAATTTATTTGCTTGATTTTCGTTTTTCTTTCTAGAGAGAAAGTTATTCATTTACTAGCGTTAAGACCGATGAAGAAACCAGAACTTCGTTCAAAATTAGGTAACTGACCAATCAAAATACTTGTAAAAAATAAATGCTAATGTCAATGTTAGCCATTTACTACTGGGCGTGGTTGCCATTTGGAAACTTATTAATCTTACTCTGGCTATAACGTCCGACGATTTTACTCGTCAAGTGAAGACCTCCTGGTAATCTGCCTGGTAAAGGGTTAAAGAGCGTGTACATTAACCCTTTACCGGGCATTGTTGCCATTTGTCAACTTCTTAATTTTACTCTGGCCAACGCCAGACAATTTTATATGTACTTGTCAAGTGGAGACCTCCTGGTGATCTGTCTGGGGCTCATCTGAATAGCGACCTTAAGCAGTTGACGTTCTTGAGCCGCGGACGTGAACCGGAAACGAACCTCGCTTTTTTACTTATCATTGCGCATGCGCGAGCGTTCGCCTTGTTATTCACGAACGTCAGAACGCCATCTTTCAGGTTCTCGAGAGAACCGCTATGGAAAAGACAGGGTAAGTACTATTTTCAGTTGTATTTGTTTCATTGCTTGCTTTACAGAGTTACTAGAGGTATTGATAAGGACTGTCTAACAAGTTTTGAGAGTAATTTTATATTTTTCGTTGATAACAGAACAACAAATATGGAGTGGAGTGAATCGCATGATGTATATCTCTGCAGAGAAATTCTGGCTGTGGGTTTAATGAAAACCAAAAAGAAGACAACACAACGTGCACAGCTGTGGGAGCAAGTAGCAAATAACTTGTGTGCTTATGATGATCCCAAGTTTTATGTTACCAAACGAGCAGTGCGAGACAGATATGCTGTAATCATTTCGAAATATCGTAAAAAAGTGAGTGCTGAGGAAAAGGCATCTGGAATAGCACCTGATGAACAAAGTGAGCTTGATTTACTGCTGGAGGACATAACTGAACGAGAAAATATTTCTGAGGAAGAAGTTAACGAAAACAAGAGGAAGGTAGACGAGGATAAGCTAAAAGCCATCGAAGTGAGACAACAAGCTATGGAAAAGTTATCTGACACACAAAAAAGAAAGGGGGCTACCGAACAAGATAAACGCACTCCAAAAAAGTCAAGAAGATCCGGATCAGAGGCCGTCGAATTCTTGAGAAACCAAAGTCAACAAGAGTGGAGACTTAAGGAATTGGAAGCTGAATCCAGAAGACAACAGCAAGAAGCTGAAAGAGTTAGGAGTGAAGATGCGCTTAAAAGACACGAGTCACTTATGCATATGATGGCTCAACAACAACAGCAGCAGCAACATCAGGCAGCCACATTTCAAGCTCTAATGGCACAGCAAAATCAAGCGCTGATGACTCTTATGGCTGAAATTATAAAGAAGTAATTCGTGTTATTATTAAACAAAGGTAAATAAATGACCAGTATTAACCCAAAGTTTATGAACATATTTATTATGATAATAATATATTTACAAAAAATATAACCATTTATATCAAGACTATATTTCTATAGCTTCAGTTATTTCCATATTTCAGTGTTTATCCTCCTTTTTAGAACGATAGTATTGACAAAGGTGGTTTATAATTTGTTGAGGTTTTTATTACAAAAGAGAACTATTATATTTTTATATGAAAATATGTACATACAGTGTAATTGTACTGTAGGCATAGCATTTTTTATACATGTTGAGTTTTGATTGTTTTGAATAACAGTGAACAGTTAGCATTGTATTGTTTACTTGCATATTAAATAAAAGTTTGTACCAATATATTTGTATCAAACTTTCTTGGGAGTAAATGGGGTGTAGTATCATGTATGTGCTTCATATAATTCAAGTTTATAAATTATAATAGACCTAATTATGAATATCAAAGCCCATCATATTATTTTCATAAAAATAAAAAGCCCTTGAGTTGGACATGTGTCCGACTCAATGGCTTTTATGAAAATAATATGCTGGGCTTTGATATTCATAATTAGGTTACGCTTCCCACCTGGTCAATCAATAGCTGATCTCATAATAGACCTTATTCAAAATTTGCCACCCTGATTTTTATCTGCTTAAAAATACAGTATAGTTTGTAAACCGTGCCAGTGAGCCATGAATAGTTTGTAATTTGTTCATGGGAGCAAGTCTGAGTTTTCCATATCAATCTCTTAAATAAATTGTTTTCACCACTCAAAGATAAATTAAATTAATATCTTCATGCCATGATGTAAATATATCCTCTATGTATAATTCGTATAACTTAATATTTTTTTTGAAATATAAATACCCATTGGGTCATTCCAGAAAACATCCACACCTCCCCCACGGAGGAAATGTGAAGTTGACCCCCTTTGGACGTTCTAGTACATTTTACTATTATCAGAAGTAGATTTACCCCCCTCCCCTCCCCGGATAGCACAAATTTCCTCTGTGGGGGAGGTATGGATCTTTTCTGGAATGACCCATTTGTATAAATAGGTATTTCAGGATAATATATTTTTAATTCTTTTCCACATTACAGTAATGACATCATTGATTTCTTGACAAAAGCCAGTGAGTGTCAAATGTTTTTTAATAAGGTGAATGATAGAAGCTAAGGATGAAAACAATAATAACATTTCTTCAAAATGAAGAGAAGTAATCCTGAACACTTGGTGGGTCAAGATTGAAAAATTTAGAGGTTTGATTACCATATAGGCAAGTGATAGCATTCTGCAATAATGCACAGACAACGTACATTTTGCCTACACTGCTGAGTCGTATCTTCAGGTTTTTCTTGAAATCCAAGAATTTGAATGAGTTAATTACTTCCCAAAGACCCACTCCACAGATACCCTTGTAGCACTCATTGACTGGTTGTAAGCCTGCATCTCAGGGGTCAGTCTTGCATCTCTGAATGGACATTGTAAGTGCAAGCTTAAGGGATATGCAGGGTCACCATATAGACACATGGCCTGTCCAGTTGTTGAAAATGCATGATGCTCAAGATCTTGTAAGAGCCCAGAATCACCTAACATGCCAGAATCATGTCTTTTCCCTTCTAAAATACAATTCAAAAGCAAAAATTATGTACTGTAGTTAAACAACTATATATTTTTGTATGTTTATTGTAATGGGGTAAAATGACATTTTCTACTTTACTTGTCCCACCTCTGTACCAACTTGAACTGTTATGTAGTCAAATTGGAAAAATTTCTTATGGGAAATAAATACTTACTTAATTATTAATATACCTACATAGAATTCCATGTCAACATATCTGTAACCCCTCTCCCTTCCTCTAGATAAATACACACTTACCTACTGGACCATAAAGGTTTCCAATCAGGCCATTTGGTAAACTTACTGATTGGAATTTTAAGGCATGCACCCTCTTGTGCCCATTGTACACAATACGCTGGTTTTGTCCTGGTCGGCATGTTGGGCGAACAGTCCCATCAATAAAACCAAAACAGTTTTCCAGTGCAGCTCCTTTATCGTGAATAGCTGTTGCGTAAGTCTCCAAGAGATGAGGAGACAAGATTTGGTTATTCCACTGTGTTATTCTGTGTCCATGCTGTTCATAAACATGTTCAACAAGAACATTTGTTATCATGCTCATTTCTGGTACTGGTCTACCAAAGCAGTGAATAATGTCGTTATACCGACAAGGATATGCCGTTCGCTTTAGGAGCATGCATAAACCCTCAATTTTTCCCACTTTAGTTCTCTGATTACATCTAAAGTTCTCTGGCAAATTCAAAGCATCAGCCAGCAAAGGGATATCTCTTTTGTCCACTCTGAACTCGTACCTGCATTCGGGTTCCTCCATGTTGTGAAGCTCGAAGCGGTCGTAAACATCGTACGAAAAAGCAGGATTTTTGACGAATATTCGTCAAGCAAAACAAGACATGCAACTTATCATGGCCATGTCTCTTATCTCCTGAAAACTAGTCATCTAATAAATTATTTAGAAACCGCAAAATATAAAATAAGCAACGTTCGTGCTGTCGGAACTAGGAAGAGCAAAGCTTAACTTTCAATTTTGGCGGGGCGAACCGCGTTCTCAACCCAGGCTTCCGCGGTCAGAGTTCACGTCCGCGGCTCAAGAACGTCAACTGCTTAAGGTCGCTACTATTTGACTTGACGAACGTCTACATAACGTCTGTTACATTACAGGAAGCTGGTAAACGGTTCACATGCACTGCATGCACATTGTACAGGCACAACGGATATTATTATACAATACTGATACAATCTCGATTGTGATTGGCTAACAACCTACAGACAATTCTTGATATCTTGCCACCTACAAAATATCAAAAATTATCTGTAGCTATGACGCGCTGACCAGCGGTTTGAACAAAACAAACATGGCGGCCGTCCTTAGGAGTGAAGATCAGAAGCGGATTAATCCGGGGGATTTGGCACGTTTTGTTGACGCTAAAACCACCAAGAAAAAACAAGCGAGCTACACGTACAGCTGTTAAAGTTTAAAGCAGTGTTTGAAAGCGAAAACAGTTAGCGAACCTCGAACTGAAGACGGTATGAATATTTACTATTTTTACCTAACTTTGTAAAAAACTTTCTAAACGCTCTACATTTATAATTGTACTAGAAATACATAGATGCAATAGCCCCTCGCCCGCTTTTACAGCAACACCCCCCCCCTTTTGCGCTCTTTTTTATTGGGGGCCTGGAAATAACTACTCCTGTCGGAACGATGAATTGAAAATATAGTTTTAATTATGGTAGAATATTTGAAATAAAAAAAAACTCTTTTTTTGAAGAAAAATGCCACAAAGAACAAAAAATTCAAGGATGATATTTTGTAAAATATATTGAGATGAAGAAAATTGCACGTTGCCTCCAGGAATTGAACTCAATCTCTCTCGCGTGCAAACCGAACGATGTTACCACCACACTACTGAAGCAGGCAACAGAATTTTATTAAAATATTAGGGTTATATTTTACAGTTCTTTCTTCCCATGTTTACAAAGAACATTGCTTGGTATCTAAAAATATTTGCATTTTGAAAACTACTCAAACTATATTCATTTATGGCATTTTGAATTTATTTAAACTAATATAACAAAAACAATTTTTCATTTCGAAATCTGAATTGCCGAAAATGTTTTCACATAGTACATGTTAATAAATATTTCAACAGCATTTGTAGTCTTTGTAAGTTTTACAAAAGAAAAAATGTTCCTTCTCCATTTTTATGTTAAATTATAAACAACCGCTAAGTCATATGTAGTTTTACAATAAGAAAGCTATTTAAAAGGAGATAAGACGGCAGCCACATAACGGGCATTGGCAAGAAAAAACATGCAATGGATATGATACGTACTTCAAGGACACACAACATATAAAACAAAATTAACAGTGATAGATGTAAACAGGGAAACTCAACAGTTTTGCTACTAAGTGTTCGTGATTACTGAGAGCGACTGCTCTATATTTTTACCGTAGCTTTATAAACTCTTTGGGCTTTATCTTCGTTTCTTTCGAGTTTTGGTTTGACGGGTTTCCCTTAGTCAAGACTTCATATACGTAAACGTTGATTTGTTTCTGTTCTTTTGAAAAGGATACGTATCCCAAAACTCCTTTCTCAAGTCTTTTTGTCAAGAATAATATCAAATCTTTTTCAAATCTTTTTTGTCAAGAACTATATTGTTTCCAGTGCCCCACAATCTTCACCGCGCGTGGTCCGTCCACACACACACATATATATATATATATATATATATATATATATACAAAATTCAGATCGCTCAAACTGATTCGCATTTTAACACGCGTGTAAAGTGGACTCCACGCATGTCGAGATTGGCACCCTCACCGGGCTTCGGGCCTTCGGCCCTACGCCCGGCTCGAGGATAATAAAACAATTATTGAATTCGGTTATCGCATGATATCAAGAATTATCAAGGCCTCTGTTTGTGTTATCCGCCTCAGCCTTCGGCTTCGGCAGATAACACAAACCTCGGCCTTGATAATTCTTGATATCATGCTCAACCTCATCCAATAATTGTATAATATCACATTAACTACAATCCTGATTAGGGTATCTAACTGGGTGTGATATTACACCAAGCTCATACACGTACCACTATCAACGTCTTTTCACCAATTTTTGTTTTGTAGATGGTGTTAAGTTAAAAGACTCTAGTGTTCTTAGTGGTATTCTGCAGCAGGTACGCGAAATACAATTTTTCCACGATGCACGTGGCTAACCTTGGGTAACTTATGCAAATTCGTATTTGTTCGGGGATTTCCCTCTGCAGAAATTGATGGAATGTGAACTGTAGTGCCTTCGGTGTTTACGTTTTCATTCTCAGATAGAGGCAGACAGGCAGACAGACAGACAGACAGACAGACAGACAGACAGACAGACAGACAGACAGACAGACAGACAGACAGACAGACAGACAGACAGACAGACAGACAGACAGACAGACAGACAGACAGACAGACAGACAGACAGACAGATACACACACACACACACACACACACACACACACACACACGAGTTCAGCAAAAGTAGCAAAAAATCAAATTAGACAGTTCATAAGAGTGGAACCGAGTGACTGATTTCAATTATTTCTTCGATTTTAGAATGAACTGGAAACGCAGAGCTACCTTTAACTCTGTCAGTCAATTACAACAACCACCAATCAGCATTTTCAAATTTAATAGAGATTCGTGTAGGACTCTTCTTCATATGCAGCTTCTTCCTGACTGACAGACAGACGGACAGACAGACAGACACAGACAGACAGACAGACAGACAGACAGACAGTCAGACAGACAGACAGACAGACAGACAGACAGACAGACAGACAGACAGACAGACAGACAGACAGACAGACAGACAGACAGACAGACAGACAGACAGACAGACAGTCAGTCAGTCAGTCAGTCAGTCAGTCAGTCAGTCAGTCAGTCAGTCAGTCAGTCAGTCAGTCAGTCAGTCAGTCAGTCAGTCAGTCAGTCAGTCAGTCAGTCAGTCAGTCAGTCAGTCAGTCAGTCAGTCAGTCAGTCAGTCAGTCAGTCAGTCAGTCAGTCAGTCAGTCAGTCAGTCAGTCAGTCAGTCAGTCAGTCAGTCAGTCAGTCAGTCAGTCAGTCAGTCAGTCAGTCAGTCAGTCAGTCAGTCAGTCAGTCAGTCAGTCAGTCAGTCAGTCAGTCAGTCAGTCAGTCAGTCAGTCAGTCAGTCAGTCAGTCAGTCAGTCAGTCAGTCAGTCAGTCAGTCAGTCAGTCAGTCAGTCAGTCAGTCAGTCAGGAAGAAGCTGCATATGAAGAAGAGTCCTACACGAATCTCTATTAAATTTGAAAATGCTGATTGGTGGTTGTTGTAATTGACTGACAGAGTTAAAGGTAGCTCTGCGTTTCCAGTTCATTCTAAAATCGAAGAAATAATTGAAATCAGTCACTCGGTTCCACTCTTATGAACTGTCTAATTTGATTTTTTGCTACTTTTGCTGAACTCGTGCGAACGACGACCGCGTCGAAATAAAGACATTTTAGTCGCTACTGAAACGAAGAAGGCAGGAACCAACGAAGAAGCACATTTGAAATCCAATGTTTGTAATATATGTGCTACGGTAATTGACATTTTGTTTTGGAAGATATATCATTGTTATGCCTGGGCACCAAGTAGGGGAAAAAACAACAGAAAAACTAAAACAAAACCCGACCTACCCAAGCTACGTTTTTGCAAGAAGAAAGCGGAAACCCATTAAAGGATGAGTGTCCAGTTAATGCATTGCGCGCTCACAATGCAATGAGCGTGCACGCGATCACTTTGGTCATGTACGCTCGCGGCCATTTTTGGGGCCACGAAATTCAACAAGTGAAGCAATCGTGAGAGCAAAGATGATTTAGTAAGTCGTTATTGTCATATTTTTGATAATATTTGATTGCTCTCAGAGGGCCGTGAAGTTGTATTTCGAGACATTACAAGTATTCGTCGATCGGCGTTTCTTACAAAACCAAACGAAGTTTTGTCATTTCAATAAGACTGCTGTTAGTTGTTTACAAGTGGTTTACCTGTTGGATTGCATCTCCGATTAGGATTTGCTTTGATTAGGCGCTCTTGTTCTCATATTAAGTTTCTCATTATTTGATTCTCAGCCGATGATATTATAAGCTTCCAAAAGTCGTTTGAATCGATTTGTAGCGATGTCTGACTCAGAATTTGTCGACAATAATTATAAACGACACTCCACGAATCTGTCAGCGTGTTTTATTCGCAACGGCCTTGATTACAACTGCGTTTCAAGTACATGTATTATTTCGCACTTTACAGACTGTGCATAATACTTCTGTATGCTCAGCATACAGCATACTATTACTTCTGTATGCTCAGCATACAGCATACTATGCTGCATACACGCTCCATGCACGTTTCTGACGTATTTCTGCATCACTGCATGTCTGCTCATGGAATATAGGGAATAAAAGGATCTTATAGGCTTTGCTAGGAAACTACGTGTCGAAGAGAAATATATTACTTATCCCGCAGAGCGCGTGTAATTATGATTTGTCTTTGTCTGAGAACTCAAAAATATTTGGATGGTCTTCACTCTTGTTTTACTGTAGCCTATTCGAAGGGAGCCTACAACTACAAACAAAACACTGCGATAAATTGCAGTATTGATGCGATCAACAGGTAAACCACTTTTAAACAATTAACAGCAGTATGAATGCGTCTTATTGAAATGACAAAACTTTGAGTCATACAATCATTGACAAAATTAGTTGAAACGACTCGGGTGAATCATGCCATGTTAATTGCTAAGCCTCTTTTTTTGCATAAATTGCTATCCTCGCGTCCCCCCTTTTCAATGTTGATACTCTGAACATTTAAAAGTAATGGCAGGTGACTGAGTGCAAATTGGACACGTTTTGAGTTCCACAACATTGAACTCGGGGAAAGGGGGGGGGGGGGGGGGGGGGGACATGAAACCATTTCATGTTAGCTTTGTTTCAAAAATTATGTCAATGATTGTCTGAGAACAAAATGGACGCAAACGCAACAGATTTAATTCATAAAAATCCATTTTCTCTGATGAATTGGCCATTAATGTTTTAAAATATGACAAAGAAGAATATGTGGTTAGTGTAAGTGCATATTCTATTGTCGAACGGAATTACAATAATTTTTTTGTAAGCATTTGAAGTTAAAGTTTTACGGCGATCAACAAGCGATTAATTTAGAAATTTATTATTAATAAATTTAGGTTAATGTGAGGGAGTAAGAGATAATGTATCTCCTGCCTCAAAGCGATCATTAAGTGTAGTTCAGATGCAAAAGCCAGATAAATAAAGTGCATAAAAACATGTGCCAAAATGGTTAAAGCCGAACCCAAACCTTTATCTAAAGATTCCCCCTTATCAAAACAAAATTCCTCCTTGAGGCAATGATATAAATGAATGCGGCAAGGGTGACGGTGGTCATTCTATCACGGACTCACAGTCAGAGAGCTCACCCAAATCGTTCTGTAAACAAGACGCCCGCTAGGCGTTAACTCGGGCTACTGGGCATGGGCAATGGGCAATCGGAATGGCGATGACTGTGGAGAATGAGATTGGCGGAGGAGGGCATGTTAGAAAGCTAGTTAGAAAGCGCACTCACTTGTTTTATAAAGAACAATTTTTTTTATTGACTACCATTATAAACTTACATGCATGGACAACCTAGATTGAGACAACATAGAATTCATATACTGAAAGCCAACATGACATTGCTTTAACTATATCTCACACTATGTACGGTATTGTGACATTTTGTGTACATATTACACTTTAATATTTTAGTTGTTGTTAATAAACTGTTTAGATGGTGTTCACAGATCTCACATAATATCTGAAGTCATTCATTTTAAAGGCCGCAACAGCATTATCAACAGCACTGCTCATGCTGTATATCAAGTTAGCATGACCACGTTCAATCGTACAATACTTTGGCATTCTTACATATAACTTTGGTGTTCACATATACTGTATAACTTTGGCATTGATACATATACTTTTAGCATTTATAAATATACTTCTGGTATTCATGCATACAGTTTTTGCATTAAAACATGTATTCTTGGGGCTTTCATAGACAACTTCGTATTCATATTCATATTCATTTGGCATATAAATTGGTGGTTGATGGTTTCATAGTCCAACTCACAATTCCAACTGTGTTGCTGTTTGATTAATACCAGATATTTCAATGTATAAAGTCATTTAATACCAGAGTAATAAATTGGTGGTTTAATAGTCCAACTCACAAATCCAACTGTGTGGTCCTAGAGGCCATTTACTTCAGACACCAGTGTTAATTTGTTTGCTCCTCATTAATACCAGATATGTCAATGTTATAAAATCACTTAGTAGGCCTACCAGAGTAATAAATTGGTGGTTGATGATTTAATAGTCCAACTCACAACTCCAACTGTGTTGTCGTAGAAGCCATTTACTTCAGACACCAGTGTTAATTTGTCTGCTCTTTCATTAATACCAGATATGTCAATGTTATAAAGTCACTTAGTACCAGAGTAATAAATTGGTGGTTGATGATTTAATAGTCCAATTCACAACTCCAACTGTGTGATCGTAGAGGCCCTTTACTTCAGACACCAGTGTTAATTTGTTTGCTCTTTCATTAATTAGTAACAGTTTCTTGAGACATTTAAGAAGAAAGTTAAACGGTAAAAACATCTTTATTAAAAATAAGTGTCGACGACGTTTCGAGGTTTCTTATACGCCATTATCAAGTCAATATAGTTAAAATTAAAAATTTTAAAATATTTATAAGCAAAGTGTTAAAATTATCATAATTATATACAAAAGAAAAAATAACAAACAATAAGAACTATTTAAAAAGTTTGGCACTAATTGAGTCCGATTGAACATTGAGAGATGGTTTGATGTCCCGAATGTATAACATTTCATATACCAAGCAGTCAAATTTGTTTTTACATTTACGTAAAACACTAAACCTATTAATCGATAGTCCTTCTGACCCTATGACACTATGGTGTACATCTCTCACATGTTTGCCAATGGATGAGATAGTTCTTTTGTGTTCCTCAATGCGTTGGTAAAGGTGTCGGGCGGTGTACCCAACATAGTCTGCATCACACAGACCACATTCAAAACGGTAAACCACGCATTGTTGATTCACAATCGCAGGCTTGTTTTCACGAATTCCAAGGGCGCTTTCGATCTTTCTACTCGTGAAGACTGGTTGTATGCGCTGCTGTATCTTGGTACCTAATTGAAGGAGTTGCTTTCTGACTGCATCCGCTGATGTCTGATCTATGTAGGGAAGTGGTATTCTAAACGTCTGCTTTTCTAATTCATGGTTGAATGTGTTGACAACGGAAGTGTATAGGAAGCCGACGGACACGGGTTTGCTTTTACATTACCAAAGTCATGTGGACAAGCGTTACAAAGATGGTCTGGTGAAAACGATGGTTGATCGTGCGGCTAAGTTATCCTCTACCAAGTTGGCTTTCATCAAGGAGTGTGGTAAACTCAAGGCGATATTTCGCAAGTTAAAGTATCCTGAACGTCGAATGGAAACCATCATCAATGTTTGCATAAATGATTACCCCTGTGGTCAACATTTAAGAACTGAAGGTCGCCATGAATTAGAAAAGCAGACGTTTAATTCTAAACGTCTGCTTTTCTAATTCAGATCAGACATCAGCGGATGCAGTCAGAAAGCAACTCCTTCAATTAGGTACCAAGATACAGCAGCGCATACAACCAGTCTTCACGAGTAGAAAGATCGAAAGCGCCCTTGGAATTCGTGAAAACAAGCCTGCGATTGTGAATCAACAATGCGTGGTTTACCGTTTTGAATGTGGTCTGTGTGATGCAGACTATGTTGGGTACACCGCCCGACACCTTTACCAACGCATTGAGGAACACAAAAGAACTAGCTCATCCATTGGCAAACATGTGAGAGATGTACACCATAGTGTCATAGGGTCAGAAGGACTATCGATTAATAGGTTTAGTGTTTTACGTAAATATAAAAACAAATTTGACTGCTTGGTATATGAAATGTTATAGATTAGGGACATCAAACCATCTCTCAATGTTCAATCGGACTCAATTAGTGCCAAACGAAAAGTTATTTTTTCTTGGGATTGACTATTAACCAGGTCAAATTTTAGTGCATAATTTTAGTGAAGAAAAATATTCACACTCTCTGAAAATTTCTACAGTATTTCTTGTGCATAGTGCCATACTCGAATATTTATCAGTATCATGATCTTGACGGTGGAGTTTGAAAGGACTGAGATTATTTAAAATTTCATTGTCAGAATCCTGAGGTAGTAGTTGCGTTTCAGTAAGAGCTATGACATCACTATTAAAAACTCTTGAATCACATTTAATATCGATGCTATGTTTTTTGAGAGATCTTATATTTAAAAGTGATATGGTCAAAAGATTGAAATTGTCTTGGAATAGAGTTGTTGAATGTGGAATCCTACATTCCTTTCGTAGTCTTTTGTATTCTTCAAGAACTTTAGGATTTGCTTTAATATGCTTATTCGCATTCTTTGCAAATTTTATTCATCTACATTATATAACCCCAATGATTGTCCAATTATCTACATCTTATTCAAAAAAACACAGCCATACTAGTGTGCCAAAACATTGAAATGGTGGCCATACTGGTGTACCAAAACATTGAAATGATGGCCATATTGTATACCCAAACAATAATACACACTTGATGAAAGTAATGCATAAACTGTTGAATAACATCGACTTTTATTTGCAAGACATCAGTACAATAAATCAATAATAAACAATACAAGCAAAAATGAAGCAAACCACAAATATTAATACAGTTTAAACATCAATACATTTACACACAGCATTCACAGACACAAGTCAGTTCGGCTAAATGTCAACCTCGAATCGATGAAGATGTAAAACATAACATGTACCTTTCACTTGCAAGTTGGCTTTATCAACTTTCTTTGTTCTTTGATTTACAGCACTTGAGCAACATTTTCAGTACAATTTAGTTAATAACACATGTAAATTGATCGAGAACACATTGATCGAGAATTTTCGTGCGTACGGTTATCGAGATCGCCGACCAACCCAGGTCTACTATAGTCCATAATTTGTAAGCATTGTGAGCGTGTTTATCATTAAAACACAAATTCACTTCGAACAACACAACCAAAAGCCGTCAGGAGAGAAAAAACGCATCACTCCTGCACGCTCCTGCATGAAAAATCAGCCATGATACAGTACACCGCGTGGTTTCGCAAAGCCTACCGGTATCGGAATGATGCAATAATTGCAATTTGTCGACACAAAAAAAAAAAAAATAAAAAAAAATAAAAAATAACAGAGCCGAAACCTAGACTCGGCTACCACAGGTAGCCCGAGTAAATAGCAGTCTAAGTTTTTCGGGGATTTTTATCATTCATCATCTGACTTGCATGGTCCCTGGCTTAATGAAATCCAATCGCCTGTCATTTTCAAGCAAACCATTACAACTGAAGGCTCTGGTATGCAACCACAAGACCCGCATCAGCGAAAAGTATTTGTGAGTATGTTCCTTGCTTTCCCGTCCCTAGCTTATATATACTTGTGTCTTTACATCGCGTGAGGTTTGGGATTTCTTCCTTAAATTTCTTCCTTTATAATACTAGACCTCGAGAATAACTTATTGCGGTCAAATGACTCGGCCGGCTTAATAATGCTTGTCGACAGCCACTCCAGTCTCGGTCAGTCGACGATAAATATAAGGATGCAAAAAGAAAGAAAAGAATAGTATATATTTAAATAATGAGGCAATCTCACAACTGTTCGAAACCTTCGATATCCTTCAATAGTTCTCAACTAACGCGTTAATTTCTGACACTAAACACTTCAGCGCAAGATCATGAACGGCATAACTGCCCCATTCGAGGTCTTATTGTCATTTCATTACCCTCGGCTACAAGCCCAGATACAACGAACCAAACATAATCTGTTTCTCAAAATATCCAGCAGTTCAAACCCAACTTCAACTCGTTATGCGGCGGCTACCGTGACCGACGAAGGAATATCACTAAGACCGTCGCAAGTCCTGCTAATGGAAATTATCGAAAAGCACGTCTGTTGTTTGACATAATTCAAGATATGATACGGAACGGCACAGTGACAGTGCCGCTTCACAATTTTAAAGAAATTTCCGTGCACACGCCTTGATAATATTTATACCTTGGCGATCGGCGACAGCATACCTTTCTGAAGAGATTATTTATAATCCGTTTCGGCCCACGCATATTGGCGTATTGTGGCCTGTTATGAAAACCTGTTTTCTTCCAAATTAATATTTTAGCCAAAAGTCATTGCAGAGTCCCAGCCTATTAGTTTCTTTCTGTTTCACCCTCTTACGATCTGTTATTGCACAACCCTTCCCTTTGTTTTTTTGGTTTTTTTTCGTGTTTTTCCTGTGTTTTGCTCTGCTTTGCTTTGTCCCCTTTTTCTTATTTATACCAATATTAGATGACAGTTAATATTAAAAGCCAAGACGGAAGGCCCGTTGCCACGGCGATACACAGAGATTAAAGCAAAGACTCCTGAGACACTCACGCAAGTTCAGAACATAACCGCAATTGACGCAAAACGCACGGCGTTATTTTTGTTCAGTTCCGCAATAGCCTATTCTATTTTATCCAACATCGTTGATCGATCGTCACCCCTAGACAGTACTCAACAAACCATGTGTAAAAATTACAAATCCAATAATAATGACAATAATCAAGAACCAATTTCCTACGTGATGCATACTAACTATAGCTTGAGCTTGGCGTTGTTTCGCAAGATATTGACACTCGGCACAAAATTTGTAACATAATTGCTTTGTGGAGAAGCTGCTGGTTTCGTCTTGGCTCCACCCAACTTTTTCCTGTCATTGGCTTTTCCCACAGGGTTCTTACCAGCGTCAGGTTTTTTCTGGCCTCCCTGACATTCCAGCATGTAAGCTTTGAGTGTCGGTATTTGCCTAACAGCATCCCGTTTCACACATCAGTAGTACAACTATAGCGTCAACTGCGGTCATTATAATCCAATATTCATAAATATTTCTACTTTCTAATTATTAGTACATTAAAATAATATACTTTTACTATACAAATCCAAAACCTTCAGTGGGGGAATAGGGGAGTTCAAGGGTTTTTTCGCCATATTGCAAGGGGTGCAAAACCATTGGGGCGAGCGCGCGGCCATGCCTATATATCCTTGTTAAAATCATGGCGAAACTCGCGAAGCAAGAAGGATATCGCTTCGGTTTTTGTCGAATTCGTCTTTAATCGTCGTTTGAATCGCTTCCCTGTGGTCTGGTATGTTCGTTCTTTGATTTTAGACCATTATCGCTGATAACCAACGTGTAGAAACGCTATAATACGAAAGTTTCCTCAACTGAGGGGTGTCTGCGCTGTTATGACGGGCACGACTGAGTGACGATTTCAGCAACGCAATGTAAAACTTTATCTCCAACTCTCTTGTAAATCACTCGAACTTCAAGCGTATAGTAACGTAAGTAACCAGAGTTCATCTTCGTCATCTGAAGTCATGAAACGAAGTGTATTTATATGTATATCTCCTTCTCGCAGGAAAGGGATACGTTTTGGGTTTACGCGTGTTTACTTCTATATATTACACGTTCTTAACTGGCATATACAGGGCAAAATATAGTTAAATACAGTTTAAGTCTAACCATTAAGCATAAAGATAGAATCGTACATATTGATTGTATTTTTGTCGAATTAAACGTGTAATTATTTTGAAGAACGAAGCAATTTTATTTGGGAAATTTGACACCATTGGCATTGAAGGCTGATATACGGATATTCTAGACAAATGTTTGCTTACGCCAAGTTTCTTCCGAAATCTGGTGATTTGGCCGCTTATTAAGGACCAAAATTTTAAGATAATACCTCTTCACCCAACATAGACTGCGTTTGTTGTTATCGCAGTATCCCACTACACAGCGAGGCGTTTTGTCTCTGCTATAAAAATAGACAAACAGCCGCGTCCCGTGTCTGCCACAATGGCGCAGCCACCCCTCAGCTAGTTGAGGAAACTTTCGTATTATAGCGTTGGTTATCAGTGATGATGGTCTGAAATCAAAGAACGAACAAACCAGACCACAGAAAAGCTATCCAAACGACGATTATAGACGAATTCGACAAAAACCGAAGCGATATCCTTCTTGCTTCGCGAGTTTCGCCATGATTTTAACAAGGATAAATAGGCATGGCCGCGCGCTCGCCCCAATAGTTTTGCACCCCTTGCAATATGGCGAAAAAAACCTTGAACTCCCCTATTATCACTGCGTTCAATTCGTGGCAGGAAGTGCTGTCATCCTTATCACTTCACAGAGGTGCTGTGCCTCACCCACTTCACCTACGTGAAGGATTTGGATGCGGTAAGGCATTTTCTGACCTTACAAGTGCTGAGCACCCCTCAGACTTCGTCAATGTCTCTAAAATGGGCGATCCCCATTTTAGGCCGCCGGACAGGACACCCTCCTCCCGGTTCAGTTACTTCATCGCTATCTCCTTTTGCCACAATTCATTACAATCAATGCCTCTGTCTCAGTTTGTATAATTAAAATACGACCGTGTTCATTAATTACAGTTGTATAAAAGAAGTTACGTGTGCCACGGCTCACAGGCATAATGACCTCTGTGACAAAACAAATCGAAGAAGCCACTCTTGTCAAGAATTTACCAAGTTATTTAGAAAAAGATTGGTAGTTTGACAAAGGAACTGTCGTCCTATTCAATTTCTATAGAACCGTGGGGAAGTCGAGTGGCTCACGTGCTGCTGGTTGCTCAATTACTTTGAATGAACATTTTTCGCGAAAGACCATAGTGGATTAATTAGTGTGGCAGCATAACAGGAATTATTCGTAAATAAAATTTAAGCGTCAGGAATAACATGAAATTTAGGCGGTTTCTGCAATCAATCGTATGCGACTACGTTCAACTGGAGAAATGAGCCACAGGTCTTGCTTTTTTGAACAAATCTCCCATGGGGTCTATCGCAATATGGCGCCTTGCTGCTTAACATTCGCTATATTGCACGAATAAATAGTGTTATAGAATTATTTCGAGTGAAATGAACTGTTCATAGTACTTTCTTAGATACATCGTTTTATAACAATTCAGTTTACCATATCCATTCTGGCCACGAGGGTGCATTGTGAGCGCGCAAGGCATTAGCTGGACACTCTTCCTTTAAGTATTTTTGTTTTGTTTTGTTTTGGCCCTTGGACTGAAGTTGCATTATAGTTCCTACGGTATTTGGCCAAGTTAAACCGGTCATGATTTAGGGGTAGACAATACCTGCAATGGTTTTCAAAGAAGGAGGCAACACAATAGAACACAATAGAATACAATAGAAACAATAGACGCAATATAATAGAATACAATAGATAGTATACTCTAAAATAGCATTTCTCCCTAAATCGTGACTGATATGTACTAAACGTCGGTACTTTGAAGTTGCCACCCAACATGGCGTCTCTGACGTCACCTACATGAGCCCAATACAATTAATGGAAATACGGGGAAAAGGCAGACAGGACGCAGTGTATATTTGTGCAGAGGTCAAGGTTTAAAGGGAAGACTCTAAAGGACCCGTCCAGTCTTCTCGCGGCTTTTCCGAAAATGTCGTCAAATTTGTTGTTTTTTTCCAAATTTGCCGTCAAGCTTCAGTGAGTCTCAAGATTTTAGCAATCTTTTCGATATCCTAACCACAACAAAAGCTCTAACTCTAATCAGAAATGTGGTTTACCCTCTACTCTTTAGAAAAACATATTTGACGACATTTTTTGGAAAAGCCACAAAAGGACTGGACCGGTTCCATTGAGTCATCACTTTTAACCTCGACTTCATCTACCGCGGTAGTAAAAACGCTTTCTTTGTTCACTTTGCGCGTCTAGTTTGTAATTGGTTGATTTTGACAACTCGTTTAGAAGGGGCAGAAGTCAAATCTTATAGAGATCCGTGTAGTATTTTCTTTAGCTCCCGCTCCTACCCGAAATTAGAAAAGTTGGTTTGCAGGCTAGACGCAATTTGTTTGTGACCAGCTTGAGATATTTGTCGAGTGTACGTTTGTTGGCCCTGCAGATCATGTTCAGCTGTCAACTGGGTGCTGTCTTGCAGTTGCATGCTTTATTTATTGTTAATTTTTAGTTTTATTTGTGTCACATGGACTAGATTGGGCGGACGGGGGAGGGGGGATTGTGTCTATTCCCCGAAATATTTTGATGCGTGTCCAGGTCTATGTTTGAATAGTATATATTGTCATAGGTGATTGATAAATGGTCTGGAAACACGGCAAACCCCAAAGCGTTTATAATTGGCTGTGATTTTCTGCACAAATCTTTTGTTCTTTGCCTTGAACGATTGAACCTAAACGCTGCATGCTATTGGATGGTTGCTTCATATACCAAGAATACATTTACCTCACCATCCACAAGCTTCAAAAAACGTGTAGGATAGAACAGAGGCTTTTGCCGAGTTTCCAGACCATTTCTCAATATGGAAAGAAATTGGGGAGCACGGGTGGAGAGTGCTGTTAGCGCGCTACCTCTCGCCAAAAGTTTAGCCCAGTTAGATTGGGTTATAGTACTTGGATGGGTGACCGCTTGGGAATGACCCTGTTCTCGAGCTTGGAACTAAGGTGAGTAGAGTTGTAGTTGATCTCTCTTCGAGGGTTTTTCACCGGGTTCTCCGCTTCTCCTGCCTCCGTAAAATCAACACCTACAGTACATCATGGTAGTCGTCCTCAGTTGGGCCATTTCGCCATGTTTGACCACAAGTTGCTATAGGCAATGAAGTTATTTAATCACTAGGCTATGATATCGTTCACATACGACCGAGGCAACTTGTCTGGCAAATGTGTTTTCGACATTTTTTTGTTTGGTCTACTACTTTCCATTTTAATCTCCCGTTCATCTTTTATTCAAGGTTGCAGTCATGCAAGATAATCAATATAATCTAAACCGGCATCTTTACACCGAAATACAGGTATGTATATAATATATTGTTTTATATATATATATATATATATATATATATATATATATATATATATTTTTATTTTATATTTTTTTTTTTTTTATATATTTTTATTTTTATATATATTTATATATATTTATATATATTTGTGAAATTCATTACTAATTTATGAGTTTTGCAGTCAATCCAATTTCAGAAATTACGTCACATGTTACCCCTGTAAACCCCATACAAACTAAAACCAATGATGCTAATTAGTTACAACCACTAGTGGATGTATACTCTTCTGATACAACCACTAGTGCTTGTAACTAATTCACAAATTAACATCTCAATATCCCAAAGGGATTTTTACTATTTATTCATTTCACAAGTTGTTTACAACACTCGCGTCCTTGTTGTATTGAATATACAATCACTCGCCTTCGGCTCGTGATTGTATATTCAATAC